>CM055886.1:18983168-19568168 GCA_029582165.1 Portulaca oleracea | reverse complement strand
GGATACTGAACTGAAGAGGAGAAGGGGAGTATATGCTGTAGGTGAACTGTCATTTTTGAGAGAGTTGTCTAGGACAACTCTACGCCAGTAAGTTGAGGAGTATTCCACTTGAAGACAAGTGATGACTTAGTCGACCCTGACTGTACAGTTTTTGAGAGAGTTGTCTAGGACAACTTTACGCTAGCAGCCAAGGGAGTAATCCACCTAAAGTGAAGATGACATAGTCGACCCAGACAGTCTTGAAGAGAGTAGTCTAGGACTACCCTACGTCAGTACGCTGAGGAGTAGGCAGGACACTAGCGAGGAGGGACAACTTCAAATAGGCGATGTCAATTAATATGAACTCCCTGAACCAAAAAGAAGAAAAAAAAAGGTGTAAAAAAAATAATAATGAAAAAAGCAAAAAAAAACGAAACAAAAAAAAACAGAATGTGTGAAACAAAAAAAATGACGTGAAAAAAATGGTGTTATGCATATTGTTTTTTTTTTTCATTATTATGTGAGGCCCACCATTGAAGCTAAAATTTAAAAAAAAATAGTCATTCTACGTGATTCAATCACGTGAGATGACCACCCAAAAAAAAAAAGAAAGAAAATAAAATAGGTGGCCACTGCAACGTTTTGTCTTCTACTTAATTGATAATTTGTGCTTCAGTGTTTCGAAAGTAAAGCTCTGCATAATTGGACCTAAATTGTGTTTACTCTATCTCTCTACCTACTTTCATAGCCAAAATTACTGTTGAAACTTACTGAAATCAAGTCAAAAGAGAAAACAGAGGACACAAAAGCATGACAGGGAGCCCATAATTTTAGGCACTGGACATTGATTTTGACGGTGCTTCGTTCCAGAACAGAAGGGGCCGCTTGATAAAACGGAGAAATGGAGTCGAGATCTGGAGTTTGTGGTTGAAAGCTCAAGCAGCAACGCTAATGAAGGTTGTTTAGGAGGACAAGCCCAAATTAGGGGGAAGATGAAAACTTATATATAGCCACCAATCTTTCCAAGTTAAAGAAAACTGAACAATGATGAAATTCTGGAGAAGATGGAAGACGGAAGCAGATGAATGCAAAGAGCTTTGAAAGACTCGCTTATATAGATGATAAATTTGGAGGGTCTCCTAATCCTACTCCAATTCCGCCGTAAAGAATCTTATCGGATTTATTTTTGGATAGGAGTTGATTCGGGGAAGAATTCTATGGAAGGTCGAACACTGCAGTATGTGGACATCTAAAAAGAAAAAAATAACAATAATAAAATTGTAGTGTTGCTATATTCAGTTGGATGCCTAATCCAAAATTTGAGAATAAAAAAGGGACTCAAATATTAGATAGCCATCAAATTCATGGAAGGCCCAATGTGGACCCAGTACATTGTCTAACAAGAAACGCAATGGGGGAAACTTAATTTGTTATTCCTAAAATTGGATCAAATGTTTACGCGGCCATCCAAATCATAGCATGGGGACCCTGGCGAAATTCATGTCAAGCTGTAGTCAGACTACCCAGTTTCGAGACCCGATCGCTACAAAACACTTAAGGCTCTTGTTCGCGACCGACTCTCGAAGGGGGTATCTGTAGGAGGCAAAAATTTGTCAGCAAATAAAAAAAATGACACATGAAAAATAAATCAATTTTTATTTGGCCAATTATTAGCTGGCACGTGTAAATTTAATTACGACGGTCCATTTATTAAATTTTAAATGGAAACGTATTATGGCCAATAACGTCCTGACACGTGTCAATTATGATACAGAAAATAATAATTATTTCTTTTTTGAAATAAAGTAATAATTATTAATTTGGCCTGGCCAGAAGACTCAAACCCTGCAGCAACCCTAGGCTTATAAATAGAGGTCATCTCTCTCATTTTCAACACTCTGCAGTCTACCCCCAACGGCATTCGGCATTCTGCACTCCAGAGGCTTCAGAAGATCAAACTGCCAGCAGTCTCCAACTACCAAGCGCCAAGGATCGAAGTCTGCAAAAACTCAAGATCGAGTCTTCAAGCCTCTATCGCGTCAAGATCAAGAACTGCTTCAGAATTCTTCAGCAAGACTTGCAAAGACTTCAGAAGATCGAACTACAAGCGACCTCCAGCTACCAAGCGCCAAGGACCAATGTCTGCTAGTTCGATAGCTTATGTTCTTCATATCAAAGACTGCAGTCATCTTCTTTGTTTGGTTCGTCGATCGAGATCAAGCACTCAAGCCCTCGCATCCAAGAACCTGAAGAACTACTGCTTAAGATCTTCAGCTATCAAGCAAGGATCAACGTTCAAGACCTTCAGCTCAAGAACTGCAACAAGATATCTTCAGCTAGACCTGCATTTGAGATCGAGATCAAGCGTCCGCGCCCTCGGCTCACCGAAATTTCAGGAGATTGAATCAGAGGACTACTTTATTGTTTTTAATATAGAGATTGTACCCGCTTACATTCAAATATCAATAAAAATTAATTTGTTTCTCAAATTTCTGTCTTTATTTATTTCAGGCTCCGAAATTTGTGTTTACAGGGGTATGGAGTGGCTTTGATGAAATGGGCAGCTCTAACAGTTGGTCGTCTTTCACCATTCAAGGGAACCATAAGCTCTTCTCTTACCTCAACAATGGTGGTCTCTGATGATTCCCCTGTTGCCATTGTTTTCGATGATGGAATTTGAACTGAGAGAGAAAGCTAGCAACTTTAATACTAGACGCATTCTAGCATTCGGTCTGGGGCAAACATACCGTGCCCATCAAGTTGGAACTATATTAGAAATATTGAAATATATATTAATTTTTTATAATGAATTTCTATAAAAATATTTACAACTTTAAAAAATATTGATAGATTTTATAATAACATTGATATATTTGTAATGAATTTTATAATTGATACTCTCTCCGTTCTTTTTTGTTTATCATTTACGGTTTTCAGTTTCAGTCATTAAACAATAATTTATAATATAAACATTTTTATAAAAAAAAATTATACTATTTAATAGTATTTTTTATTAAGAAACTAATGACATCAAAATTGTATGAGGAATAATTATACAAATTAAGATATTAATGGTCAAAGTTTTTAACACAACTTTCAAGGCGACAGATAAATAAAAACGGAGGGAGTAGTGATAAACTTTTTGAAAAATTTGATACAAGTGCTCTATCTAGGTAGGTACACACTGTTGACTATATAACGATTGACCCTATTATTTTTAGCATTTACCACCCAGTTAAACTTGTTCGAAAAGTGACCTGGTGGTGACGATATTATACATGGAACTTTTTATAGCTCAAAATAAAGTTAAAGTATGATCCGAGTGTAATATCGCTACAACCAGTCACTTTTCGGATGAGTTTAACTAAGTGGTGGATGTTAGAAATAATAGTAATTACAGTTCAACTCATCCATAGTATGCTCGAAAAATATTATTGTTCAAAGTAAAACAAAAATGAGCTACATAGATTACAACAAAGTTGCGAACAACAAAATAAACCAACTTGACAACACAACATGGAAACAAAACTACTCAAATACACAAAAAAAGACCGCTAATTTTGGTTAATCTTTCATTTTTGTTTTCTTTTCTTTCGGCCATTCATCGCTAAAAACCTTCGCCATAGTATGTTGATACTTGATCATCATGAAAGACACCTAATTGCATACAACTTTTACCACTCTATGTGTCTCATCATCCAATTTATCTAGAGATATTTTCACGTACAGATTTCTCCAAACAATCCTTATTAATCTCTAACTCATCATCACTGTTGGACTTACTACTTTGTGTATGCCTTTCATTACCTCTCTTGGGGCCCAAACTCCTTAAGGGAGCGGCCTTGCACATTGCTTTGCTACTAGAATCTCCACATTAAGTTCATACACATTCATATACATTCTTTCTATCTTTAATTTCCGACATCTTCAAATGAGGAGGCAAATTTGAGACTGACTCATCAAACAGGGGGCCAAGTTGATCACGGTTTATTTTTACGTGGTTTTTCAGTTGTATCTTTTGCTGATGTGGTTTTTGTCTTGATCTTTTGATGTATTGTTGTTTAGCAAATTTTTGTAGCATTTTTGATATATTTTGTCAGTCTTTTTCAACTATCAAATAATAAATTTAAAAAAAAGAAAAAGACAATAGGGGTATACTATGAATTCTATTTTTCCTAAAAAACACATTATTTCTGCCCACACAGTTAATTGGGTGAAGTTATAAGGTGAAGTTGTCATGTGAACTTGTGTAAGCCAAAAATGATTCTTTGTTTTAAAAAAAAAAAAAAATTGTGCCCAAAATGGAAACCTTTCACTGGAAGGAACAACACTAAAACGTGCAAGAGACAAAACAACGTCAACATTGGTAGATCCTAGAGTATATCATTGTATGATCTCACTGATAATAAGGCAAAAACCCTAAATGTTAGACCAAAATATAGCCATGGCTTGTTTCTTTAATATCATAGGCACGTAGCTCATAATTAATTAGGCCTGTTTTTTTACGTGGCTGGTACGCTGCGATGCCACACCGCAACGCAACTTTCCATATTCCACCATAACCTACCATAATTTACCATAACCCATTATAGTCTACTTTTTTTAATTTAATTTATCTTTTTATTAAGAGTTAAACTTTCCAATTTTCATATTCCACCACAAGTGGTACACAACCTACCACAACTTTCTCCATCCCAACACAATCCACTACAACTTTTTCTAAACCATTACAATCACCACATTTCCTTCACACCACACGGCAATCAGTGGTATAAAATAACGGAGGCCTTAGTTGGCTTGTTAAGGATGTATATTTATTTTGTTCTAGTAGTTTTTATTTGTTAGGTTTTGTTTGTTTAGTTCGTTAGGTTTGTTTGTTTTCTTTTCTTTTCTTTTCTTGTTTTTGTTCCTTGGTGTTTTTCTTTAAATAGCTGCTTCTGCTGCTCCTTTCTTTCAATGAGAATCACATTTATTCTTCACATCATGCCTCCCTTCTTTCTTTGTTTTCCCAACAGCTCAAACGAGTTGTTTTTGTCTTCATGGTATCAGAGCAGAATTGACATCCTTGATCCTACACCTCAGCCATGTCTGGAACATCAGGAGAAGAAAGCACAGCCGCCCCATCTCCAAAACCTCTAAACAGATTGCCCATTATCGATCCCTGTGATCCCTTGTACATCCATCCATCCGTTCAGCCTGGCCTTTCTTTAGTACCAGAACCTTTCAATGGTGAAGATTTCGACATTTGGAAGAGGTCTGCTATAATAGCCTTGTCTGCCAAGTACAAGGTCGCATTCGTAGATGGATCTTTACCAAGGCCAGATGAGGATTCACCTCTTTTTCCATATTGGAAGAGAGGAAATGATATGGTTTTGTCATGGATTTTGAATTCACTGTCCAAGAACATAAGAGACAGTGTTTTCTACTCCACATTGGCACAAGATCTATGGAATGAATTGTCTGAAAGGTTTGGCCAAAGTAATAAGGCTAAACTTTATTCAATACAACAGGAGGTCTCCAAGCTTTCCCAAGATTCCTTGGATATTGCTACCTATTTTACCAAGGCGAAGAAACTGTGGGAAGAAGCTGGGGCTATGGGTGACTTTCCAATATGCCAGTGTGGAAAATGCACATGTAAGCCAAAGATCAACAAGAAGATCGAAAAGCACTTTGAGGAGCAGAAATTACTTCAGTTCTTGATGGGGTTGAACAGCAGTATATAGCAGTCCGAGGGAGCATCTTGATGATGTCTCCTCTTCCCTCTCTCAGTCAAGTTTATGCCATTCTTAGTCAAGAAGAAAAACAAAGGCAAGTTCATGACAACAAACAGTTTTTAACTGAATCTGCCACCTTCTATGCTTCTAGAGATGATGAGAATGGTTCTTCAAGGATAACAAATGAGAGAGGAAGAAATGAGACCAAGAAGGTCTTGTTTTGTAATCACTGCAAGAAGAATGGGCATACGATTGACAAATGTTACAGGCTTCATGGGTTTCCTCCTAATCATCCAAGGAATCAGAATAGACAACAAAAGCAACAGGGTGGACCAAGAAGAGTAGCAAACAATGCTTGGAATGAAACAGAAATAATGACTTCATCTTCTGAAGTTGTAAACCCTGACAGAAGCACGACAAACTTACTATTTAATCAAGACCAGGCCAAGCAGCTCCTCGAACAACTGATGGCAAGCTTGAATTCACAGGACACAAACATAAGTGATGGTGATGACATGTCTGGTAATACCTTTCCATACTCTCAACATTTTCTGTCTAATGGTGTCAATTGTGCTTGTGTGAGTCTGGAAAATACTTGGATTTTAGATTCTGGTGCTAGTGACCATATGTGTAATAACAGATCTTGCCTTAAAAACCTAAAAATTCTTGAGACACCCATTGAAATTACACTGCCAAATGGAAACAAAGTCAAAGTTACACATAAAGGGGAATTGCATTTTTCAAATGTCCTAATTCTGAAAGATGTTTTGCATGTGCCATTTTTTACCTTTAATCTTATTTCAGTAAGAAAGTTGTGCCAAGAATTGCAATGTCACATAACCTTTACTGAGACTTTCTGTGTCATGCAGGGCCTTCTTGTGAAGGGGCCTTTGGTTCTTGGTAAAGAAGCCCATGGCCTATACTTCTTGGATGATAACATGATAAAACATGTCACAAAGACTCGGGATAATTCCACTTTCAGTGAAAGAAATGCTTTAGCTGCAGTGAAAAATGATGTATGGCATGCTCGGTTGGGACACATACCTATCAATAAAATGAGATTAATACCTAACATTTCTTTGCAAGGTCAAATTATTTGTGATGTTTGTCCAAAATCAAAACAGCATTGCCTTCCTTTTCATCCCAGCACTATTTCTACTGTTTCCCCCTTTGAATTAATTCATGTAGATACTTGGGGACCTTTTCATGTTTCTACTCATTCTGGACATAGGTATTTTCTGACCATAGTAGATGGTTTTACAAGATGCACTTGGACACACTTGATGACTACCAAGAATGAAGCCTTTGGCTTAATTCAGTCCTTTGTCTGTATGGCCAAAACTCAATTTAACCTAGCAGTTAAAAGAATAAGGTCAGATAATGCTTTGGAGATTGGTAAAAGTGAGATGGCTGTGACATATTTCAAACAAAAAGGCATCCTACATGAGACAAGTTGTACCTAAAGGCCACAACAAAATGGAATAGTTGAAAGAAAACACAAACACATCCTTGAAGTTGCTAGGAGCTTGATGTTTCAATCAGACCTACCCTTAAGGTTTTGGGGGGATAGCATATTAACAGCAACTTATCTCATAAATAGATTACCAAGTATTGTTTTAAAGAATAAAACACCATATGAGGTTTTGTTTAAGAAACACACCACTTATGACCATTTGAGGTCCTTTGGTTGTCTCTGTTATATGAGTACACTCAAACAGGGAATGCATAAATTCCAAGCTAGAGCAGAGAAATGCATATTCCTTGGATACCCTCAAGGGAAGAAAGCATACAAACTATACTCAATTTCAACTCAAAAATTTCTACATTATAGGGATGTCATCTTTCATGAAAACATTTTTCCTTTTAAGGAACAAAAATCACTCATTTCAGATTCTCTTATTAACAGTACCCATGAATTCATTGACACAAATCATGTTTTTGGGTCTATTGATCATTTAGATGAAGTCCCTACCACTGACATAGACAAAACTGCCCACCTTGAGCCTAATGAGTCTTGCAGAACAGATGCACAGGTCATCTGCACTAACAAGGAAGATAGTGAACTTGATAAAAACATAATACAGCCTGTCAGGAGATCATCCAGGCCTCACAGACAGCCTTCACACCTGAAAGATTATGATACTTGTTTTTCAAGTATCACAAATCTCTACTGTAAGCCTAGAAACCTTCCTGAACATAGTGTCTATCAAGCCCAGGTTTCCTATCTCCCTGAAAGAGAACCTGACACCTATGATCAAGCCAATTCTCATGAAAAATGGAGAAAGGCCATGAGACAAGAGCTACAAGCTCTTGCTGATACAAACACTTGGGAAGTTGTTTCTTTGCCAAAGGGTAGAAAGGCCATTGATTGTAGATGGGTGTATAAAATCAAAAGGAAGTCAGATGGTAACATTGAAAGATACAAGGCAAGACTTGTAGTAAAGGAATTCACTCAAAAGGCTGGCGTAGACTATAATGAGACCTTTTCTCCTGTAGTTGAAATGACCACGATAAGAGCATTAATATCAGTGGCAGTAAAGAAAGGTTGGAACCTTCAACAGTTGGATGTAAATAATGCTTTTCTCCATGGTGATCTACATGAGGAAATCTATATGAATCTTCCAAAAGGTGTTTCTTCTAGCTTACCTAATGTTGTTTGCAAATTAAAGAAATCTATTTATGGTCTGAAACAAGCTTCTAGGCAATGGTGTGCCAAATTAACAGAAGTTCTATACAAAAGAGGGTATAAACATTCTGAGAACGATTATTCCTTATTTTACAAGAAGGACACGGACAAATCTGTGTATCTAGCTGTATATGTTGATGATATTTTGGTCATAGGGAGCAACCTTCAAGAAATAGCCAATCTGAAGGAAAACTTAGACAAAGCCTTCAAAATCAAAGACTTGGGAACAACTCATTACTTCCTTGGCCTAGAAATAACGCACACGCCTCAGGGAGTTATCTTATCTCAAGGGAATTTTGTCAGAGATCTTCTCCAAGAATTTCTTAATAAAAATTCAAAATCTGTTATTTGTCCAATGGATATTAATGTTAAGCTCACTCCTGATACAGGAACACCCTTGGAAGACCCTACTGTCTATAGGAAATTGGTTGGAAAGCTAAATTTCTTGGTGAATACAAGGCCCGATCTTGCTTTCATAGTCCAGCATCTTAGCCAGTTCCTCAAGCAAGCTACTGACCAGCACTGGAAGGCTGCTGTCCACACCTTGAGATACATCCAAGGACATCCTAATCTAGGTATCTTGATTCACCAAGAAGCAGATTTCAGCCTCAGAGCCTATAGTGAGTCTGACTGGGGTGCCTGCAAGCACACCAGAAGATCAATCAGCGGTTTTCTGGTCTTTCTTGGAAGAACTCCGGTTTCCTGGAAATCCAAAAAGCAACCTATAGTTTCACTATCATCCACGGAAGCAGAGTACAGGAGCCTCAGACGACTGGTTGCTGAATAGGCTTGGCTTAGCCGTCTATTCCATGAGCTTGAAGTTGAGCAGCTCGACCCTACACCTGTCAAATGTGATAACCAAGCAGCCATATACATAGCTAGGAATCCTGTGTTTCATGAACGCACTAAACACATAGAGATAGATTATCACTATGTGAGACTGAAGCTAGCAGATGGTCTCATTTCCTTAGAACATACATCCACCAATTTGCAACTTGCAGACATTCTTACCAAGCCATTATCTGGCTTTCAGCATCATACTCTTGTTAACAAATTGGGGGTTTTCCCACCTCCAATTTGAGAGGGGGTGTTAAGGATGTATATTTATTTTGTTCTAGTAGTTTTTATTTGTTAGGTTTTGTTTGTTTAGTTCGTTAGGTTTGTTTGTTTTCTTTTCTTTTCTTTTCTTGTTTTTGTTCCTTGGTGTTTTTCTTTAAATAGTTGCTTCTGCTGCTCCTTTCTTTCAATGAGAATCACATTTATTCTTCACATCGTGCCTCCCTTCTTTCTTTATTTTCCCAACAGCTCAAACGAGTTGTTTTTGTCTTCATGGCTTTCATTAATAAGATAGCCAAACATGTGTATTACCGACCACTTTACCCAATCGATTTAACATGGTTGAAAAATTAACCGTTTTAACAATCATTTTATTTTTTTCTACTTTTCCAACTATTTTTCTAATTTTATGTGGGAAAATGATTGGGAACTTAATTCACTCTTGTTAAAATGGTGGAGAATTTTCTTGCTAACCTTTTTTCCTACTGTTTGAAAATGGTTGGAAAAACGGTTAGTAATCCAACAGTTTTCCCAACCATTTTCAAACAGGAGGATAAAAAGGTTAGTAGGAAAATTTCCCACTATTTTAGGAAGGTAGCGTTTGGTTGATAAACTTTTCCGGGAAAGTTGGTCAACTTTTCCAAGTTGAAAAACTTTCTCATGTTTGGTTCTGCAAAGTATATAGGAAAGTTTTGAAATAAGACTCATTATTTCCCTCACAAACTCAGTAAAAACTTTCCCAAGAGGAGCTAGGGAAAGTCTTTCCCGGGAAAGTTTTTCCTGGGAAAATCTTCCCGGAAAACTACCAAATGCACCATAAGAGTGATTGGAGTTTCCAACCGTTTTTTTCACATGAACTTAGAAAAATAGTTGAAAAATTTTAAAAAATGAAATGGTTGCTAAAAACTAACCGTTTTAAATCAGTTAGAAAAAGTGGTAAGTAATACACATATTTTTAGTTGTGTGTCACATTCCAGCTGGGTTCTACACATAATCCTAGGGTGAGTGGTTCCATGTACCCTCCAAAAACTAGAAAACTTACTATTACCTGAGATTTAGGTTCTGATTTCAAAGTACTGATCAATTATGAAAAATTTATTTTTGACGTTCAAGTTTTTTACAATAATATTAATTTTTACGATAGCGACAAACACACTACACTGTCAAATTATCACAGCCACAAGACCACACTTGATTTTATTGGTAACAATGAAAATTGAAGAAAAGTAACTAATTTTGAATAATGTAGATTGGTCGTAGGTTCGAATCCTACTTGGGGAGATTTGTATATACAATAGTTGTATTTGGCTCAATCCTTTTAGTAAAAGATTGGGCCGAGTTTAATTACTATGAACCGAATATTAAGTACTTAGCCTGGAGTCACTACCACTTGGAATGGGATTCCCAATACAGATTTGAGAATCAAGATAACTGGCAATACGATTATTAATATGATTATTCTAACTAGATTTAGTATCATACACGGAATGATCATTAGAGGTATCGCCATTCATAGGTCTAGTGTTCAGATAACTTGGATTGAAAATTTTCGAAACAACACTATATTTTAATACATTCTATTTATTAACTTATATTTAAAATTAAGTTATTCTATATATTCACCACTTTTAGATTTCTGATTCCAAATAATCGGAATATGAATATGTCTACCAGGTTCCGGTTCATGGTACTATTTTAAGAACTTTATCCTTATCCATTCATAAGTTCCAGTCATGTTCTAGGTTCTGGTTGCGGAATCGCCCCTTGGTCCTTGTAGAAGTGTTAATTGGGAATGGGAACAGTTGCGGAAACTAACCAATTTAGACAATGAGTTTCTTATTTATTAAAAGATGACAAAAACTTTTTTGATTCAAATAGCTTTACACTCAAACTTACAGGTCAAAAAACCTATCACATAACATACACTACACTGGTAATTTATTTGTAATTTTTTTTTCCCACACATGAGACCAATTTGTACACGAGAAATCTCATGGCCATGCTGTGACAAAATATATTTTGACCGGAGCAAAAACTAAAATGTGTCCTAGAAAAAATGTTCCAATTCAAGCAAAATATACATGAGGCTTCATATATGCATCTACCTTTGGGCTAACTGCCTAATTCTTCCAATATTTAGGCCCCATTTTTTTGTGCGTTAACGCAACTAACCGCAACGTAAGTTACCGCAACCTACCCCAACCTACCACAAATTACCATTATCTTTTTACTATTTCCACCGTAACTTACCACAATCTAACGCAACTAACTGCAACGCAACGCAATGTAAATGCAACACATAAAAAACCGGTGATCTTAGATAAAGTTTTACTTCACATAACAACACCAGAGAATGCAACTAATTAACAAAATAAATAATTAATCCCCACCAGCCAAATGAACAAAAAAAAAAAAAACAGATGATTTAATGCCACATGCTTAGCTTATGGAATATACATGCCGTTTTTTTAATGCTCAACCTACTGATTTTAAACATATACAAACCCATACCTAATCACATACCCCAGAAAGAACAAGTCTTGAAAAGCAAATAATCAAGTAAACCTCTTCAAGTAACGTGATAATATTAGTAAGAACTTGGTACAGAAAAACAGGAAAGGTAGAGGATGGAGAAGCCTCTCGAGGGTTTCTGCCAGCAATGAAACAGTACAGGTGCACAATCAGAGAGAAAAAGATAGAGGAATAGTGGGTTGTGATTTTACTATTACTCAACATATGCCAACGTCTACACCACTCATTCCCCTATAACCAACTCTGACATAGAATCTGCCAGGTGTCCTATGATATTACTGAAATTAGAAAATTCAAGGGCAAAAAGGAAAATATCAATTACAAGCTTTATTCTCCAATACCCATCAACTACTAATTTGAGCCAATTTGCTGTATCATACCCTCCCCCTTAAAATCAGACTTGCCCTCAAGTTTGGAGTGTTGCAAAAAACTCAGGAAATTGATGCTTGAGAATATCCTCCTCTTCCCAAGATGCTTCAGACTCGGGTTGGTTCAACCAAGCAACCAAGTATTGTGTGACAACCTTTCGGCCTTTCTTGACCACACGTTGATCCAAGACGGCAGCGGGTTGATAATTATCCTTTGCACAGGTGCCTTGGAGGCCGGTAGGAATATGAGGCTCATCTGGAAGTGTTCCATAGAAGGCCTTGAGCTGGGAAACATGGAATGTGTGATGAATATGAGCCTCGGCTGGAAGTAATAGTTTGTAGGCGACCTTATCCGCCCTGTGAGAAACCTGGAAGGGTCCATAGAACCGGGGACTCAGCTTCTCATTACTCCGCCTGTGCAAGGATTGTTGTCGGTAAGGTTGTAACTTAAGCCAGACCCAATCCCCTGGGAAGAATTCTCTGTCGGTCATGTGCCGGTCAGCGAGTAACTTGATACGATGTTTAGCACGCAGCAAATGAAATTTGAGGGTTTGAATCATGGCGTGTCGCCGTTGAAGTGTGCGATCCACCAATGCATTCGAGGACTCACCCGGTAGATACGGAAGATAGACAGGGGTGGTTGGTTAAAAAGGACCTCATAGGGTGTAATTTGAGCAGCAGTATGGAAGGTTGTGTTATACCACCATTGGGCCACGGAAAGCCATTTACTCCACTCCTTGGGATTCTCGGATGACATACATCGTAGATACGTCTCCAATGTATGATTAACCACTTCCGTTTGGCCGTCTGTTTGCGGATGATATGCCGAGGACAAGAGGAGCTCAGTCCCTTGAATTGTGAATAAGGCTTGCCAAAAATGGCTAAGGAAGAGCACATCTCTATCACTGACGATGGTCTTGAGCCAATCATGAATTTTAAACACATTATCGAGGTAAGCTTGGGCGACATCCACAGCTGTGTATGGGTGTTTTAATGGAATGAAGTTAGCAAATTTACTAAGTCTATCGACCACAACAAAAATCACCTGGTATCCGAAGGACTTAAGAAGGCCCTCAATGAAGTCCATAGATATATCCTGCCACACCGCACCTGGAATTGGGAGCAGCTGCAACAGTCCGGGTGAAGCCGTCGCATCATATTTGCATGATTGACAAACCAAGCAATGTCGAATATGACTGTGCACACATCCTTGGTCATGCCCTTCCAGTAAAACAATTGTTGAAGTTTTTTTAGTGTGGCGTCTCTGCAGTAATGGCCACCAGTGGGGGAGTCGTGAAAGCATTGCAGAATAGTTGCCTTAAGGGAAGAATCTGGACCAATGACCAACTTACCCCTTTTTCTGATGAACCCATCGATGACTGTAAATTTGGGAGGGGCTTGGGATGGTGCATCAATGCACTTCTGGAGCAAAGAATCAAGGGAGTAACTTTGCTTAATGAGAAGCAAGAGCTCAGATTGGACCATGGACATAGCTAGACAAAGCACCTCAGAGTTGGGTAAACGCGAAAGAGCATCGACAACCTGATTCTTAGTTCCCTTCTTATACTCAATTTCGTAGTCAAACCCGAGGAGTTTGGATAGCCATAACTGCTGAAAAGGAGTGCTCACTTTCTGCTCCAATAACCACCTCAGACTCCTTTGATTTGTTCGAACAATAAATTTACTCCCCATAAGATATTGTTGCCATTTTTGTACTGCAAAGACCAAAGCTAATAATTCTCACTCATATACCGATAAATTTTGCTACCTTGGTCCAAGTGATCTACTGATGTAGGCTAGGGGATGCCGATCTTGCATCAAAACCGCTCCTATCCCGTGGGAAGACGCATCCGTCTCGACCACAAAAGGCTTGGTGAAATCAGGGATCCCAAGTACAGGTGCTGAGGTTAATGCACTCTTTAGTGCCGCAAAAGCGCGGTCATTGTCAGAGGTCCATACGAATTCCCCTTTACGCAATAAGTTGGTGAGTGGCTTACTGATTATGGCGTAGTCTCTGATAAACTTCATGTAATACCCAGCGAGCCCTAAGAACCCTCTTAGTTGCCTCACATTCACAAGCGTGGGCCAATCGTTGATAGCGTGGAGCTTGGCCGGATCCGTCTCAACTCCTTTGGGCGAAATGAAGTGGCCTAAATATTCGATTTTGTTACTGGAAAAGACACACTTGCTCTGTTTCGCATACAACTGCTCATCTTTCAAAATAGTCAATACGGTAGTTAGATGTCGCAGGTGGTCTTCGAAGGTTCTACTATAAATCAGAATATCATCAAAGAAAACAAGGACAAAGTTCCGTAGATAGGGCCGGAAAATATAATTCATCAACCCTTAGAATGAGGCTGGAGCATTCGACAATCCAAAAGGCATTACTAAATATTCGAAATGGCTGTAATGCGTTTTGAAGGTCGTTTTCCTTACGTCCTCCTCATACATTCGAATCTGACGATACCCCGACCATAGATCTATTTTGGAAAAGATAGTGGCTCTAGCTAGTTCATCAATCAATTCTTTAACGAAAGGGATGGGAAACTTGTCTTTGATAGTTTTTTTTATTAAGTTCCCGGTAATCCACACATAACCGCCACGTACCATCCTTATTTTTTACTAGCACCACCGGGCTCGCAAAAGGACTCGAGCTATGTCGAACAATTCCCTTATCTAACATCTCCTGCACAACCTCCTCAATTACATCCTTCTATTTGAGAGGGTAATGATAGGGTCGGATGCAAAAAGGGTTGGTTACTTCCCTCAAGGGTATCCTGTGGTCGAATGGTCCACGGCTAGGCGGCAACTGTTGGGGCTCTTGGAAAACCTCATCAAAGTGGTGAAGGACTTCAATAAGTTGCTGCTGTGAAGGTGGGGTGTCAATCACAGTTTGTAGGGTGGGTGACAGGTGGTGTGGCTGACCCTCCAACAATTGCATCATGCACAGTTGTGGTGTACCTTGGAGGATTTTCTGAAGTTTTCCTTGTTTCAACAATTGTACCTTCCTCCCCTTTGATCCTCTTAGCACATGATCCTTTCCTCCCCATGAGAACTCCATTCGCAGATTCTTGAAATTCTAACAGACAGTGCCTAGTTGACTTAACCAATGAATGCCCAAGACCATGTCACAACTACCCAAGGGAATGATGTAAACATCTGAAACAAAGAGGGTATTGTGCAACTTCCATTTGAAATCTTTACAAGCATACATGCACTGTAATTTATTGCCATCCTCTATAGTTATATCTTGAGGAGTAATAGCCTCCAATTTGCAGCCGAGCTTCTTTGCCATAGATACATCCAAAAAGTTGTCGGTGCTTCCGGAGTCGATGAATATATTCCTATAACTCGCATAGTATGATAATTTTGACTGCCACTCAGAGCATGGACTGAAATTTGGGGTTCCTCATCTCCCAACTTATATTCCATCCCCTCTATATCGTCCTCATCCTCAGATGACCTCCTCATCATTACCCGGAATTTCAATTAGGAACAACTGTGTTTTCTTAATGTTGCATTTATGTCCCTTGTCACAAGGTGCATCACAAAAAAAAACACAATCCCTTAGCCCATTTATCCGCTCGCTCAACAGGTGTGAGGGTCTTTGGCTTAGGAAGCAGCGAAGATTTTTGGGTGTGGTAGGTGTATGGTAGTGCTTGGGTTGTTGGGGTGGGTAAAAGGGGTTTTTGTGGTGGTAATCTAGTATGAGTAGAGGTTTTGAGAGAGAGTGTATATTTAGTGAGGTTGGGTTTATCATGAGGTTTAATAGTAGACAGAGTAGCCTCTTACAAACGAGCATATTCAACAGCGTCCGCCAAGGTTGTGGATTTGAAGGCTCGAGTAAAGGGCTTGATTTGTGGGGCTAACCCACCGATGAAGCTATCGATGAAATAGCTATCAGTCAGGTGGGGGTTTTTAAGAAGCATTAGGGCTTTGAGTTCCTCAAACTCCTCCAAATACTCATCAATTCCCCCAGTTTGCTGTAATTTATTAAAATGTTCAATCACTTGGCCACCTAATTCCTCCTTGAACCGAGCACATAGATCTACAACAAAATCTTCCCACAACACATTCAGTCTACCCAGGATATAACTACTGAACCAGGTCTCAGCCTTCCCTTGAAGGTGTAGGGAAGCGAGTTTTACCTTTTGATCAGCAGGGGTCTTGCACAGGTTAAAGTATTTGGAGCATTTCTAAACCCACCCACGAGGATTGTGACCATCAAAAGAGGGAAACTTAATTCTGGGGTTAAAATGAGCATAAGACCGAGAGTTTACCTCTGTATTTGGTGACATGGGCTCCCTAGAATCTCCAACTAAAACAAAGTTTGGATGCCTCATTGCACTCCCACTCTGTTCTTCATCACCATTGGGCGATTTCATCTTACCCACTGAAATCGACAACTCCTTCACACTTACCATCAACCGGTCAAAAGTTTGTTGTTGTTGATCAATACGGGTGTTCTGAGCTTGCAGCTGCTGAATCACCATGGTCTGCTGATCGGTGAGTTGTTTGGTTGTTGTTCAAGCAAGCTTTGAAGCATTCCCTCAACATTGTTGATGGATTGATCGAGAGAAGCTATATTGCGGGTTTGGGGTGCCAGAACGTACCCAGAATCAGGCTGCTCTGATACCAATCGTACAGAAAATCAGGAGAGGTAGAGGATGGAGAAGCCTCTCGAGGGTTTCTGCCAGCAATGAAACACTACAGGTGCACAATCAGAGAGAAAAAGATAGAGAAATAGTGGGTTGTGATTTTGCTGTTACTCAACTTATGCCAACGTCTACACCACTCATTCCCTTATAACCAACTCTGACATAGAATCTGCCAGGTGTCCTATGATATTACTGATATTAGAAAATTCAAGCGTAAAAAGGAAAATATCAATTACAAGCTTTATTCTCCAATACCCATCAACTACTGATTTGAGCAAATTTGCTGTATCAGAACTAATGAGTCAACTATGCAAATATTGGAAATGGTCCATAAGTAAAATTGGTGTGTAACCCAATTATGGTGTTTAGGGTCGATTGAGTGATCACCAAGCCTTTCTTCCATCAACCCCCCCCCCCCTTTCTAAATGCATGCCCACAGTGCACTGGCTAGTCTAGTAATGCAGTATACCCTTTTTAGTTGTGAGTTAATTGTGACCAACAGGAGGCCATTTTTGTATATATGTTGACAGCAGCGGCCTCAACCACCTGCATTTACAACAAACCCTAATCTTCATTCCCTTTATTCTTTGTCATTGTTTAACTGCTGTTTTTAGTTTTGTACATATTTTGGTCACAATTTTTTAATGTCTATATCTCTGTTAGCCAACCAGCTATAGCTGTTAGCTGGTAGTTGTTTGGATTAGTTTTTTTACTTTAGCTGTTTGGGTTAACTAGCTTATTGTAGGAAAAGTAGTTGGTAAAGTAGTTTTTTTTTTTTTTTTTTTGAAAAGCTATCTCAAAAAGCTTTATCAAATAGTTTTTTAAAAACTAGCTTATTAGGTCCAAAACGCTAATATAAAAAGCTACTTAATTACCAAATATTTCAAGTAGTTTTTTAACCTTGGTCAAAAAAATAAAAATTATCCAAAAAACTAAAAGCTAGGTAACCAAATACCCTATATATTATTTAAGTTAACTATCACAACACTGATAATGTGAGCATGCGCAGCAAAGGTCAATAGAAAGATAGATAATTAAAATAGTTGGTTTATGTACGGGAAATCATCTCGAAATGATAACTTTTTGAAAGTGTTGAAGTAGCTAGAAATGGAATTGGCTAGGAGTAGAAGGCCTAGTTTTCCTGAGAGAGTCATGCTTATAATTAAATTTTACATGAAACTAATCCCAAAAACAAAATGAAAAACTGATTTCAAAATTATATGATTTGACGTGACAAAATTTTGTGCCAAAAATACCACATGAGAATCCGTTGTATTCACTCCTTGGTTTTACCTAATCCAAAATGGCCAAAAAGGATATCGAAAAGATTAAAAAAAAAGGGTAAAAAGATCAAATAAAAATAAATTGATTTAGCTAGGGTACTTAATTTCAATGGTCCAAAACTCATCGTTATCGTTACAAAGTTTCACGATTTTAAGTAACACTTAAAGTGAGCTAGGGAATAAAATAGTTTTTGAAACAATATGAAAAAAATTGTATTAACCTAACCTTAAGAGTCAGTAAGGTAGATCCGTACATATAAAAAAAATCTTATGAAAAGGATAGCTATCTTGATTCAAGATGGGTATAATTATTTTGAATTTCACTTAATTAGATCACTCTAAAAAACATATTTATGTCTGATTGTTACAAAACATATATATGTTTTATTGTTTTATGTGTTGTACAATTAATAAAGTACATAAAATCTATTATTGTTTTATATTTTTTCATAAATGTAGAATATAATTCAAGATAAAATGTACATTCACTATAATAGTTGACATGATTAGATCATTATTAACATTTTATTATGTTGTAACGGATGATTACAATACCCCTATACTTGATAAACATGTGTAATTATTTTAAAAAATATTACTTAAAATCGTAAAAGCATAAATTTTAAATTTTAACCATTTTAATTTAGGACACATCTGATGGTCCAAAACCTTATTAATTACTGAACTTAAGAGGGTTTTTAATGAAAAGCAACATATGATTGGCTTTGGCATTTGCCAAACTATTAGTAGTTTTACGTAACTTTCCATGTCTAGTGAGACATCTTGTTGATGAAAAGGGAAGTTCATGATGATCTACCTAATTCATCCTTTTTGGTTTATTCTCCTTCTCCTAGGCCATCCTTGCTCTTATGCTTTAGTATCATGGGTATTCCATTCCCTCATATTCCAAAGCTACCGGAAGTATTAACAATTTAACATGATACACCACAGTGGTTTTTTTACACAACTGAAACAAGAGAATAAAAATCATGTCTATGAGTAAACTATACCCTTGCTGGGATTTAGAGTGGAACATAACTAATAGTTTATATAACTGCTGAAACACGGATATTTTCCCCTTTCTCGAAGCTAACCAAATTTATTTTTACCCTCTAATGCACAAGATGGTTGCAGCTCCTAAATGTTAAGCAAACATGTTAGAACCCCTCAAGGACATTGATAGACTCAGGCTCAAGGACCTTGGCGACTGGATCAGTTTTGAATGAAAGTCAAAATTCGAATATCCAGAAAAGATATAATGCGCAAGGAAAGAAATCTCAAGAAGGCAGAAGGACATTCACGAAAGGCATCATAAGGACGTTCACCCAAGGCAGCATAAGGACGTTCACCCTATGCGAGGAGTTTTGAAAAGCGCAGTCGAAATAGGGAAGTCTTCTGGAAAATTAATATCCAATCTTTCTATCCATATTTCTAATCAGACTAATTGATTGCATCTACTTTGATTTGTAGGAAATAATCAATCAAGAAATTGGAAGGAAGATAAGATTACATTTTCCGGAAATCTCATAAGAAGGAAAGAAGATCGGAGCAAGATTGGAAGGAAAGGCAAACACAAAGAAGGAAAAGATCAAGGAAGAACCAATCCCAACGTCTCTATTCTGCTGATATCAATACACCTATAAATAGAGGAATTGAAGATTGAAGAAGTTAACAATTCCATGGAAGAAATCGGGTGTTCGAAATAGAAATAGCGTTTTCTATTTTGTGCGAGATTTGGTGATTGTGAGAAGTTGAGTGTAATCAATCCTTAACGGATTTAGGGTTGATTGATGCTTGTGAAATCGATTCCTAGACGGACTTAGGATCGATTGAGAGTAAACACCAAAGGGTGAATTTGGTGTGTGTTGTTATTCATAAAATAAGAAGCGTCCTCTGCAAGGCGCTCAGTTCTGTGTACAACCTAAGGACATTCATCTCAGGTTGTATTACTTCATTCTGTTTCAATATAATAAAGGAAGTTGTTCAGTATACGCTTATTGTCCTTTATCTTTTTCCTGCATTATATTGAATCTTAATCTAGTTAGATTAAGAACCTAACGTCCTTTACAAGTGATTATTTGTGCAGAAACTTTCATAACCCTATTCGCCCCCCCTCTAGGGTTCTTTCAATTAGTATCAGAGTCTGGTCCACTGACGATTCAGAGACTAACCTCTCTGTGGTAAAGATCATGGCTGGGATGGAAGATGGTGATATAGGGGAAGGACGTTGCTTAAACAGTCCTCCTTTATTCAGAGGATCAAACTTTGCACACTGGAAGAAGCGTATGAGGACATTCATCATGGATCAAGACTATGACCTTTGGGAAAGAATTGAGAATGGAGACTTTGTCCCCATGATCACTGTTAGAGAAATCACGAAACCCAAAGATAGATCCAAGTATTCGACCAAAGAAGCAGAAAAGGCGGATAAAAAAGTTAAAGCATTACATATCCTTTACTGTGGACTTGATTCTAATGAATTTGAATTTATCTCTGGTTGTGATACAGCTAAACAGGTGTGGGATACCTTAGTGACCACATATGAAGGAACGAGCCAAGTTCAAAGAATAAGGCGTAACAATTATGTCAAGCACTATGAATCCTTCAAAATGAAGAATGGAGAATCCATCAAGGACATGTACAAACGATTCACTGTCATAGTCAATAATCTCAAGTCCTTGGGGAAAACCTACTCCAATGAAGAAAAAGTTCACAAGGTCCTCAGATGTCTTACGAAAAAGAAATGGGAATCAAAGGTCACCATAATAGAGGAAGTTCACGATGTTGAAACTCTCCAATTAGATGACCTCATTGGAAAGCTTCTTGCTCACGAAATGCGTCTCCAGGAAGAGCAAAATGAAAAGGAAGAAGTAGCCCGTAAGGACATCTATGGTCCTAATAAAAATGATAAGGACCAGATCTTGGCCTTGATGGCCAAGGAACTCAAGGAATCGTGCAAGAAAAGTCATACCTCCAGAGGACCTTCATCCAAACGAATCAACCAAAGAGGTAATGACTCATCAAATAATATAACTAACTCACTCTCTTGTTTTTTTTGTGGTAACCCAGATCACTTGATCAAGGAATGTCCCCACCATAAAAAGAACAAAGAAAAGAGAAATCACATGGCCTTGATGGCCACTTGGAGTGATGATGAGGAAACTACTAGTCATGACATCATGAGAAAAAAACACCAACGACACAGAGGAAGTTGGTGCAGCCAATGATGACTATCCGGACAGTGACAAGGATGAATCAAGGGAGGTAACATTTGATGATCTCCTCACTTATCCTAAAAAGTACTTGGGAAAATGTCTTTTAAAGTTTGCAGGACAGGAGACCAAGCATTTAAATGAGATTAGGTCACTAAAAGAAACCAACAAAGGCATGAAAGAGTCCAATGACAAATTGGAGAAATTATGTGAAGGGCTTACCTCCAGGGTCGACATTCTCAAAGCTGAAATACTAGACCTCAAGGCCAACCTTGATGATTGTCACAAGTCTCTGGCTAAGGCAACCAAGCAACAAGAAAACCTTGGAAAGTGGCATAAAAGTTCATCCCTTGTTAAGGAGCGAAACTGTCGTCAAGGACATTCTGTCTCGCAAGGACCAGCCATCAGAACCAGGCACCAAGGACCACACAAGGACCTTAATGAGCAGTACCAAGGCCACAGATTTCACGCGTGGCACCAAGAACGACACAACTATCTTGGGATTTGATATCAAGGTCATTCATCTCTTCCCAAAAGCAAATATGGTAAATCTCACTACTTCAACCATTATCGTTCTAAAATTGTACAAGTTTGGGTTCCAAAAGGAACAAGACCTCCTAACATGGTTGTTACTAGTAGTCAAGAACCTAAATTTAATGTTAATTATGGCTTGAGGAAGGGTGTCAGAAATTTTTGGAGGTATATTCAGCATCCAGGAGAGTGAATGCTTAAGGGAGCTTGGAGCACTCAAGGACATTACTTACATCAGCAATAAGAACTCCTCAAGGACATTGTCAGACCTATGATCAAGGACCTTGACAAATGGATCTACTCAAATAGCAGTGTTATTTTTATGGCACATATTGAGGGGGAGCACCTTCTATTAGGACTAACAAGTTTATTGAGTCTTGCAGGTTATTAGAAATGGTTACAATATTAAGGGGGAGCTCTCTATAGACTTTTTGATAAAAGCCAAAAAGGGGGAGAAGTGCTACAAATGAATTTTGCCTTTCATCAAAAAGGGGGAGATTGTTAGAACCCCTCAAGGACATTGATAGACTCAGGCTCAAGGACCTTGGTGACTGGATCAGTTTTGAATGAAAGTCAAAATTCGAATATCCAGAAAAGATATAACGCGCAAGGAAAGAAATCTCAAGAAGGCAGAAGGACATTCACCCAAGGCATCATAAGGACGTTCACCCAAGGCAGCATAAGGACGTTCACCCTATGCGAGGAGTTTTGAAAAGCGCAGTCGAAATAGGGAAGTCTTCTGGAAAATTAATATCCAATCTTTCTATCCATATTTCTAATCAGACTAATTGATTGCATCTACTTTGATTTGTAGGAAATAATCAATCAAGAAATTGGAAGGAAGATAAGATTACAATTTCCGGAAATCTCATAAGAAGGAAAGAAGATCGGAGCAAGATTGGAAGGAAAGGCAAACACAAAGAAGGAAAAGATCAAGGAAGAACCAATCCCAACGTCTCTATTCTGCTGATATCAATACACCTATAAATAGAGGAATTGAAGATTGAAGAAGTTAACAATTCCATGGAAGAAATCGGGTGTTCGAAATAGAAATAGCGTTTTCTATTTTGTGCGAGATTTGGTGATTGTGAGAAGTTGAGTGTAATCAATCCTTAACGGATTTAGGGTTGATTGTGAAATCGATTCCTAGACGGACTTAGGATCGATTGAGAGTAAACACCAAAGGGTGAATTTGGTGTGTGTTGTTATTCATAAAATAAGAAGCGTCCTCTGCAAGGTGCTCAGTTCTGTGTACAACCTAAGGACATTCATCTCAGGTTGTATTAGTTCATTCTGTTTCAATATAATAAAGGAAGTTGTTCAGTATACGCTTATTGTCCTTTATCTTTTTCCTGCATTATATTGAATCTTAATCTAGTTAGATTAAGAACCTAACATCCTTTACAAGTGATTATTTGTGCAAAAACTTTCATAACCCTATTCACCCCCCCTCTAGGGTTCTTTCAAAACACATAAAATACCTCCGTGTATATGCATGCAAACTTCATATTTCTTTTTTTTCATGCCAAGTATTTGCAAAGCAACTTCTACTTACTGCTACTTTTAAGCTTCCTAATGGTATTCTCAAGTCTGCGAACCCTATCTTCAATGCTAGAAGCACATTTGAGAAATTGAGTGACACTATCATCTTCATCATCATCATCATCTTCAATAAGCATTAGATCACCAGCTGCAACTGGAGCAACTTCACCACTTGCTACCACAGATTGGTCTGAAGCACTGTCGTTGATACCTAAAACAATGTTGCCTCTGTTACCTTGTTTTTCGTCGCCAAACGTAACACACTTCCTGTCATCTACACCTACCAGTTTTCCCTTCAAGTCATGGGAAAATTCCATCACTTTCTCAGGCTTATTGTGACCAAAATACGCGGCCTTCCACCAATTACAATAACTAACTGTAACCTCGCCATTGATTGCGCGAGGAGGCAAATACAACTTCCAGTCATCAAGTGGCATATAGGAGATCCAAGCAGGATCAACATTACCATTTGATCTTGAGGGTGAACCAGGAATGTCCTGATCCATTCCAAATTGCATCCCTACTCTATGTGGATTGTATTGCTCCAAACAGTCCATGCCCTCCAAATCACAAACCCTTAAACACGTAGCAAATGATAGTAGTCGATCATCCACCTCAGAATTTATACATTCCCACCTCCCATTTTCACTATAGAACCTAGGAAACTCCCAGTTCTGTAAAGGGGTAGTATAAGGCCTCCACAAAAAAGTGTTTCCGGCAGATTCGATTTCCTCCATGAGGTTCTTAATTGGCAGTTTATCGATCCTGTGCCAGCGGGCTAGTCTAGGCTCACCAAGCATTAAGGAATATGGTTTAGGACTTAGCTTTGGAAACCTCTCCCAAAACCAAAGCTGAACTATTTGAAATGGTGCCCACAGAACAAGGTCTGAGTAACACTGTTTTCCTTCAGTGAAACCCACAATTCTTGCTTTCAGCAAGGTTAAGTCTCTATAGATTGAAGCTAAAACAGCATGAGCCAATGCAACCTTGACACCCTTAGCAAGTCTAATAGCAATGCCAAAAACATTTCTATTGATCAAATGGGATGAATTTGTGGAGAAAACAAACTTGGACAGCCACAAAACAAGAAAGGCTACATGCTCTATTTCACCCCCTTTACCTTTGAAATGATTCATCCACCCAGTTTGGCTTGCAGAATAAAATACCCTTCTGATTTCACCAGAGGCAGCGAGTAAATTGGCCTCCATTTCGTCAAACCCACGGCTGTTTTCACAAGAGGCAACCACAGAAACACCCAAGACAGAAAACCCACCTAAAATCATAACATCTTCCAATGTAACAGTGGACTCACCCCAAGGAAAGATGAATGTGTTAGTTTCAGAGCACCATTTCTCTGCCAATCCAATAATCAACTCATTATGCATCTTGATATAGTATGTAGAAGCCCTAACAGCATCAAAGATCCCCAGTTCTTTCCACAAATTTTGGTGGGTTTGCTGTAAAATCTTGACCCATGTCTTCCAAGCCTTGAGGGGCATGGGCCTACCCTTGAACTGAACTTCCCTTGTAACATTAAAGAGGTTAGGGTTTGAAGAGATGGTAAAGGAAGAAGGGAGTTTTGGGAGGGTTTGATTTGAGGGGTTTAACAGTGGTTTAAGGAAATGGGCACACTTCAAAGTTGGAACCCAATTTCCAGAAGGTGAAATCATCCATTGATCTTTTCTTTCCACAACCATGGTGTATTCGTCATCTTCTTCCACTTGAGGTGGAGTTAAAGCCATTGTTTTTTCTGATTCAACTTCTCTCTCTTCCCATCCCCTGTTTTCAGGTCTGCCCTGCATTTTTTTTATCAGAAATGGAAACAAGGCCTGTGTCCTTGTGGAACTTTTTTTGTGCATGTGTATTTGTTTAGGAAAGTCCAAGTTAAAAGCTCTTCAACTTTTGGGTAATTTTGTGTGTGTGGATGGGTGGGTGGGTAGCAAATGCTTCCAAAGCTAAACTTCATCTTCCTGTTGCTGATTTTGCATCTCAAAATATGTAATAATTCAGAAAAGATTGACAATTTAACAGTGATAAATCTAAAAATTCTTCCGAGATTATAACATTGATTGATAACTCGGTGTTCACTGGCAAGGTAGAATTACATTTATACTTGGTGCACAGATATATGGAGGTTGTTGGTCTTTAAATAAAGTTGGGAAATTATGTAGCAAAATGATAAACATCTTGATATAAGGTGGTTATTAACCATCTTAATTGTATTTCACCTAAATTACTAAAACAAATTCAATGTAAGTAAATTTAAATCATTATTAAGGTAAGTTTCAGTATTTTAAGGGTTATTATGACTTATAAATTATATAAAAATAATTATTTATTTATATATTTTCATTAAAATATAAAAATATGCACAAAATATATATTTTCTACTATGATTGATAAAATTAAGCTATCATTTATATTTTTTTTGACCTAGCTAATAAATATTATACTTTTATAGTTGATAAATATATATAATTACTTGAGAAAATAATATTAAAAATTACAAAAATGTGAATTATGCACAATTCAAGATAGTTATTAACCATCTTGAATAAAGATGTGTATCACTATTTGATTGTTGAATGATGTATCCAACGATCTTTTGCCAATAAAGAACAGACGATGGTTGGTTAAAAAATAAAACAACAAAAATGGAAGAAAAAAGTATGATCTCGATGGACATCACAATTTTAAAATAGGGTGATGATACGTGTTTTGGAGCAGTGTCATTTTTAACCCTAATATTTTTGACAAATAATATTAATTATTAATTATAAGAAGTTTGGAATATGTTGGATAGGCCAACAATTAAAATTGACACTCTAACAAATGAACTCCACCCGTTGGGTATATTTTAGACGTCTTTTCGTAAATTTTAAAAACATAGATAAAAGTGTGATTTTATACCATTTATATATATTAATATATTATTATAGTTATAGAAGTCAATCATATAATATTTTTTCAATTTAATTTACAAATATACACGTTTTATACTATGACAAGACACTTAATATATGTTTTACCCAAGACATTTATCATTTTCATTTAAAATAATGACACATTTCTTATAATGTAGGCGATGTATGTTAAACGTTTTATCAAATAATTTATTATAAAAGTTGGTTTATTGGGGCATTGTTATATGTCGTCCCCCTTTTTACTATTGTCGCCCCCCAAATTACATTTTTGTCCTTATCATTTACTCTTCTCTCCCTCATCTTCTCTAATTCTCTCAATCTCAAATAATTTAATAATAATAATAATAATAATAATAATAATAATAATAATAATAATGATGATGATCTTACTATCATAGTTGTAAAATGTGTTTGACCATTGTGGGAGCGTTTTTAGGAGTTTAAGCCAATGACAACCACTGATCTACTCCTCATCTTTAATAACTACCGTCAAAATGTAATTCTCAATTTTTTATTATAATAAAATACTTTGACTGTTTTCAAAAGAGTAAAAAAAGAAAGTACTTTAACTAAACATACTACTAAACGATAACCATCTGGAAAAAGAATGGAAGAAGTTTCCACCATCTCTCTTTCTCTCTCAATGTTTCTCTGTGTGCAATTGCCATGGTTCATGGCTACATATGGTTAGTAACTTAATCATGTATGTGTCACTAAGGTTTATATGGATTATTATTGTATAATTTTATCAATTTTTGATTTATATGAAAGTTTTCTACTTTTTACCCCTTTATTCTCTCCTGACGTCCCTCCAGGCTCCAATCAATTCTTTCACTTTCTCCAAATAAAATCAATTCAAATTGTGTTATGTAAAAAATTTGTGTGGATTTTCAAGAAGTTGGGTTGCATTTGATTACCTATTTATGGGGCCTTTAGGTTCAAGTCAAACTCCTCTTCCCCCTCCCACCAAAGTTTCTGGGTTTCAATGACTCAAAATTTATGCAAACTTTTTATATTCTCCTCTAATCAAAGGTTCTATATCTCAATTTGATGGTTATTTGAGTTGTGATGAGGCAAAGAAGTGATGTTTCCCAAATTGAATTTTTGTAATGTTGTTATCTTCTTCCCCTAATTTCCTAATTTAAACCTTCTTCTTTATTTTATAATTTCTTTAGTTTACTATTTTATTTATTGAATTTACAATGCGGTTTTTTCGGTTTTAGTAGGAAGGAAATGAAAGAGACGGGATAGAAATGAAGTTTGGGTCCCCATATATAGGTCAAGAGAGTTGATCCAAAAAAAAGTGGCGGTCGGGCCGAATCGGGTCAGTCTATGAATAATTTAAAATAAATAAATTTTTAAATATATGTTAGACGCTAAATTTACATAAATATGTTACTGCTCCACAGTAAATAGTAATTAGCATAATTATTTTTTCATACACATTTTATTTTAACTTTAGGGTCAAAAAGAGATGGTCCATAGATCCACCAATATTTTGACTACAATGCCCTGACCCAACTTACAACTTTAATGTGCCAACCTTGGGATAATCCTACATAGCTAATGAGTCGACTTTTTTTTATGTTTAAGTTTCAACTGGAGATTCGCTAAAAAATTAAAATTTTATTTAAAAATCATGTAATTGTAAATTTATTTTTTTTACGATTAGAATTTTATATAGTCATGTTGACTTTTTTTTATGTTTTCTTTATAAAATTTTATTTTATTTTATTTCTTAGTTCATCTTTAAAATATTTATAATAATATTTTTTCTATGACTTGACCTCAGTCACCTTAGCTTTTGTATCACCTTTGCGTTACTATAGTCTCTGGCATATCACTTTAACGTTGAATTATATATATAATTGTATAATATATATATATATGTATATATATATATTATATACAATTATATATATAATTCAACGTTAAACCAATCAGTAAACTTGGACTTTGGATGGCAGAAGATATTGAGGTGAGTTCCAATCTTCTCTTCTCTTCTCTTCTCTTCTCTTCTCTTCTCTCCACTACATTAATATTGTGTAATAACTGGAGGTGGATTTGGTCAGCAACCTTGAGCAATGTATAATGATCCATTCAGTCAGTCATTCACAAAGACGGGAGAGAGAGATAATTAATTAAATACCCAACATTACCAAGGGCAATAACCTTGAGCAATGTATAATGATCCATACGCCTCTTTGTACTTATGAATCTGGAAAAAAAATAATGCTTGATATGAAGAAGAGAGATTGATGAAGAATAAATTAAAGAGGTTTTCATGGAAAAGAAATATCAAGTGACTGAAAATTAGAAATTCTGGCATGTCAACGGATTTTGTGAGTTTTAAATTAAAGACTAGTAGATTCTGTGAAGAAGACGAAATGAACAGATCGGTTTCTTGGTCTGAGTGATTCACCTGAGATAGAACAGACAGAAAGAGATGCACCAAGACTACTATTCATTTCTAATAAACTAGCAGATCTATCAACAAATTCTCAAGTACTCAAAACAAATTAAAAGAGAAAATAAAAAAGAATGGGAAACCATAAAATTGAAAGAAAATAGCGAATGACTTACACAGACGGACGGGGCGGCCGGGCTTATCAGTTCACACAGATGGACTGGGTTCGTGCCCCATTAGAAGGTCATGTGCATCATCTTTTTTGATGATTGATTTGATTTGGTTTGGTTTGATTTTTTTTGTGGGTAAATTTGATGGTGTTTTCTGGGTAAGAAATTGGGGATTTTAGTGTATACGGATTGCCAAAAGATATATTGTTGGCTGTTTGAATTAGCTGTTTCGACAAGTTGTTTCAAAAGTAGATGTTTGGTAAAATTGCTCATGCGTGAGAGCAACATTCGGTAAAATTCCTATAATATCCTTCATTGATCTAGTTTTGCTCTTGATCAGGGATACTCACCACTAGGTTCTCAAGCTCCTGAAGCAAAGAAAGCATCACTTTTGGCACACCCTGTCCTGATAATGGTCTCAGAGAAACTCGGCAAAACGCCCGCACAGGTGGCGCTTCGCTGGAGGCTCCAAATGGGCCACAGTGTGCTGCCTAAGGCGTTGAGCGAAGCGAGGTTGAAGGAGAATTTGGACATTTTCGAATGGTCCATACCGGATGAGTTGATGACCAAATTTTCTGAGATTGAGCAGGTTATTATGTTTCCATTCCTTATGGACATCCTCTGCTTTCTCTAGTCATATCATATGTCAATGAGGGATGCTGGCCCAATTTATTCGTGCTCCTGGAATATGTGTTTTAGATGCTGTAATTGCTCACTTACATATACTAGGTTGTTCACTCCCAATATTGTAATTATTAACTGAATGGTTACAATTTTTGGGAGTTAGATTCTTGAAAGACTGTTTTTCGCCCCTGAAATACCTAATGATGTTTGTTAAACACAATGGGCTGGCAAAATTTTGACTAACCAAAAACCAGTTTTTGTCCGGCCCGAAGAAAATCGAGCATGGTCATCAACCGGTCATTGTCCGGTTTAAAGCCAGGTCGGGTCTTGGTTGTCCGAATTTTCAAACTGGGTCTGCGAGCTTGATCTAGAACAGAGTCCGCAATAGTGTTTTTGACCAAATTGACCGAACCCAGAATTACCCAAACCTAAATTGTCGTCTGCCTAAAACACATATTTATTGTTGAATAGGTGTAAACGTTGATGCCTGTTTTGTTTGTGAATGTAGGTAAAGTATATTAAGGGTAAGGATTTTGTGCATGAGAAATCTACAGCTAATTCAAACTCCTTAGTTATTGTCGTTATTACAGGGGGAAAAAAGAACAACCATTCTTTATCCCAACATCATTCTCAAATAAAGAAAATGTGAATACAAGCAACAAGACAAATTGGTGAAGTTACAAGGTTAGTTGTGCATCATTATATGTGAAGGCAAGAGAGTAAATTTTTGCATGAATACAAGCTACAATGCAAGGTAGTAAAGCTACCAAATAGGCTGCTTATTATTATATTAGAAGAAAAAAAGGTAAATTCGATTGTGAACGCAAACTACAAGGTAAACTGCTAGGCAAATAACTAGTTCAAACATTTTTCATCCCCCAAGCCTCTTTTATTGTATAGAGATTTGAAGTTTTGAACTAATATGTTATAGAATTAAACTCCAAATGGAGTCCTAGTCTATGTAGCATTCCATGCCCCTTTATTATAAATAAGGGTTTTTTTGTTCCAGGACATGCTTTTTTTGTTTTAGTTGTGCTAGGAGTCTTCACAGACTCTGTATAAATAGGGGTTTTCGTATCAGTACACAATATCAAGAAAAGACACAAAAAGTCAATCTTTCTTCTCAACCTATTTTTCCTTCTATTTCTTCATGGTATTAGAGCGAAAATTCTGACCGTTCATATATAATCATGGGTGATGATCAGAAATCTAGGGCTGGTGAGGAAGAACCTCAACCAAAGCCCTTTATTATCATGGCAGATTCACTTTATTACCTTCACCCATCAGAAAGCTCAGGAGCATCAATAACATCGGTTATCTTTAATAGAGAAAATTTTGAGACCTAGAAGAGGTCTGTGCAAATTGCGTTGAAGGCAAAGAACAAGCTTAAGTTTATCGATGGAAGAATCAGAAAACCAACTGAAAAAGGTAAAGAATAGGACACTTGGGAACGAGTAAACTCAATGATGTATATATGGATGCAAAACTCAATAGACCCACAATTGCACTCCACTCTTCCCTATACAAATTCAACCAAGATCCTATGGCCTCAACTTGTGTAGACGATACTCAATAGCCAACACCCCAAAAATCCATCAATTAAGGGAATGGATTTATGGGTGCAAGCAAGGAAAACTAGGCGGGGGAGACTTCTATGCCAAACTACGAAGTATGTGGATAGAATTGGGCAACTGTAAGGACGTACCTAAGTGCGATTGCGGCAAGTGCACATGTGGTCTAGAATCTCGCCTAGCTGCTCTTCTAGAAGAAGCAAACACATCAATTCCTTATGGGGTTGAATGATGAAAATTATTTGAACCTGAAATTCCAAATTCTTGCCATGGATTCTCTTCCTACTTTAAAAAAAAAATTCAGTTTTGTGCAGTAGGAAGAAGGACATCAGAAGTTGCTGCGAGGGCATGAAGATAAAGGAACAACTATAGCTTTTTTTGTCGGTGCACGACAAGAATTGCGAACTGAGAACGACTGACTTGCATTGTCTATGGAAAATTCAGGCATGATCCAACTCGATGCTTCGAAATCATAGGATACCCGGCTAATTGGGGAACTCGCGGAGGTGGACGCAGCGGCCAAAATCAAAATGGACGAGGCCGAGGCAAACGGACAGGGGGAGGACGAGGGTTCGACAACCGGAATCAGACAGTGGTTGTTGTGACCAGTTTGGTCGTGATACTCACCTTGGGCTTGAAATAAATAGGCTTGCTCCCATAAATGAATTAATTGTTTTTACTCCCAAACAGGTTCAGAAGATCTTAACTCTAATTGACAAGGCCGCAAGCGCACGGTGTATGTAGTAGCATGTCAAAGTCGATCCCACATGGATTCAATTAGCAGCTTAGTAACTAGTCTCTAAGCGATTGCTAAGCTAACCTAGTTTCGATTTTTGAAGGTTTTTAGAAAACTAATTAAACTAATAAAGTAGGGAAAATCAATAAAAGGTTCTATCAAGAGAGAAAGACTTCTAGGGAAATGTTAGCCTAACAACGAGATCGATTACTAAAACCTAGGTTGCACAATCATACATTCAAGAACGAATCAAGAATGAAAACCATAAGAACTCTACTGCTCTTTCGATGTGAATATAATTACCCAAATTAACCTAAATTACAACTTTCTTATGCTTTTCAAGTTAATTGAAGTTGAAGGTCTCAGATATTCTGGTTATCAAAAGGTTCCCTAGTCTACAATTCTTTTCTCACATTTCACAAAACTAGGTAGAAAGGTTGGTAGTCAGATTATCCTAATTCGCCTTTCAGTACTTCTCAGATTAATCTCAAATTACAAGCATCCAGGCCTAAAGAACACTCATAAACATGGAAAACACAACTTTCTATTGATTCTAATCAAGAATTCATGCACAAACTAATAATATTCAATCAAACTACATTGTTTCGGGTTGTAAAACCCTAGAATTCAAGGAAACTACTCACTCATTGTCAAAGAAAATATGACACAAGTTCCAAAAATCATAATTGATTCTCAAAACAAAGAAAGAAATTGAAAAAGAAAGATAGCTACGAAGAATACAACCGTCGAGGCTTTCGATCCCGGGGTGGAGTCTTCCTCGCGAGCGTTGGTGATTTCCTCTCGAATCTTGATCTTCGCTTCTCTTCGAATCGATCTCAATCTTGAATCTTGATGGAGGTTTTAGGAGTAGATGAGTGGATTCGGGTTTTTTTTTCTCTCTTGACGGCTTTAGAACGAAGGAAGAATGGTCGATTCTTGAAAATAACTACCGCCCTCTTCTTCTTCTCTTCGCGAAAACAGGTGATTCTGACGTGTCTGTACAATCCGTACCACAGGTCAGACCGTGGTGGCCACTGGTCGGCCAGGTTCTGTTCCGTTTCGTCCCAAATTCATGTCACGGTCTGATCTTCAGCAGGGGAGGCCCGTGGTGAAGTCGTTCTTGCCAAATGTTGAGAGAATGTTGGTATTTTGGCCTCGAAACCTATGAATTCACATCAAAAACAACAACACCAAGAGTAGTAAGGAAATCGGAATATAAATCAAGGTTCACACTCAAAACTTTCTCCAAGTCACCATTGAAAACCCCCAAAAACATATTCACAAATAACACTTATCAGTAGGCTAAACTCAAGGAGACCCTTGCAGTTAATCCGAATCCATCATGGCTTATTGATAGCAGCGCTTCTACTCATATGACAGGAGATGCGAGATTATTAAGAGACATCAAAAATATAGAACCTGTAGTAGTTGACTTGCCTATTGGAGCAAAAACAATTGCTAACCATCAAGGGAAAATTGTACTCGCAAATCAGTTGCAACTAATTCGAGCACTCTTTATTCCTTCCTTAAGTTGCAATCTTGTTTTAGTTTATGGTTTGTGTAAAGATTTTCATTGCACCATCTTATTTGATAAGAATTCATGTATCTTGCAGACACCTCGAGGACTCTGATTGGTATAGGTGAACAGTGTGACGGAATCTACTTCTTCAAGGAGTGCAAGGAAAAACATAGGTTCATGCTATGCACACTGGGAATCTCTGGCATAGAAGACTTGGGCACCCATCAAAGGAGAAAATGCAGCTACTAGATAGGTCGTTGCAAGGTACAATTTTTGTTGGTGATACAACTTGTGAAATTTGTTTTAGGGATAAGCAAACAAGAAACAGTTGTTACTAGTGAGAATAAAGTTGAATTTTTGTTTGAAATCATTCATGTTGACATATAGGGTCCGTATAGATCATCTACCTCATGTGGGGCTCAATATTTCCTTGCTATTGTCGATGATTTCAGAAGAAGTATTTGGGTCTATTTGATGTGCGATAAAAGCGAAGCTGGAAAACACTTGAAAAATTTTATGATTGTGGTGAAAAATCAATTTGACAAGACTGTGAAGTTCGTTAGGAGTGATAATATGGTTCTGAATTTATATCAAGTCTCATGAAAAAATTTTTTGCTGAAAGAGGAATTTTGCATCAGACTAGCTGTGTAAACACACTTCAACAGAACGGTAGCGTTGAAAGAAAACACAGACATCGATCTTTTGAATGTTGCCAGAGCCCTACGGTTTCAAGCTTGTTTACCAATTGAATTTTGGGGGGAATGTATTAAAACAACAACCCACTTAATTAATCGGACCCCAATCAAAATTCTATATGGTAAGACCCCATACGAGCTAGTGTTTGGTCAAAGGCCTCAATATGACCACATTAACGTGTTTGAATGCCTATGTTTTGCTCAGTATAAGACAACAGATAAATTTCCCCCATGTAGTCGTAAGTGTGTATTTGTCGATTACCCCCTGGGAAAGAAAGGATGGAAAATATATGATATGGAGACCCAAGAATTTTTTGAGAGTAGAGACATAAGATTTGTTGAGGATGTATTTCCATTTGAGGAAGAATGCAAAGAAGAACAAAATAAAAGCTATGGTACTCATTTGTGGGGAGAAAATAAATGTTGGAAGGATGATATCCAACATGGCAGTGAAATAACGGGAGCACAGTAGGCCCAACTGATGGCCTAATTGCCCCATTAGGAAGAAGAGAGGAAGGGGAAACAAATTCATGTGAGAATGCAGATGATCTTGGGGGGTTGTACACCACATCAAATTAGGGATGGGGTTGATGATCAATCTCAGCCTAACAACACAGGAGTTGCGGCAGATGCGCCTACCACTTCTACATTAGAGAGTGGGTTGGGCTCAAATGCCAACAATACTGCTCAGACATCATAACCCATTGTTCCGGAAGCTCGACGCTATGAACAGACCCAAAGAGCAACAAATTGTTGAATGATTATATCTGTTATCATGCAAGCCTCAAGAACCCCGTCACTGCTACCTCACCTTCCCCAAAAGAGTCATCAGGTATGCCATATCCCCTGCATAATTATGTTAGCTGTTTAAATTTTTCTCCTTCACATCAGAATTTTTTGAATGGCATAATGAAAGTAGATGAACCTCTAGATTCTTTCATCAGGCCACTAAAGATAGTAGGTGGAGAGAAGCTATCAATGAAGAAGTGCAGACTCTTCACAAGACAGGAACTTCAAAATTTGTTGATATCCCAGTAGGAAAAAGGGCAATTGGATGCAAATGGGTATTCCGTGTGAAGTACAATGCTGATGGGTATGTTCAGAGATACAAAACTAGACTGGTGATCCGAGGGGACCATAAGGAGGAAGGCATATATTATAATGAAACGTTTGCACCGAGTTCGATGTTTTCTTTCCGTTGTTGTGGCTCAAGGTTTGGAACTACATCAGTTAGATATATATAAACAACGCCTTCTTCCATGGAGATCTACATGAGGAGGTATACATGAAGTTGCCACCAGGCTATCAAGCCTCTATGCCTACGAAAGTCTATAGATTGTGGAAATCCCTTTATGGATCCAAACAGACACCCAGGCAATGGTTTGCAAAACTCTGCTCCAAGCTTTGCGAGTATGGATTTATTAAGTCTTATGCTGATTATTCCCTCTTTACGTATCGAAAAGGAAAGATATTTATGGCACTTCTGGTTTACGTTGATGATATTATTCTGGCTACCAACAATGTTCAAGAATGTCAAAAATTCAAAGATTATTTAAATATGTGCTTCAACATCAAAAACTTAGGCCCTTTAAAATATTTTTGGGAATTGAGGTAGCACAAGAACAAAAGGGATTATTTCTTCGTCAATGTAAGTATGTCCTAGAGATAGTGGATGAATGGGAACTTCTAGGAGCAAGACCAGTGGACTTTCCTCTAGAGCAGAACAACAAACTTGCCCTCGCTCAAGGAAAGGACCTACAAGACCCAACCTCCTACAGAAGGCTTGTTGGTAGATTGATCTATCTGACCAAAAAAAAGACTAGATCTCACCTTGGCGGTCTACATTCTTTCCCAGTTTATGCGGAACCCAATAGAAAAACATATGGAGGCAGCAACCAAAGTGGTCCACTACATTAAAGGATCATCGGGACAAGGCATTCTTTTACCTAAAGACTCCAATCTGCAGTTAATTTGCTACTGTGACTCTGATTGGGTAGCTTGTCCCACAACAAGAAGATCTCTAACTGGATACTTTGTCACCTTTGGAGTAGCTCCTATATCATGAAAAACTAAGCAGCTTACTGTGTCTCGCTCGTCTGCTGAAGCAGAATACCGTTCCATGGCTTCTGCTACATGTGAATTAATCTGGCTACGAACGTTTTTAAGTTCCTGGGCTTGTCTCCTATGCTACATGTGAAGCTGTTTTGTGACAATCAAGCTGCTCTACATATTACTAGTAATCCCATTCATCACGAAAGAACAAAATATATCGAAATTGACTATCATTTTGTTCGTGAGAAGATCGAGAATGAGCTCCTAAGTTATTTAAGATACATACTAAGGAGCAGACGACTAATATATTTACAAAAGCCCTTGGAAGAGATCAATTTTAATATTTGAAGTCCAAGTTGAGCATTATTAATCCATATGCTCCAACTTGAGGGGGAGTATTATAGAATTAAACTCCAAACAAAGCCCCTAGTCTCTGTAGCATTGCATACTCCTTACCTATTTGTTCCAGGGTATGGTTTTTTCTATTTTAGTTGTGTTAGAAGTCTTCACAGGCTCAGTATAAATGGGGGTTTTTGTATCAGTACACAATATCAAGAAAAGACTCAAAAAGTCAATCTTCCTTCTCAACCTATTTTTCCTTCTATTTCTTCATAATATATGCACCACTTTTCTATTTTTCCTCAGCAGCTACATAGCATTGCTAGTGTTCATGCTTCAGTCTTGAATCATAAAAAAATATTGCATCGGTTCCATATTAATTGACACTTACTTGAGTATCACAATGTTCAATATCTTTCTTTAATTAATTGATAATTTCTTATATAGACTCCCTCCTTCCCAACTTATTTGTCACTTTATCCAAAATTCACAAAACCAAAAAAATGTCCACCTTATATTGATTTACTTTCTTGGAAATGTAAAAAAAAGTGACTAAAATGGTGATTAAGAAAGAAAAATGTTCAACAAAAAGAAAAATTGAAGAAAAAATATAACTAATATGGCTAGTTTAATAAATTAGTAACTAATTTGTTATATGAAATTGTAAGTTGTATGATATTATAGGAAAAAAAGAGGGTTAATTAAAGTGACACATAAAATTGGAAAGGGGAGTAATATTTTATTAACAATTATAATATTATACTTTTTCGATATTATTTTTTGTTACAAATTTAAAAATAATAATTTTATATAATAAGTCATTGTATATTATTATTAAGTTTATTATTAAAATTTTAAAATTTCACTTGAATTATAATTTTAAGAAGACGATAATATGAAAGAAGATGGAGGAACTCTCTTTTGATTAAGCATATTTTATTGTTCCCAGAATCTTTCCACTTTGAAGAAAGCCTTGGCTGCAGGCTACAGAGTCAAGACAGTTGACCCATGCTAAAATTGGTATAATGACAATGACATTTTCAATATAAATAATTTACCAGACACGCCTACTCTGTCATCTGTACTATCAGTAATGAAATCACCAAAATGGCATGTTAGTGAAAGTTAAAACGTAGGAATTGGCGGTAATGAAATGTGTAAACGTTAACACGTTATGAATTGGCGGTCATTGTTACATCTAGGTTGGTTTTTGTCTTTTTTTGTTATTTCTACCGGTCAACTAGGGCAGTATAGATGAATTATTTGAAGTGTATAAAAAGTTGACAAATTTAAAATTAAATTAAATTTTGATCATTTTTTTATAACTGTGAGAATAATGGACAAGTGTTGCCATTTATAGTATTTTTTATTAGAAAAACACTTTAGTCTTCCCTCCTTTCCTTTCCATAAAACGCCCGCCTTCAAATTTTTAGAGAGGTTACCATCAATTCTTTTTATTGAAGGTAATCTCCAAATTGTTTATTAATATTTTAATTATTAGTTTGGATTTAGATATGGTCATACAAATAAAGCTTGTCTCTTTATTCATAAAAATTTTAATTTTACCTTTATATAAGGTCTTTAGTTTTTTTTTTTGGATAAATAGAACTCGATGTTGAAATAAGTTCGAACAAGTTATAAGGAATTTGCAAAAGTTGAAAGCAAATTTTCAAAGTTGGAAGAAATTGAAAGGGTTTTTGAACGATGTATATTGTACTTTGAGGGTGTTGGATAATAACACACTCGAAAAGATTCAAGCGGTGATAATCCTATGTGGTAGGCTAAGAAGATGAGTTGGCAAAAAAAAATTATATCTTGATTAAATTAATGTCATATCAACAAGTCCAAATAAGCAAAGTTACGATCAACCGACTCGGTCTAGTCGATTCACCGACTCTTTAACATTGTGAAACGAGCCGACTTGATAATGACCCGACCCTTCATCGGCCTAACCCAACCCTTTGACAACCCTTATTTATTAGGCCCTAACCCTCTTGACCTTATGGGGCTCCGACCCATAGACCACCCCTAATTGTAATATACAGAACTTTAAAATTGGATATCAATATATATACATGACCTTTATATTTAGATGATTAGATGTTATTAATATATCAAAGCCGACCTAAAATAGTCTTGTTTTAGTACATTAATATAAACATAAATAAAAAGGTTAAGTATATTGATATCAAATTTTAAAGGTTGATTGTAACGTCCCGGAAATTCAATTTTAGAAAAGTCAAAGTCAACTAACGTTAACAGACAAAATTTAGCGGAAGACTCAAACTCTTATTGGGCGTCACTACCGTATCCCCGAAGGAATACAAGGCGAGAAGGAAACTACAACTGTCTGTTAACGATAAAACAACTAACAAACTCATACTTTAGAAAAAAATAAACCTCAAAACTAACTTCAAGTTTCTCATAAAAGGAAAGCAACATAATTAACGACTTCTAAACATGACGTCCTCACTTCTAATTCCCGTCCCCAACATATAGATCTTCACCTGAAAACAAAACATTTCAAAAATGAGGGGAAATCTCAATAATGTCTACCCTTAACGTTAAAAACAAGTTAAGTTCATTTCAATTCATTTGAGGGAGAGGGAACAAGTCAAAACATTTCACAAACCTTTAACCCTTCTAACTTTGTTCCTTAACCCAACCAATTCATTTTATTATGCGGGCGGGATATCAAATCACATAAGGTAACATCGCCTACCAAAGGCATCAAGAACATTCGCCTACCAAAGACATCAAAGATAATAATCGCCTACCAAAGGCATAAATAATAATCGCCTACCAAAGGCATCAATAATCGCCTACCAAAGGCATAAACAATCGCCTACCAACGGCATCAAAGTATTCGCCTACCAAAGGCATCAAAGTATTCGCCTACCAAAGGCATCAATAGAATAACCCGCTTAATGTTTCACTTGAGTTATTAGTATATTATGCAAAGCTCAACTCACAGCTCTCAAGTCAAACCCAACCCAAGTTGTCAAAATCAGTAACAAAACTACTTATAAGAGACCATCTCAAGTTCAATAGCTCATAAATCAACAATTACAAACAAATATCAAAACAGATGGCAACATTTCCACAAAAGTCCCCTTTTCGGGATGCAATTCTCAAAACATATTAGAAAATATTAAAACACATTTAAAGAGCATCCCGATGGGGATTAGAGCATAGACATTACCTGGTTAACTTCACTTCACAGCTAAGATGAACACACTTGAGCTCACTAACAACGTGAATTAGCTCGGGCCTAAAATAAGAGTAATTATTCTAATCAAAACGCGCCCTTCGAAGTAATTAATATTAACTACCTTCTACCTAACCCTCCCCTAGGAATACTATAGGTTCCCATCAATCATGAATTTACACTCTAAATCATCTAACACATTCCAAATAATCACATAACCAAATCAAAACATCACTTTCACACAACAACATTTTTATTAATAAAAAGCATCAACAAAACATATTACAGCATCCACATAAAAAGGGTCAAAACTTGACTTCCAGACATCCTATGGGTCTGGTTTTGGACTTTTCGGAAACCTCAGAATGTCTACTAATTTCATGTTGGACTCGAGACCAAAAACACCTCCTATGGTCCCCAAAAACGATCATTAAACCAAACTGTCCAGATCTGACCTAGGTCTGGTATTCGGGGTATAACTCGACCTATACAACTTCAAAGTCCGTTCCACAAAATTCCTATGAAATCTAACATCTAAGGGAACCTCCAGTTCAAAGGGTTCGATCAAAAGACGATTATAACTCTCATGGTGATTCGTTCTTTAGACACTAACAAAACTGTCCCGCACCCGGTTCCCATTTAATTTGTAATTTCGGTTCTAACTTTCATCATTCGATCCCGGGGCCCTAATTTGGGTTCAAAACAGTAACTAAGGTTCAAGGTAGTCAATCTAATCCAACTAAGGTCCAACATCAAACCTCCTATCATCAAACCAAATTATAACACATGAAATCAACTTTAATATTTTCACTAACCCTAAAAGCGTGCATGAAATAACATTACCCTAACATGAATTCTACAATATACTATTTCAAGATCCAAAAATTACAACATGGATGATTATAAAATATGAACTTCCTTAATCAAGATTCAAAAAAGAACTTAAAGAACATGTGAATGAAATATAAAGAACATATAAACATTTAAACTACCAATCAAGAATCCCAACAACTAATTTCTTTTTACAAGATTCAATCAAGAATCATGAATTAATAAACAAGAATCGTACTTTAATAATTCAATCAACCTAAATAATTTAACAAGATTAAACATAAAATTAAACATGATTGAACACATAAGATAATTAAAGAAACATGTGAATACTTAACTAACGATCAAGAATTAATCTAGATAATTAAACCCTTTAATCGTGCATACAATAATAGTATTATTTAAAACTCTAAACATGATTCACAAGAAAACAAAGTACAACAAACAATTGAACATTAATAATTTCACTACAATTATTACAAACCCTAATACACCAAATTAGAATATAAAATTACACATAATAATTTATACAAATTTACAAATAACAACACAAGAACAAATTAATTACAAATAACAACTAAATAATTTACACCCTTAATTACCCAAAATACAAGATTTAAAACAAGAATTAATAACAAATCAAAACAGAAAAACAAGAAATAAAAGAAGAGGGTTTTTAAAACTGAATTAGGGTTTACGTTAGGATGGTTCTGGGCAACTGGGCGGCGATCGGCAGAGGTCCGGTGACAGCGACGGAGATTGGGCGGTTTCTGGGCAGTGCTCCGGCGTCGTTCCCGACGGTGGTGGTCCGACGACAGGTCGCGACAGTAGCAATAATGACCTTGTTCTCTTTCACGTTCTGGGCATCAACGTCGGGCAAGGTAAGCAACGGCGGTTGGTGCACCGACTTCCGACGTCGGAGAGGCGACTGGTGGTGGTCTGGGTGGTTGCGCAAGGCGGCACGGGGAGAAGCACAATCAAATCGGGACAGAGAGAGGAAGAGAGGAAGAGAGAGAACGATTGAAAGAGAGAATGAAGGATAGCGACTACTGGTGGCTGTCGGGGTGGTTTCCGGCGGCTTTCAGGCGACGACGGTGGCTGAGGGTAGCCGGTAGGGGGAGAGAGAGAGGAGAGGTGAGAGGCTAGGGTTAGGGTTGATATTAGAGTTTTGTGAGAGAGAGGGGGTTTGTATATTAACCTAACAGTTAAGGCCCAATTAAACACTCTTAATTCTAACCCAACCCAAAACTAAAACAATTAAAATCTGATTCTTCTCGAAAGACAAACTAATAATAATAATAGTAGTAGTAATAAATAATAATAATACTAATAATAATAATAATAGTAGTAGTAATCACATAACAAATAAAATTCACATAATTACTCATATAATAATTTTTAATAACACAAAAATATTAATAATAATACTTATAATAATTAGAGTAATACTAATAATACTAAACCCAAGAAATTACCGATATACCCTTGTTAGTCCCTCAACGATCCTAGGAGCTCAAGCGTCAGCAAGAATAAACACAAACGAATAATAATAAATAACGAAGTCAAACCTAATTTATTAACGACGTCACGGTCAACATTTTTGAATTTTTTCGGGGTTTTACATTGATATATTAGGATCCATACCAATGAAGGGTAGTATATTATGATCCAATAATTAATCCAGAGAAATTATAATCATAAAATTTCTAATATATCTAAGTAGTAAAAAAAAAAGAAAGTAACAAACTAACATGCCCAAAGTTACAAAATTTCTGATACTTATCATCCTAAATGAGATTGCTTACTCATATCATATGCTATTTCATCTGTAAAGTGTTTGATCGCATATTTAGTCTGCTCATCAAATAGCAAAACTTCCTATCTTCCTTGGGGTATTAGGTTGCCTCCTGATTTTTATACCCTTTTGACAAAGATGGTTAAAATTGTACAACATACATAGTGCAATAATAACTTCAATCTATTGCTCCAATTTCATTTGAGGCATCCTTTACAACTCAATATCTTCCATGTTTTCCCTTTACAACTCCAAATGTTTGTTCCACTGATGTTTTAAAGAAGAGTGATGATAGTTAAAATTTTGTTTTAGAACATCTTTTAATTTTGGAATTTCTGGCATTGTTGGATATTCATATAGGCTGCATTACATAGACCTGTCAATACGGGCGGGCGGGTTACGGGTCGGTCGTATGTCGGGTTCGAGTAAATACGGGTCGGGTGTATTTCGGGTTTGGGTAAATACGGGTCGGGTGTATTCCGGTTTCAGGCGGTTTGGGTCGGGTTTACGGGTCATGACCGCCCTTTTTCTCAGTCACTTACAACTAATAAAATTGATTATAATTAGTCAAAGACGCCTATGTAATGTATCATTCCATTCCAAGTTCGACCACCATGATATGTCATAGTTGTATTGACATATTAATATACACCTAATGGACAAAATTTAACATTCTTCAAGTCTACAAGTATTATGCTGTTTACGTCAACAATCACGAATAACAATACTTACGAAATATATAGGGTTTTGGGATGCTAATATACTAAACTTTTGGTGTATTGGACAATAATGCACTGAACTTTGACCTTTGACAATAATACACTATTTTACTGAAAGAGAGGAGAGAGGCGGGACTGCAGGAGTTTAAGGGTTCACTGAAAGAGTGAGTGAGTGACAGTGTTAGGGTTTTGTTTTGGTCATTTGTTATTTGATTATTTCATTTGTATATATCTCTCTCTACGCATAGCTTTCCAAAACCACCCAATATTTTACTTTTGGACCTTAATTTTCATGGAATGAGCCAATTTTTTTGCACAAGGCCAAAGTAGACAAAACACTTAAAATTAAAGTGTCTGACCCAACGGGTCGACCCAAACCTGACCCTACCTGACCTGTTTTTTACCAGGTTCTTTGGGTCGGGTCATTTTCGGGTCCCGGGTTGGAATTTCGTGTTCAAAACCCACTTTTTGCGGGTCGGGTTTCCGGGCCGGGTCGAGAATTGCCAGGTCTAGCATTGCATAATAATAATAATAATAATAATAATAATAATAATAATAATAATAATAATAATAATAGTAAAGAGTGGCTTATCAATTATCATTCCAAACTACTATTGCGATATCATAGAAGAAATGGCAAATCATTCGAAATTACTATTAGCTGGCCCATAGCTACTGAAATACAGTTCTTCATGTCTACGCAGATTTCTTACAAAAGAGTGGGAGCGGCAATCTTCTACACTTGCCTTTTCAACATGACAAATGCTGTGTTCAGTCTACGAATTCTATCTTCAATGCCAGAAACATAAGCTAGAAACTTAGACACACTATCATCATTTTCGTCGTCATCATGGTCATCATTAATAACCACTAAATTACTTGGACGAACTTCATTAGCTGATTTAAGTGACGCATTGTTTTGCATTTCCTGATGATTCTTCAAAACAATCTGCTTACCCTTCCCAGTATCATTCTCTTCAACATCATTGACTGAGTTATGAGCTGACCCTTTTATTACTTCAAGCTGGTGATTATCGGCAATACGAGCCTCATTATCATCACACGCATGCTCAGCTACGCGAGGGGGCTGCTCAATGAGGATAGACACGGCCCCGATGTCGACAAAATTTATGGTTATGCCCTCGTCGTTAGTGGGCCAGCGAACAAGACCATTGTTCTCATCACCACCTGGCTGCTTCATTTCAGACCCATTTTGATCACATATTGTGCTTGTTTCCTCCACAGTTTCACAACCAGGCTGCTCAATAAGCAATAATTCAGTCCTACTTTTGGAAAAATCCAAAGCCACGACTTGTTCAATATGGGGGAAGCATACAAGAGCTATGTTGCCATCATCTCTTACCATCTCCATCTCACCGAGTTGAGCTTCTATACTTGTAAAAGCTTCATTTTCAGCCATTGTTTTGTCATTTTGATCACCCACAAGAGTTTTATTACTATCCTTACCTCCAGAACATGCATTCAGAATAGAATCATCAGGAGATAATGCTCCCTTCCACCACTTCGAGTATTGCAAAGTGACATCTCCTTCCATCAACCTGTGAGGCAAATAGAACCTCCAACCATTGAGTAGCGCTTCATATGAACTCCAATCGAGTTGCTTGTCAGCTAGTGATCCAGGAAGGGAATCGGGTATGTCTTGATCCATTCCAAATTGCATGGCTACTCGATGTGGGAAGTACTTCTCCAAACAATCCATGCCCACCAACTCACAAGCTCTTAAACACCTTGCAAATGACAACAAGTCATCATCTATCTTGGAATTCACCAATATCCACCCCTCTTCATCAGTATAGAACTTGGGAAATTCCCAATTGTTCAATTGAAGAGCATATGGTTTCCATAGAAAATGGTCTCCAGCAACATCAAAATCCTCCCCCAATCCCTCAATTTTAAGCTCCTTCATGTTGTGCCACCGAGCTAATCTTGGGTCTCCAAGCATCAAAGGCTTGGGTTTGGGACCTAAGCAAGGGAACCTCTCCCATGCCCACATATTAACCAACCCAAGAGGTGCCGAAACAACAATTTTTGAACTAACTTTTCTTCCACTAGAAGTGAAGGTTACAAAACACTTCTTCAATGACCTCAAATCTCTATAAATTGAAGCTAAAACAGCAGGAGCTAATGCGATTTTGATGTCCTTAGCAAGAGAGATAGCAATATCAAAAACATCTAGGTTGATGTCAAAGCAAAATCTTGTAGGAAAGACATACCTAGACAACCAGAGGATAAGAAATGCTACATGCTCCAACTGACCACCTTGGCCCTTGAAATAATTCATCCACCCATTACGGGTCACAAAACCCCTGCACCTTGCTTTGATTGTAGAACAAGCAGCCAACAATTTGGTCTTGATTTCTTCAAACTCCCCAGTTCTAGAATGAGCATGAACAGCAACCCCCAAAACAGAAAACCCACCTAAAATCATGACATCTTCTAATGTAACAGTGCACTCACCCCATGGGAAGACAAATGTGTTGGTTTCAGGGCACCATTTCTGTGTCAACACCAGAATCAACCCCTTGTGCCTACGAATCTGGAACGTACAACCCTTGATGGACTCAATGATGCCAACTTTTTTCCAAATTTCTCGATGAATTGGCTCTAAGTTGTCAACCCATATTTTCCATTCATTTAGGGGTCGTCGGCTGCTCTTGAGATCAACCATTTTTGTGACCTTTTTGATGATGTTGGGATTTGAAGATGGATAAAGAGAAGGGGGTTCAGGGAGGGATTCAATGGTGGGGTTTATTATGGGTTTAAGAAAATGGGCAGTTTTCCAAGTTGGATCTCCACCATTTACAGGAACCATGTGTTGTTCTCTCTGTATGATCAAGCTGAGTTGATCATCTTCTTCCAGTGGGTTCAAAGCCATTGAATTTTGATGATATGAAGACCACAGTGTTTGTCTTTTCTCCCCCTGCTTTGTTTTCTTTTGAGTTGAAGCTATTTGAAAAGAAAAGCTGGGCAATCGGATGCCTGTAAAAGTTTCCACACTTTGTTCCTTTCTTGTACAAATGCATATTTCAGAGACAGAAAGATCAGTCCCATCCATGCTAAAACTACAAACCATCATAAATGACATTTTGTAAGACACCCAACCATTAACTATTTATGGAATTAATAATTCTAATAGTAGAATATTACTGCCTCCCTCCTAAAATGTTTGTCATTTGACTAAATTTTGACCGTTGATTATTCACAAATTATAATGAGTTACAGTATCAAATACCGCCATTGTAATTTTTAGTAAATTATCTTTCTAATGACGGTAATTTTATATTTTAACTTATTATAATTTGTGAATAATTAACGGTCAAAATTTAGTCAAAAGACAAATATTTTGGGACGGAGGTAGTAGTAAAATACTACTCCCCTCGTTCCATATCAATTGTTATAATTTTGACTTTCACGGTCTCTAATGTCACACTTTGATTGATAATTTTTTTTACATAATATATTATTAACAAGTGCAATATTATATTTTTATGATAGTATTTTTCGTTACGAATCTAATGGTTGTAATTTCATATAGCAATTCATTGTGTATATTGAGAAATTTATGGTCAAATTTTTTGAAATTTGACTATACAATTTCCAAAGATGACAGCTAATATGGAACGAAGGGAGTACTATCTGTGTTTTATATTAGTTGTCATCTTCAAAAATTGAACGGTCAAACTTTAAAATTTTTTGACTATAAATTTTTCAATATATACAGTGATTTGTTATATAAAATTATTACTATTAAATTTATAATAAAAAAATATTATCCTAAAAGTATGATCTTACAATTTTTAATCAACTATTACTTCTATACAAGAAATTATCATCAATGAAAGATACAAAAGACCGTGCTAATCAACTATATGACACTAACATGGAATGGAAGAAGTAGTACACAAGTAGTATAGTTTATGAACTGTCATGGGAGCAAGGGTACGTTATTCGCCTAAACTCACATTTTTTGGTCCTTTTTTTCAACTTTTCTAAATTTATTTCTAAAGTCCAAGAATAAATTCTAGATTTTCACATTGAAAATTCATGAAATTAGGATTAAACTAACAATTTATTGATATTATGAATTTAATCGGCTTGCACTTGAACTATAACGTATTTAATTTTACTTTATAATTCAAAATTTCACGTAATTTTAGTTGGAGATTAAAAAAAAGGAAATTGGAAAAAAAATAATCCATATTTTAAGGGTATTAGAAAAAAATAATCTGAACTTACAACTTTGTTATGGATGAGCTGAACTTTAACCCCTATTATTTTTAGCATCTACTACCTTGTTTAACTCATCCGAAAAGTGACATGGTGGTGGCGATATTACACGCAGAACCAGGGACGAAGCCAGAAGAAAAGGTTGAGGGGGCGATTATTATAATACTTTTATTATATTTCAAAAAGGAATTATAAAATATGTTTATACTAAAGAGAAAGAAAAAAAAAAAGATACATTAATAAACTATAAATTTTGTAATTTATTCATATATAAGTATATTCATTAATGTACTACATTAATTATGCAAGCATGACATATATTAAATAAAATTAATCATTTTTCATTTCAATTCTTGCACTTTAAATAAACAAATTTTAAATTACTGTAAATCCACTTAAATCAATATATTGCAGGTTCATAAGTTGATATTTATTAGTCTATCATTACTATTTTTAGTTATTATAATTATTTGCTACAGTAATAATAATATCTATACTTATCAAAAATTTGAAAATGAGTAAGGAAAAAAGGATGGAGTCCAACTAAAATATAAATGAAGTGCTTACTATGTAAGTGAGATTCAAATAAATATGTAGAATTAGAGGGAAAAAATAAATATTAGCCAAAAACAAGGGGAGATGTATGCAAGACATTGCATCACAATGTATATTAATATGCTTCTCTAGGTTAAAATTATTGTGATATTAATATGCTTCTCTAAGTCAAAAACAAGGGAAAATGAATATAAATCTAATATAAGTTTTGAACCCCTGACTCATTGGTTACAAAACTATACCTCTACCACTTACTCTACTCAAAGAAATTGCAATTAATTTGTTGGCAACGCATATTAACACGTTGCAATTCAGGGGGGACAATTACCCCTCCTTGCCCAAAGGTAGCTCCGTCACTGCGCGGAAAATACTTTTAACTATTTTTTTAGTTGCAAAAAGTTCCACGTACAATATTGTCATCATCACGTCACTTTTCGTCTGGATTTAACAAGGTGATGGATGATAAAAATAATAGGGATTAAAGTTCAGCTCATCCATAACAAAGTTGTAAGTTCAGATTATTTTTTTCCAATATCCTCAAAGTATGGATTATTTTTTTCCAATTTTTCTAAAAAAATGATCAAACTTATACATTAATATTAAATTATAGGCAATAAATTAGTATTAGAGTTTACTAATACCTACAATAGAGGACATTGCATATTTTCCTCCTAAATTATCTAGCCAAGTTGAAGTATCCCGGGATGGGACCCACCAAATCCAAACCATGAGTGACTCGCTCTCCCAAAACTCTGAAGATGAGGACGGGTTTTTTCCATTTGAGATGGAATATAGGAGGCATTTCAAGGAGGATCTCAAACCTAGGGATGTTGCTTGTGGTCCTCAACGGGACCATTCCCGAGCCTCATAAGTCCCTTGGGATTCCTTCGACGCAAATAATGCGTTGAATCAAACTCGACATGCTTTTGGGTTCCAAACGGTCACACTTCAACCACAAGGGTATTTTGGATACTTCCTAACCAAGGAAGACCGACCCGAGTTTGACTCGGAGGTATCTTGGTCCTAGTGGTCATCAAAGAGCGAGGCGGAATTCACCCATGGTGCAAGCAAGTGAAAGTCGCGACAACAGGGGAGTGACGACCGTGACAAGACTCGGACTAAGCGTCACGCCCGCGACCCACATGGTCGCGGTTGTGACATCTCCTGCCAAGAGCTTTGGTTGTGCTCAAGAGTCGTGCCCCCAGCATGCTGTGTTGCGGGCGTGACCTTGTGACAAGGAGAATTCTACTTCAAGAATCGCCCTGGATCACGCCCACGACCACCGGTGCCGCGGCTGCGACCGATTCATGGTTGTGCCCATGACCCTCCAGAAGGCACCACATTGTCCAGCATCCCGACTGTGGTCACGCCTCTAACCTGAATGTCACGTCCGCAACACATTAGGGAAGTTTCAGGTGTCGCGCCCACGACATAAAGGTGGCGGTCACGACGTATCTGGAAAATAGGGTTTTTCAGCTGATTTCCACCTTTTTATTTCTCCCTTTATGTATTTTCCTTTTTACCCCTCCCCTTATATTATGTAAAGCCCTTCAATTAAGGGGTTCTTTTGTAATTGTTCAACCTAAGTCTCTCTCCAACTCAATACCCATATATATTAGGGATGGCTGTTGGGCGAGGATTCCCCGTCCCCGCTTAGGGCCTGCCCAGCTCTGGGGAAAAAATCCCAAGCCCAATGGGGACGGGAACGGGTAAGGGGACGAATATTAAATACCCTCGCGGGAACGAGGCGGGGATGGGGACAAAAGTTTTCCTGTCCCTGTCCCCGCTTACCCATCAGGAAGAATAACCTGCCCACATACCCGCATACCTGACCCCTCTATACATTAAATTTATATATTTACCCATAAAATTATTAGTTTCATATTCATAATGTGAAGGGTATGTTCATATTTAATGGCAGAGTATGTAAAAGGGTGATAATATGTTTATTCAAATTTGAAACCTTATACTACCAAGTGGCTAAAATACTTTAATTTTTGATGGAGCTGAAGAACCCAACTTAATTCTACAGACTTGAGGCTTTCGCATGCTAATGCTACTAAGTGGACTAGTAGAAGATATAATATGTGCTAAATTTAATCTAAAAACATAACAATAATTTAAATACCTGTTGGGAGCAGGGAGCCCGCGGGGATGGGGATGGGGCCAATTTCCCTGCCTCATCGGGGATAAGGGGCGAGGCACGGGGAGTATCTCCCCCGTCCCCGACCTGCCCCGTCGCAACCTTACCATATAATCTTGGTATTGGGAGAGAAGAGAGACTTAAACATTGATGAATGAAAATTGCAAACCTTTGGCTTTCTCCTCCGTCTCTTAAATCTTGTTTACTTTATCCATTTTTGTTGGGGAGATCCAAGGCGGGGGCCCACTTCAACCAAGGCCCATGGTACACAAGTTAAGTGAGGTTTCATCTTAAAACCAATTGGTGTTAAGAGGAGTAGCCCTCTTGACTTATATACCATGTCCTTTCTCTTTACTTTTCCTATGTGTGACATTTTTACTCATAAGTGAATCCCAACAATATCCTCCTTCACAGATGTCTCCCCCTTGATTGGAAGCCTCTTTTTTTGCCAAGGTTTCAAGTCACCATCAGGAGCCCATCATAGCCGCACCTTACTCTACAGAGTCGTACCCTACTCCACCAAAGTCTCATGCCACCACTCTGCCTCAAGAGTTCTAGTCGCACCTTACTCCACAGAGCCGCACCCTACTCCACTTGAGTCTCATGCCACCACTCTACGCATTCAGGAGACCCAGCCGCGCACGTGCCATAGTCCCTGCTCCTGTCCATGGTGATTTTTATGGGACCACCTTCTTGCACCTTGCGTCCAGCCGAACGAACCATCGGCTCTGATACAACTTGTTGGGGAGATCCAAAGCGAGAGCTCACTTCAATCAAGGCCCATGGTACACATGTTAAGTGAGGTTCCATCTTAAAACCTATTGGTGTTAAGAGAAGTAACCCACTTGAGTTATATATCATGTCTATTCTCTTTACTTTTCCAATGTGTGACATTTTACTCATGGGTGAATCCCAACAATTTGCTTGATGGTGGTGTTGCAAATCTTCCCTTTATGGAGTTTGTGGTGGCCTAGCCTTTAGCAAATTTTTGGTGGGTTGCAGTTCTTGGGTGGTGGATTTCCCTCATCCCAAGTTCATATCGGGTTCAAGGTTGTTTTCTGGGTTCGAATTCATCATCCTCCATCTTCCCTAACTCAAGCATCACCAAACCCCACCATGGTACCCTCCATATGGTATTAGAGCTCTAGGTTAGGGTTTATTGAGTTGCATTTTTTAAAATTTCATAAACCCCACCATGGTACCCTCATCCCCTGTGCATCTCCAAGTTTATTGAAGTTATTTTTGTTGTTCTTGTTGAACCATTGTTGTTGTAAAATTGTTGTTGTAGAATTGTGGTTTTGTTTTGGAACTCTCTTATGCTTATTGTTGTTGGAGTTATTGCCATTGTCGCAGTTGTTGGATTCTTATTGGTGTTGTGTTTGTTGATGTTAGGGTGTTGTTGTTGTTGGGACAAAAGGGTAGTGAAAACACAAAGAACCCGAACCCAAACACAACCTAGCAACAAGAAAACCCCCAAGCTCCACAAAATTACCCAAACGCATACCATCCCATTTCCCCTCTCCTTTGAGATGGATGAAGCTAACCCAAATCAAGAGGGGTCAAGCCACCGCCAAAGGTCACAAGGCCCGGTCATAGAAAACCATGTGTCTTCTATCGAACAAAATCTTGAGACCCCCATGACTCAAGTGAACAACATCGTCGCACACCTCCAAGCCCGACCTCGTGGGGAGCATAGGAGATCAACCCCAAGCCCTATCCATCCTCTTTTCCACTTTTGAGTCGAGTGACGACGATAGAGGCTCTCCTCGACGGCATCATCGACAGGAGACGGGCGAAAGACCCCCACAAGAAGAATTCTGTAATGTCAAGATTTAAATTCTCGAGTTCAATGGCTCTACCAACCCTGATGATTATATTAAGGGTACAAATCATAGATAGGATCTTCGACACCAAAGAACTCTGCAACCTGGCTCTCAAGCTTGAGCGTAGGAGGAACGAGAGGACCACCTCCAAGGCCCATGATCGTAGCCTTTTTCCTCCTCCGCCTACACCGTGACGTCTGGTTCCTCTTAACCCCATTGTAACCTCGAAGTCTACCCCTCCCTCAAAAACTGACACGAGCAAAGGCATCACCCTCCCCTCTCCTCAAGAACTCCCCCTCCTATTCGAGGGAAAGAAATTCTATAGATGCCTAGGCTATGGTCATTTCCAAGCCAATTACCCCACTAGGAGCACCTTGACCTTGCAAGAGGTTGAGGAGGTCAAGCTTGCCGTGGAAGAAGGCATCCCCAAAAGCAAAGAATTTAGTGTTGAGGTGGTTGATCTCTTGCCTATTATCGGTGAGTTTTTTTTTTTTTTTTTTGTCTTGAGGAGGTCCTCGCATGGCTATAAAGCACCTCTCGACAAGAGTCAACAAGAGTTTATCTTCCACTCCCGATGCATCATTGGCGGCCAAGAGAGGAATCTCATCATCGATAGAGACAAGAGTCGACAAGAGTCAACAAGAGAGGAATCTCACCAACCCAAGCTATTATTATTATTATTATTATTATTATTATTATTATTATTATTATTATTATTATTATTATTATTATTATTATTATGTGATTATTATGGTTAAGTGATTATTATTATTATTAGGTGATGTGATTATTATTATTATTATTATTATTATTATTATTATTATTATTAGTATTATATTATTAGGTGAGCATTACCGTGATATGTTAGTATTTGTATTATATAACCATTTGTATCATGTATTTTATTATTTTACTATTAGTAGTTATTATTATGGTTAGTGTGGCATTAGTATTAGGCGTAATTAGTTAGTACTAGAGTCCTATTGAAATTAGAATTTGTTGGGCTTAAGTCTGGTGCAATTAGAACATTAGGGAGTGAATTAAGGTGAGATTAAAGTTAGATTAGTAGAGGATTAGGGCTAAGTAAGGCTTGTTAAACCTAAATAGACAAAACCCTACGTGACCCTCCCATCCTTCCCTCTCTCTAGTCTCTTCCACTCCCCCTGTCGGCTACCTGCAGCCGCCGCGCCGCCCAACACCGGCAACCACCCAGACCACCGTCAAACACCAGCAATCTCTCTCGCTCTTTCTCTTTCCCTCTCCTCCCTCTCTCTTTCGCTATATCTCTCTCTCTCTCTCTCTGTCTCTGTGCCCGTGCTGCGCCGCCCAATGTGCCACCGCGAACCACCACCACCGCCGCCGCGATAGTAGACGACGGTCGCGCCACCCCCACCGCTCTTTCTTCCCCCCGTAGCCGCCCAGATACGAGGAAGGGTAGGGTATGCTACTGCTCGGGGAACCACGCCGACCCGACACCCTCTACTGCTCCCACCAACGCCGACGACCACCGCCCAACTTGCCACCACCGTTCGCCCTCTATGGTCACCGGAAATCGCCGTCGCTGGCTGCCCTGAACGTGCCCTAGCACCATCTCCTTGCTCTTGCGTGAACCCTAGGCCCGAGCTAGTTCGTGCCGTTAGTGAGCTCAAGTGTTCGTTATTTCCAGTGAAGTGAAGTGAAGCTAATCAGGTCATGTCTATGCCCTAATCCCTACTAGGCTGCACTTTAAATGTGTTTTTGTTGATTTATAATCTATTTTGGAATTTGCATCCCGAATGGGACTTTATGTGGAAATTTGACCATCTGTTTTGGATATCTGTTTGTAATTGTTATACTTTGATTTATGAGTTGAGAAATTAGATGGTCTTTTATGAGTAGTTTTGTTACTGGTTTTAATAGCTTGGGTTGGTGATAAGTCGTTTTTATATAGAGTTTTTAGGTCTCAAAACACGTTTATTTCATGCTTTTTTATATCTGAAATCCCGTATTTTTATGTCAATTTCTATGATTTACACACTTGATCGCGAGATTGGTACATTTTGCAGGAAATATTGGAATTATATCAAAAAGCATGAAAAATTGAAGGAAAATTGGGAAAAATCAAAGAAAATAAAAAAATGACTTGAAGAAGAAGAAAAGAGAGAAGAGAAAGCGGCCTAAATGGAGCACAGCCCAGCCCAACCTGGATGGAGCAACAACGCGTGGCCAGCGTTCTCAAAACGCTGCCAGCGCCTTGTCTAGAGACTTCAGCAGCTGAGTAACGCCAAAATGCTACCGGTGCTTTTTGGGCGCTGCCAGCGCGAAGACACGGAGGAATCCCACTTTTGAACTAAACGCGACCGGCGTTTTTGAAACGCTGCCAGCGTTTTATGCCCTAATGCGACCCTATAAAAGGGATTCATGTCCGCCGTTTTTGTAATCAGTATTTAGAGTCGAATTTTATTAGTTTTTCTGTAGTTTCAAACGAAAGTTAGAGAGCTTTTTAGGGTAGATTTTAGATAGTTTCTTTCCAGTTGATTCACAAACATTGTTATTAGTTTATATTGTTGATTGTGATCGAAGAACACGAAAGAGATCGATTCCGCAAATTCGAACACGATTATTTCTATTTTATTTTCATGTTTCCTTGTTATTATTCAGTTTTTGCAATGTTTACTTTCAGTAATATGAGTAGCTAATTTCCTTTGTTTGTGGGATAAACTCGATGTCTTTCGATTGAATTTGAATATAGTCTCGGTGTTAGGTTATCTATTTATTCGTTTAATCTGCGTGTATTGTATGTCATGGTAAAATCTGGCTAACCGCCTTTTACTTGGTATTAGATTCTCGACAACAGAACAAAAGTTTGAGTCTTGAATTGGAAATACGTAGATCGAATAGGTTTAGAAAATAGTTAGAAATAATGATTTTTGCCTAGGATCAATTTATAATCAGTTCTTTATCTTGATTGGATTAAATAGTTAGAAATAATGTTTAGTTTAATCACAGTAACTCACTTCGGATCGAAAGATCGATGTGATATGGCCTAGATAGATTATAGACCCTGAATTATCTTGTTACCTGCACCGGGATTGTTGATAATTTGACTGATTGACTAGAGTGGACTCCCCTGAACACCTTTTATCACCTGTTAAAATCCATAAAAATTCATGCTTTCTTAACTTAGATTTAGAAAACCTTACCACAACCCTTGGATCGACCTAGCATTCTTTATAGCGAACTAGTTCAGTGCATGGTTGAACGCAAATCCCCGAGAGAGAACGATATTTATTACTACACAGACCTGTACACTTGCGGTATACAGACACCTTATACGTTTTAGGTCTGTCAGTTGGGTTTGACTTGAGAGTTGTGAGTTGAGCTGCATAAGATACTAATAATTCAAAGTGAAATATTAAGCGAGTTCGGGCAACACCCCGGAGACTAGGATTAAGTATCTTGCAGGGGGGTTGTCAAGAGATCAGGGGGTGCCCTGATATAGGACAAATGATGATTATCCCTTTGGTTGGCGAATGTTCTTATGCCTTTGGTGGGCGAATGTTTTGATATGCCTTTGGTGGGCGAATATTTTGATGCCTTTGGTGGGCGAATGTTTTGATATGTCTTTGGTGGGCGAATATTTTGATGTCTTTGGTGGGCGAATGTTATGATGCCTTTGGTGGGCGAATGTTTTGATATGCCTTTAGTGGGCAAATGTTTTGATATGCCTTTGTTGGGCGAATATTCTGATGTCTTTGGTAGACGAATGTTTTGATGCCTTTGGTGGGCGATTGTTTGATGCCTTTGGCGGGCGAATGTTTATGCTTTTGGTGGGCGAATGTTTCTTTAAGGGATCTAACATCCCGCCCGCATAATAAAATGAATTGGTTGGGTTGAGGAAAACGGTTAAGGGTTAAATGTTTGTGAAATGGTTTGACTTGTTCCCTCTCCCTTAAATGAATTGAAATGAATTTGAATTGTTTTTCTTAACGGTAGGGGTAGACATTATTAAGTTTTCCCCGTCATTTTTGTAATGTTTTGTTTTCAAGTGAAGATCTATATTCTGGGAACGGGAATTAGAAGTGAGGATGGCGTGTTTAGAAGTTGTTATTTATATTGTGTTCTTTTCTGAAAGACATGAAGTTAGGGATGTTAAGTTTGATTTCTAAGTTTGAGTTGTAGTTTGGTTTACCGTTGTTGAATAGTTGTAGTCTTTCCTTCTCGCCTTCTATTCCTTCGGTGATACGGCAGTGGCGCCTAGTTGAAAAGAAAAAAAATGAGACGTCCGCTGAGTTTTCCGTTAATGTTAGTTTGACTTTGACTTTTCTATAATTGAATTTTCGGGGCCTTACATGCATAATTCTCTCAATCCTAATGAAGAAGTCATACGAGCTGCTAAAGGGAAAGAGTCAGACATCGCACATTTCAAAGCTATTCGCTGCAAATGCTTTGTTCATAACAATGGTAAAAACAACCTTGACAAGTTTGATGCACGCAATGATGAAGGAATTCTTGTTGGATAATCCACTCAAAGTAAAGTATATTGCATGCTTAACAAATGCACCAAGCTAGTTGAAGAAAGAATTCATGTTGTTTTTGTATAAACAACATATATAGACCACACGACGATTCACAAATCGAGCCACACGCTCGCCATCAACCCAATAAAATTACACCAAATTGAAATTTCAACACAATCCAAAGCAACAACATAAATCGGTCACACGCCGGTTCACAAATCGAGCCATACGGTCATCATCAATCCAACAATTATACAAAACTGAAAACACAATCCAAAGCTACAACACACATCGGCTACATGCTAGTCCACAAATCGAGCCACATGCTCATCATCAACACAACAATTACATTAAACTAAAATTTAAACACAATCCAAAGCAACAACATACACAAGCCATACGCCGATTCACATATCGAGCCACACGTTCATCATCAATCCAACAGTTATGCAAAACTAAAGTTTAAACACAATTCAAGGTAACAACACACATCGACCACACGCCATTTTACAAAGTGAATCACACGTTCGTCCTCAACCGAACAATTACACCAAACTAGAATTTAAAACAATCCAAAGCAACAACACGCATTGGCCACAGACCGGCTCACAAATTGAGCCACACGCTCGTCATCAACGCAATTATTACTCCCTCTGTCCCAAATAAATTGTCAAGTTTGACTAATTAGGTCAAAAATTTTTACCTGAATACTAATACTATTTGTGTTGCTAAGATAAAACGTGAAAAATTAGCGATCAAAGTGTTGCATCGAAGACCATAAAAAAGTAAACTGGACAAATTAATTAGGACGGAGGGGGTTGGGTTCGAATCCTACCTGAATGAAGGATGTTTTCCTTCCAATGAAACAACTACTTAAATTGAGACAACTATTACAACAACTGTAACTATTAGGACTGAAGCGCAAAGGTCATGCTAGTTGTCTACCTAGGGATATCCCATTTAAGGGGAATAAGAAAGGAGCTAGTAAGATATTCTTACTTCTTACGCCAATCCTAGTACGGGTCTTACTTATTACTGCTATAAAGATTCTAACGGCTAGAATGATTAGCTCTTAGACATGTTCAAACTCTTAGACAGGGTAGGACTACTATTGTTATAAATGATAGGTCTTTCACTTCTTTGCTTGGTAGCTCAGTCTTCTAGAATATGCTATAGATTCTCAATACATCTTTCCTTTGCACTGAAAGCTGGCTAGCCTAAAATCTCTACTTGAACCATTGAAATGGGACTAGCAAATACAGCGACTGTTAGGAATGCCACCATTGTAACCAACTCACAAAATGCCAATTTCGAAATGCATCTCAATGCGCTTTCCAAAGATGTAAAGAAACAAGCAAGGAACGAGCTCGCTAACACGAAAGCCTAAGCTGTCGTACGCGCATCCCTTTTGAAGCTTCTTCCTGCCTCCCAGTTATGACCTATCTCGCTTTCCAAGTCTCATTTGGATGAGGCGCGCAACTCTCATTTCAACCTTCTATATCTGCCTAGATAACCTCTTTTCCCTACAAGGAACTAGCCTTGCACTAGTAAGAACAAGGTCGACCCCACTTTCCACACTATGTTGACTTGACTCCTGAGCCTCTTTCACACAGCATCGAGGGTTTTTTTTCATTTTATCATAAACCTATTTTCCATTTCAAGAGGATATAGTCCTCCGCCAAATTATTATTATTATTTTTTAAACAAAAAGTGTAAGTCACTGAATTGGGTAATTGAGTATTAGTATAAGTTTAAGATATAAATATCTAGTTAATGTGTCATTTCAATTCATTTGGTGGGCATATTTTTATGATGATGTGAAATTTTGTTAAGCTTGTGAATATGTCATTTAATATTTATTTCTATTTCTATTGTTATTTATTTATTTTTTTTATTTTATTTTTCAAAAAAGCTTATATGATAATAAGGAGTAAATTAGATTTACCCTACCTGACATTTGTGGTAATAATTTTTGCACACCCGACATTTGTGAAATAATTTTCGCCTGATGTATATTTGCCTAGCTATATACATCAAGGTCTAGCTACAAGGACCTTAATCCAGTTTGAAGCTACAAATGTCGTCTTGGGTTTATCAAGGTAGAAGGCGTAAAGGACCTTGAAGGTACTCTAAGCTTAGTCCTCAGACTTCTAAGATTATATGGAGTTACTCTTACATTTGGAGGACATCAATGAGCTTAAATCATTCTCAAGTCCTTATTGAAAAGTCATCTCTCGCGGCAGCAAAAGACTTCATCAAGTACAGTTCGATATTTTGCTCTGTAATTCTGGATCCATACGTCTATTGAGGAAATCATCAAAAGACAGATTGGAGATCTTTCAATAAGCTTTCCAATGGTTTTTGAATCATTGAAAACGGACAAGTATTGAAGGAGTTATAGCAATTTCTTTCTAGAGTTGTATTTTAGAGTTTATGATGTCATAAATAGGATATATGATGTAATAGTTGATTCTTGGTTTCTTGAACCCTAGGTACACGTCCAAGGGGTCCTAGAGTAGTATAAATAGACCCCTAGGGTGCCATTGTATTCATTCATTCAATCATATATCAAAATACAATCAAACACATGATGTGTTGTCTCTAGCTTTGTGATAGTCTATTCTTTTCTCTTGAGGGAGGTTGATAACTATCCCCTTCTTCTATCCAAGGTTGGCGTCCTTGGTGGTGATAGGAAGGATTTGAAGCATTCTTGAAGGTGGTGTGGCTGTATCCTCCAAGATTCTTCGAAGAGCCATTATCATTCTATCATTCTAGTGAGTTTCGTTTGATTCATTAGAATTCTTTCAATTGCATTTTCATTGTTTCTATCTTTCATTTACACATCTAAAGTGCTAAATCATAAGATAGATTCATCAATCCATTCGTTTTCAACATTCCTACATTCGTCCATTCGTTCGTTCATTCATCATTCATCCGTTCGTTCATCATTTCCATTCATTTGGTAACCATCTTTCATAGTTCTTTCCATCTTTTTCATCCATTTCTATTCCATTTTTGGTTCTTTGGAACTTTGAGAAGGGAGATTCCTATCTTCGTTTTTAAAGATCCTTAGATTGTGTGTAATGAGATCATCCCTTGGTCTCATTATGCATCAAATTTGGTATCAGAGCTTAGGAGTTTGATTCTCTTAGTTCTTGAACCATCTTTCTACAAAACTTTCCATCACAAAAACATTCCTACCATCTCTCCATCACACGCCACCCTAGAGTTCTTCCAAGAACTCATCAAGAATTCATCAAGAATTCATCAAGAACTCATAAAGAACCATTAGCTCCACAAAAAAAACCCATAGCCCAAACACAAACCGAACCCAAACACAACCCCTCTCATCCCCACGTGCTAACCCCAAACCCATGAGTTTTTTGTGATCTTTTTGTATCAAGATTCATATTCTATGGCTTGCAAAAGATCTAGCATGAGTTCTCAATGTGAATTACAACGCTTGGAGCAACAAATTGATGATCTCACCGAACAAATGGAAGAATTTGGGATCCTTCCAAAAGGATCAAGAAGGGCTGGTTCACGTGACTACATCAACAAGCTTGAAAGAATGAAGCAAGGGAGCAAGGATGTGGTCGAATATACAATAGAATTCAGCGCTATTATGGAAATATGCTCTTGAGGAGGATGATCAACGAGTTGTGGTATGTTACTTCCTTGGTCTTAATGATTACATTCGACGTGTTGTTGTAAATCAACCTTTCATAAACTTGGAAGAGTTAAGTTCTTTAGCTTTTTATGTTGAAGTAAAGAGTAAAGAACTCTTGGACAAAACCCGTACACACACAAAAACTCCACAAAATCAGCCCCCATCCCACCTCACACCTACTATCCAAAGCTCCTCAAAGCTTACAAACCTCCCCATTCCCATTGTCCAAGACGAGGAAATCATTGACCAAAGTACACGTCTATCTTGCCAAAGTTTTGATCATGTTGTAAGTGCAAGTCAAACGTCATCCTATGAGCAACCAGAATTTGAAAGTGAATCATTTGATGTATTTGACGTGTATGAGGATGCTAATGAAGTATGTGATAACCTTGGCATGAATGAGGAAGCTAATGTAGTTTGTAGCATGCCTAAAGAAGAGTTTAAGGTGTATGACAATCCCTTGTATGAGGAGAATCATGATGAGTTTCGAGTATATGTCAACCCATTGTATGAGGAGGAAGGCGTGAATGAAGAAGAGCAACGTGATAAGATGTGTTCATTGTTCCAAGAAGGAGAAAGTAGTGTCATCTATGAGGATCTTGACGCTAGCACTGGCATTGATAAGGACCATGGCAATGATATTGGCCTTACTACAACAAGGGTCCAAACATTGCAAATGGAAAGCTATTCACATGGTCATTCACTTTATGACAAGGACATTCATTTTGATTCAAGAAGTTTAGTAAGTCTTTGTTTATACAATATTTGTAAAGATTCATTGTATTGTAATATTACTTCTATGGATTCTTGTAATACTTTGTTGGAAGAAACAAAGTTGTATGATAGGAGTATCAAGCTCCAAGAGGCGTCCTTATTACCACCTTGTGTTTCACGACTCAAGGAGGGTCAAAGCATTCTTATGACACTTATGGAGAATAAGTATCATGAATTTGAAGAGCCAAGGAGTCTCATTCTTACACCAATGGAGGTTGGAAACCGTGAGCCTATAAAGGATCAAGATCCTATGCCATCACTTGTTCTCATTTGTGAATATTTGGATGAAAGACAAGCACCATCGACAAGTGACCTCTCTCACTTATCTCTTTGGGATCAAACTCAATTCGTGGATAACTACATCAACGGTTTTGGTTCTCATAGTATACAACATATTTTGAAAGAGTATGTACCATTGCAATGTAAAGAGATTGTATTTGTATACTTTGATTACATTTTTGTATGTAGTAGAAGTAGAAAGGAGCATGTAAATCCTTTGGAGTTAGTCTTGATCATGACAAAGCATGAGGAGTCACAAGGAGAATTGGAGAAGTACTTGGAGAATTGTCCTTACCTCTCGTCCAAGAATGAGCTATCTCAACATATCTCATCAAATGGAGTAATTCAAGTGGACAAAAGGAAGAAAGGAAATATTCAAGAAGGATCCATACTTGCATCTATACTTGAGGTACTATGTCTCTTAAAGGATGCTAAAGATCATCATATTCTTTTATTTCCTATTCTCGCATCATATTTGTTCATTACAAATGGAGTTGAGAAAGGTGAAGTCCTATATCAAGGAAGTTGTCCCATGGATTATTTTGGTGATATACTAATTGGAGAAAAGGAGAAGCTTCATGCTTATGGCTTTACATTCATACTTGTTGTTATCATGAGGATATTTGAGCAAAAGGATTGTTATCATGGAGGATTCATCCTTAAGCTTTGTGATTCTTACAAAGTATTGGAGTATGCTTCATATGATAAGGAGATCAAGCCATCGTTATACTTTAAGATGAAGTACTTGATTTGTTCATCAAAATCAAGTCACTTGGAGGAAGCAAGTCCTTTGACTAAAGGAAGTTTTCTAACGAGGAGATACATGTTTGATTCAAAATTACTCGAGCTTGGATATATCAAGGAGTTGTATGAAGATGATGATGATTTTAAAGAAGTATACAAGGTATGTGAGAAGCATCCTCAACAATGCTTTTATATTGATCATGGATTTCTCTTCAAAGGGAATCAAGTGTGCATTCCAAGGAGTGGAATTCGTGAAATCTTAATCATGGAAGTACATGGAAGTTCTTTTGATCATTTTGGTCTACTCAATACGTATCTCAAGATGAAGGAGTATTATTTCTGGCCTAGCATGATCGTTGATATCGAGTATAAGCTGCAATATTGTGACATTTGCAATCCTTCTATACTATATGGAGATGAAAGCTTGAATTCTAAGGTTGAAGTACCATGGATTCAAGGAAGTCGTACTATTGTCTTCATCATGAGTTACAAGCTTGTGAATCTATACTTTGAAGTTGAGAAGTTATATGAGGTTTCTACATTCTCTATGAAGAAACGAGATTTGAAGTTCCATGATGTCATTGGATTAGTCATGAGAAAATTTGGAAGAAAGTGGAAGTTCAAGTCAAGCATCAAAGGAATCTATGATGATTTCAAGGCATTCAAGAAGAGAAGTTGTAAACTCATAAGAAGGAACAAGAGAAGTGATGTCAATAACACATATGGGAAGACATCTTATAAAGAAGGAAGGAAAACAAGGAAGAAGAAGTGTTATGTACTGGTTTAGAAGAATTTTTGTCTAAGTTTGAGGACAAACTTTTTCAACCGGGGGAGAATGATGTATATTTGCCTAGCTATATACATCAAGGTCTAGCTACAAGGACCTTAATCCAGTTTGAAGCTACAAATGTCGTCTTGGGTTTATCAAGGTAGAAGGCGTAAAGGACCTTGAAGGTACTCTAAGCTTAGTCCTCAGACTTCTAAGCTTATATGGAGTTACTCTTACATTTGGAGGACATCAATGAGCTTAAATCATTCTCAAGTCCTTATTGAAAAGTCATCTCTCGCGGCAGCAAAAGACTTCATCAAGTACAGTTCGATATTTTGCTCTGTAATTCTGGATCCATACGTCTATTGAGGAAATCATCAAAAGACAGATTGGAGATCTTTCAATAAGCTTTCCAATGGTTTTTGAATCATTGAAAACGGACAAGTATTGAAGGAGTTATAGCAATTTCTTTCTAGAGTTGTATTTTAGAGTTTATGATGTCATAAATAGGATATATGATGTAATAGTTGATTCTTGGTTTCTTGAACCCTAGGTACACGTCTAAGGGGTCCTAGAGTAGTATAAATAGACCCCCTAGGGTGCCATTGTATTCATTCATTCAATCATATATCAAAATACAATCAAACACATGATGTGTTGTTCTCTCTAGCTTTGTGCTAGTCTCTTCGTTTCTCTTGAGGGAGGACGGAAACTATCCCCTTCTTCTATCCAAGGTTGGCGTCCTTGGTGGTGATAGGAAGGATTTGAAGCATTCTTGAAGGTGGTGTGGCTGTATCCTCCAAGATTCTTCGAAGAGCCATTATCATTCTATCATTCTAGTGAGTTTCGTTTGATTCATTAGAATTCTTTCAATTGCATTTTCATTGTTTCTATCTTTCATTTACACATCTAAAGTGCTAAATCATAAGATAGATTCATCAATCCATTCGTTTTCAACATTCCTACATTCGTCCATTCGTTCGTTCATTCATCATTCATCCGTTCGTTCATCATTTCCATTCATTTGGTAACCATCTTTCATAGTTCTTTCCATCTTTTTCATCCATTTCTATTCCATTTTTGGTTCTTTGGAACTTTGAGAAGGGAGATTCCTATCTTCGTTTTTAAAGATCCTTAGATTGTGTGTAATGAGATCATCCCTTGGTCTCATTATGCATCATCGCCTTACCTGAAATTAAGCGAAAGTGATTTTTAGTGGCAAAATCCGGTTACTTCTCATCGGAAATGAGAAAATACAATAATGTCCATATATGACTATGTGAATGTACCAAGCTGCTCATAATATTGAGAAAGAAATGACTTAAATGACTCAGTCATTGTTTTGTATGGAAAAAGGTGTGTAGAAACTCCAAATAGAAAACACCAACAGTCGATTCCTCTCACACTCCTCTTCTTCAACACTCCCCTGTTAATGCCATATGAATTAATATTAAGGGTACAAACGTCAATTCATATTTAATTCAAAGTCATATCAATTAATATCAAGGGTAAAAAAAATTCATCATATTTATCTTTTTAATGTTACACCGAAAAATCCAACAAAAATCAATTATAAAATGTCTTAGGAGGTTTAAATTTATCAACCACTTAATGTCAGGTAAGGTGAAAATTATTTCACAAATGTCGGGTGTGCAAAAATTATTACCACAAATGTCACATGTTCTTTGGATTGGATAAAATGAGGTTTGGATGAATTGGATTGGATTGGATTGGATAAGTTATGATGTTTTTTTGAGGAATTATGTTTTTAGAGAGGAAAAATTTTGGGGGAATTGTGTAAGGTTTGGATTGGATTGGATTGGATTGGAAAGAGTTATAAATCCAAAGAACAAGGCCGGATTTGGCCAAGCCTTTTTTCTTTGTTTTTGTCATGTTTTTATTGTTGTTAATGTTGCGTTTATGTTGTTTTTATGTTTGTGGGTGCCTGTATTATGATTATATTGTACTTGCTTTGATGATTCCTCTAATTTTAAAAAAAATTAAATATATTCTCACGATGGCTTGCATTAGGCCATGTATATTGGCCTACTTTTTGTGAAAAGTATGGAGGAAAGAGAAAAAGAAATAAAGGAAAAATGGGAGGGGGGGAGAGGGGGAATGGGGTGAGGGATGCATCCGCATCCTTTGTGAAAAAATGGGGAAAAAACGGCCAAAAGCAAGGTCCAGGCGGGAGGAGGGGGCGGTGAACTGCACCGCCTTTTTTTGAGTCAGGTGCGTGCAGTTCACGCGCCATGGGCGCGTGAGGCGTTTTCTGCGTGGGGCTCGCCTCTGCACAAAGTTTTTTTTTCCTTTTTTCCTTTTCTTTCCGTTTCATTTGGGCGTTATATTTCTGGTTTTTTTTTATTTTAAATTATAATTCAAAATTTTTGTAATTGTGATATTTTTTTAAACTAACAAATATAATCTGTTTCAAAATAATTTTGAGTTTGTAATATTTTTCAAAATTTTGTTTCCATACTAAATTAATTTTTTCCATACTAAATTCATTTTTCAAAATTTATAAATTGTAAATTTAATTTTCAGAATTTTGAAATTGTAATAAATTTTTTTAAAAGTTATATAATTTAAAGAAATAATATTTTTGAGTTTGTATTATTTTTCAAAATTTCGTTTCCTCTTTATTGTAAATTTTTTGTTTCCATTGTAAATTTAATTTTCAAAAGTTTGTACTTGTAATAATTTTTTTAAAAAAATTATATATTTGTTGTGCAATTAATTATAATAATTTAAAAAAATTATAATTTTGTATTCAAATTTATATATTTGTTGTGCAATTAATCGTAATATAAGAAATGAATTGTGTGATTAATAAATTATTTAATATGTACGGAAGTATATTTATAAATTATTAACCGACAAAATTTAGTGTTAAATAATTTGCACCTATTTGGAAATAAAATTCACAATAAAGACAAAGAAACGGTTACTTTCTACAACGGCTACTTTACAACGGCTACTTTATACAACGGCTAGTTTACAACGGCTATATTCCAACGACTACTTTTACAACGGCTAAATTCCAACGGTTACTTTACAACGGCTAGTTTTTGAAAACAATTTGTCTATAAGTAGAGCTCCATGAGTGTTGCTGGTTCACACAACTCTCAAATATTCTACTCAATTCATCTTACCAACTGTTAAAAAATTTCCCTTGTCTTATCAAAATGGACAGGAGATCTGAGAATAGCCAACCCAATTCTCAGAGGTCCCAACCACCTCCTCCTCCTCAAGATGGTTATCCTCAATATGGTAGTTATTATCATTACAATTTAAATGCCGATTACTACCATAATCTCTCTCAACCTTCGAACCTACAAAATTTTTCCCAACCAAATCACCCCACATATGTCCCTCCTCAATCGAGGTCGTTCGTTGGCATGCTGACCGACGATGGGAATGATGTGGTTCGGCTTGGATCTTAGAGTCAACCGTTTGATGTTCAAGACGAAAACAATGAAATTAACAGAAACGAGGCCACTCCAACACGGCCCTTAAGAGCCAGAAAAAAGCAGCGGAGTTGACAGATTTGAAGGATGAAATAATCATCGGCGCATGGTTAAATGTGAGCAAGGATCCAATAGTCTGTATGGGCCAGAAGAGAGAAACCTTTGAGAAACGGATGTATGATTACTTTTGTCAAGCGAAAGCGCTACGCTTAGATATTCAGTGGCCAGAAGGAAGGACTGCATCATCCATGACGGGCCGGTGGAAGAGGATCAAGGTGCCTGTGACGAGCTTTTGCTCCGCGTACATAAGTGTCGCATGCCGCGATCCAAGTAGCTGCAGTGAATCTGATTTAATCAACCTAGCAAAAAAGGCATACAAAGCGAGGCATGGGAAGAATTTCACGCTTGAAAAATGTTGGCAACTACGGCGCAATGAGGAAAAATGGAAGATGCACGAGATTAACGTGGACCAAAAGACGCAACAGTCCACAAAAAGAACGAAGAATACAACAAGTGGAGCGTACACAAGTTCCGGTTCGAATTCAAATTGTGTTCGAATTGAGGAGGACGAGGAAGATCAAACTACAACCCAGACTCCTACCAGCCGACCACCTGGAAGGAATGCTTCAAAAAGGAAAGCGAAGGGCAAAGGCAAGGCTTCTTCTTCATACAGCAATGCTCCACCGCCCGATGTTCTTGAACAGCTGAGTTTAATGTCACAGCATGATGATAAAAGGGGGGATACACTTGTAAGGCTCGTAGAGTTGAAGGCACAACAGTTGGAGGAGCAGAGGAATTATGCAAAGATGAAGCAGCAAGAGTTGGAAGAGCAGATAAATTATATGAAGGTTAAGCAGAGAGAGTTGGATATGTAAACCATTAATATGGATATCTCACATATTATGGATGACGAAGAACGAGAAAACTTCGTCAAACTCCAAAAATTGGCATGGAAGCGATTATTCAGAAACGAATAATGAAGCAGGGATGACTATTTTGTCTTTTTTATCTTCCTTTCCTTGTTCTTTGAGTATGTATGGTGTTTGCATTGCTTGTAACCCTTTACTTCAATATGTTTTTACTTCTGTCCTTGTTGTTGTTTTTAATTAATTTCGAGATAATTAATGGAGTATTGTGTTGTCAATTTATGGAGCATTGTGTTATCAAATCTGTCTGAAAAATTTCAAACCACCACAAACTTGACATTAATGGAGCATTGTGTTGTCAATCTATGGAGCATTGTGTTGTCAAATCTGTCTGAAAAGGATTCAAACCACCACAAACTTGACATTAATGGAGCATTGTGTTGTCAATTCATGGAGCATTGTGTTGTCAAATCTGTCTGAAAATGATTCAAACCACCACAAACTTGACATTAATGGAGCATTGTGTTGTTAATGCATGGAGCATTGTGTTGTCAATTCATCCTGAAAATAATTCAAACCACCACAAACTTGATATTAATGGAGCATTGTGTTGTCAATTCATGGAGCATTGTGCTGTCAATTCATCCTGAAATGCAATCAATTATACAGATTTATCACAATAATTCAATTTTTCAAATAATTTCACCTAAAACTACTCCCATTTGTATATATATACTAGAGTTAAAAAATAGATCTTGCAGCAACCACAAACACTTTGAAAACACTTATTCAAAAACTAGACTAAAGGTAGTTACAACAAAATGTCTTAGAATCCATTTGAAAGTCATCAAAAGCCTTACAATCCATTTGATAATGATCACGATCGATCGTGAGCTTGATGCGGCAATTGACGAGGCCATTGAAGAGGATGTCACCTTTGGTTCGACTTTCCAGAGGGCACAGTTGTTGGTGCAAGAGTATTATCCTAGCTGGAACCCGAGTAGTCCCCCAGCGACACCTCCTACACATCGACGCCGAAAACACATCCACCGTGACCATGAAGAAGCAAATAACCGCTTGTACATGGACTACTTCTCACCAAGTCCTGTGTATACTGATGAATTATTTAGGTGATGGTTCAGAATGCGCCGACACTTGTTCCTCCACATTTTCAACACCTTAAGGGAACGTTTCCAATACTTCACTCAAAATAGAGACGTGAACGAGAAACTGAGACCATCCCCCATTGCAAAATGCACCGTTGCTTTGCGGGCATTAGCTTACGGAGCATGCGCGGACTCGTTGGACGAGTACTTTCGTATGGGGGCAAAAACTATTCTTGAGTGCATCAACAAATTTTGTGAGGGTGTCCAAAAATGTTTTGGGCTGGAATACTTGCGGAAACCAAACGAAGCGGATATACCTCGTCTCCTACGCGTGGCCGAACAACGTGGTCTCCCAAGCATGCTTGGAAGTATGGAGCACATCGAGATGGGACCCGAGCCTCGGGATCCATGGTTTCCAAGTCCATCAGCGCCCCCTCCAGAGAACCCGAGCAAAACAACTCCAAGATCGGGGGTGGAGTCCATTTAAAAGTGGACCCGAGGCCTTGGAGTCGTATTCGGGTCATCACCGGGTGCGGTATCTACTTCAAATGGGATCCCGGACCATGAGAGTGGAGTTAAGAGTCCTCATAGGGACCTACTTCAGGCCTTTAAAAAGGTTCGAAGTCCTTCGGCAAGAATAAGCGCAAAGGGGTCAACGTTGGTTGTGGAAATGGACGTGCCTTCACTCTTTCGACCATAACTCCTTCGATACAACTCCGATGGACTTAAAATTGAAGCTAAGAGTACACACTGAGAGCTTTCCATCGATATCTTATGGGCCTAAAACAGAGTCCGAATGAAGAAGTTATGTGTGTTCGAAGTCGGCAGAAAAACTGCCCATATCGTCACGCCCGCTACAACCCACTGTAACGCCCGTGACGACTCACGGCATTTTCGTTTTTTGCTCCAGAAGCTCCGTCACGCCCGTGACGACCGGCGTAATGCCCGTGAAAAAACTGTTTTGCGTGTAATGTTTGTGTTAAACAACTGTGTTTTGTTTTAAACCCCCCATTAGTATATATAAATACCCCCTTAACTTATTTTAGATAGCTTATTCAGACTTTTATGTTATGCTTATGCATGTATTAGGGTTTCCCTAAGTTTTCCTCAAAATTTTGATTATTTTATCCAAGTAATTTGGTGGTGTTTCAAGTCATTCCTTTATATATTATTTAGTGGTTTATCCTTTATGATAATCTTGGTGGGGTGTTAGGCCTTTGGGCTGTGGAATACCTTGCCACAAGGTCATATCCTTCCTTTGGGTGTGCAAGCTTTTGGTCGATTGTTCTTCAAAGTTCAACTCAAGCTAATCTTCTTCCCATCACGCGTACGGTGACGCTCCATATGGTATCAGAGCTATGGTTTTCATTTAGCTTGAGTTTTTTCAATGTTCTTGCTAGTGTGTTCTCTAGTGTTGGTTTTTGTGGATTGTATGCAAAACTGGTGATCCTCATTCCCTTTGCAATCCAAGAGAGTATTGGAATACTTTGTATTGTGTTTGTATTTGGTGTATTTGAAGCAATTTGGAGCTTTGAGGTGAAGTTGGAAATTAGTGCTCGGAAGGTGTTCGATGAAATGTCAATGTGAGAAAAACACAAAGAACCCTTAGCGAAACACTAGCCAACTACAAAAGAACCCCCAAACTCCTCAAAATTATCCCAGACACATATCATCCTTCACCTTTCTCTCGATATGGACGAAGAAGTTAGCTCCAATCGAGAGAAATCAAGCCGACGTCGAAGTTCTCAAATTCGAGCTATCGATAACTGATTCACCACCATAGACGAACGGTTCACCTCCATTGAGAATCAGAACTTCAATATCGTGTGAACTCTTTACAACCTTAAGGTCCAAGTGAACAACCTAGCCCAAGAGTATCAAAGACAACCCCCGAGATGAATGAAGGAGGTCCACTCATAGCCCTATCCGTCCTCCTCCCTCCTACGAGTCGAGTGACGATCATTGAGGCTCGCTTCGACACCATCGTCGACTGGAAGCGGTTGAGAAGCCCCAGGAATGAATTCTATGATATCGAGACCAAAATTTCGGAATTCAATGGCTTCACTGGCCCGGAAGACTATCTTGAATGGGTTCAAATCTTGGAGAGGAATTTTGAAACTAAGGGGTATGGTGATGAACATGCCTTCAAGGTTGCTCGATCGAAACTCACCGAGGTTGCATCCCTTTGGTTTGAGAATGTCAAGGCACAACGAGCTAAAGAGGGTCGAGCAAAGGTCACTTCATGGGCACGGCTTAAGAGATTGATGAATCGACGATTCTTGCCTAACACTTACAAGCGAGAGGTCCACCATGGGCATGGAGAAGTTAAGAAAGCAAAGGTCGATCTAGTGCCCAACAAGGGAGCTTCCCTTGGTCCTTGTGAGTCCATTAACAATGTTGTTGAAGCTTCATGCCAAGAGGAGGATGAGAAGATCAATCTTGCCCTTCCTCTTGTCCTTATGGAAGAATCCCAACAAGGAGCTCTGATGAACGTCTCGACATCGCTTTTTGAGGAGTCAAACAACAACGGAGTTGTCACCAACACCTCTCACGGCCTAGTCATTTATGATCTCCCCTATGAGAAGAATAAGGTAACTTCAAACTCACCTATGAAATTCATTGAGACTTGCTTGGATGTTGGATGTTGCGACATAAAGTCTTTGGGTGAGTCGTGCATGACCTTTGGGAAACATTGGTTGTTTGAGAATGTTTGTTGGCATGATAAGTTGTATAATGAGCATGTGATGTCCTCGATCGAAAATTCTCTATGCTTGGAGTGGAATGCTAAGAATCTTGGTGTTCGTTTTGTGTTTAGTGGCGAATTTGGGATTGGTGATGCCTTGATTCTAGTTCAACCTAAGTTTTTGAGCTCTTCATTTGTGTCGTCCATCGATGAATATTTCTTGCATGTTGTTCGTTGTGATGTGAACTATTTGAGTATTCCATACATGATATTTGGGCGTCATTGGTTATTCGAGAATGTGTTTTTGATTGGGTGCTATTGGAAATTTGGTATGTAATGCTTGTGGGAGTGTTCGTCGAATGAAGATTCTTTTGAATTTGATCTCTTGAATCCATTAACCCCACATCAAATCAAACCCGGGGTGGGAAGTGAGTTGAGGAACCTTCTCCTTTCGAGCGAAACACGGGTTGAGTGTACTCTTGGTGAGGACGAGCGATCTCTTGCTTTGTCTTTACCTTGCAGCGCGTCAAGTGAGGATGTGTTTCCCAAGCACCTCAAAATACTCTCGTTCCTTCCCTTAATCCCCTATCCCCACTCAACAAGCCTCCAACCTTTTTCTTTCATTTGAATGATGGATACATCGTAGGGTTCGAAACTTGTTGGGTGCCTCATATGTATGTTCATTGCAATCGGGAAGTTCGGGATGTTCAAAGTTCCTTTGAGCCAAATTATGGAGAGGGTCTCGGTTTTAACTCCCAAGATTTGAGGGCAACTCTTTTTCAAGAAGAAGAGTATGGAACGTATCGGGATGGGACCCGAGCCTCGAGATCCAAGATTTCCAAGTCTATCCGCGCCCCCTCCCGAGAACCCGAGCGAAACAACTCCAAGATCGGGTGTGGATTCCATTTCAAGGTGGACCCGGGGCCTTGGAGTCGTATTCGGGTCATCACCGGGGGCGGTATCCACTTCAAATGGGATCCCGAACCATGAGAGTGGGGCTACGGGTCCTCATCGAGACCTACTTCAGGCCTTTAAAAAGGTTCGAAATCTTTCGGCAAGAATAAGCGCATAGGGGTCAACGTGGGTTGTGGAAATGGATGTGTCTTCACTCTTTCGACCATAACTCCTTTGATACAACTTCAATGGACTTGAAATTTTGGGTGCTTAAAGTACACACAGAGAGCGTTTTAGCGATATCTTATGGGCCTAAACCGAAGTCCGGATGAAGAAGTTATGCGCGTTCGAAGTCGGTAGAAAAACTGCCCAGATCGTCATGCCCACTACCACCCACTGTAACGCCCGTGACGACTCACGACATTTTCGTTTTTTGCTCCAGAAGCTCCGTCACGCCCGTAAAAAAATTGTTTTGCGCGTAATTTTTGTGTTAAACGACTGTGTTTTGTTTTAACCCCCCCTAGTATATATAAATACCCCCCTAATCTTATTTTCTAGATAGCTTATTTAGACTTTTATGTTATGCTTATGCATGTATTAGGGTTTCCCTAAGTTTTCCTTGAAATTTTGATTACTTTATCCAAGTAATTTGGTGGTGGTTCAAGTCATTCCTTTATAGATTATTTGGTGGTTTATCCTTTATGATAATCTTGGTGTGGTGTTAGGCCTTGGGTTGTGGAATACCTTGCCACAAGGTCATATCCTTCCTTTGGGTTTGCAAGCTTTTGGTCGATTGTTCTTCGAAGTTCAACACAAGCTAATCTTCTTTCCATCACGCGTACGGTAACGCTCCATATTGATTGCATGCATTGGGAGTAGGACAAATGTCCCGTTGCGTGGCAAGGTCAATACCAATGTGGCTACCAAGGGACATTAACTGTGGTGCTAGAAGCAGCTGCGTCGTTCGACACTTGGATATGGCATGCGTTCTTTGGCGCTGTTGGGTCGAACAATGACATAACTGTGCTTGAGCAGTCGCAATTGTTTGACGATTTACTCGAAGGTCGCTCACCGAAAGTTCAATTCACTGTTGGGGGTGAACATTTTAATTATGGATATTACCTTACTGATGGTATTTATCAGTACAGGCCCACTTAGCCAAATCCATATCAAAACCACAGCTGCCGAAACGCAAGTTATTTGCAACTCATCAAGAAGCCGCTAGAAAAGATGTTGAACGAGCTTTTGGTATCTTGAAGGCTTGATTCGCTATAGTTCGACGCCCAGCTTGGTTTTGGAAAGTCAAAACAATGAAAAAAGTTATGAGAGCATGTGTCATACTCCATAACATGATCGTCGAGGATGAGCGAGACACGTTCAACTACAGCTTTGGCACACCACAATATGATATACCATTAGACAAAACAGAACTTATAGCACCTACCATTGGTCGACCCAGAGTTTTCGAAGAATGGATGAAAGAGAAACTTAAGACTACTGATAGAAAGGAAGGTCTGTGCCTCCAAAATGCGTTGGTTAATCAAATATGGAACCGTTACCTAGTTACGTACAATTAGAACTAATCAAACAATCTCTGCTATCCATAATTAAGTTGTATTAATTTTTTTATGTCGTACTCAGTATTTTATGTCCTTTTTTTTAAAAGTATTTTCGTTTATTGTTGTGTGTGTTTAATCCTAATTGTTATGTTGCATTTTTATTTTGTTTATTGTATTTTATATTAATCTTGAGGTTTGTTGTATTTTATATTAATGTTAAGGTTTAATGTTTGAATACTAGCTTAATATTTTATTTATAGAAAAAAAATTCAATTTAATTATTTATAAAAAATCAATAAAAAAATATTTTATTTATAAAAAACTTAATAAAAAAAATATTATAAATAAATCAATAAAGAAAATATTTTATTTATGTAAAAAAATTATTGTAAAAAAATTCAAATTCTTAATTACATCTTAATATTTCATTTATAAAAAATAATTCAATTAAATCAATTAATAAAAATAATTATACTCTACAAGTGAGTCCCATAATACAATAAAATATTACTCCATCATCTTTCACCTCATTGTCCAATTCCAATGACACCGTTATAAAGTCCTTGTCAATTTCCTTCTGAGCTCAATGTGCTCTTTTTAAGCCATTCACAATTTCACACCTGTACACTTGCGCATTTGCACCACAATACAAATAACCCTCCGGCTTCCGCACCCCTCCTGATTCCAAAAAAAGAAAAAGAAAAAACAAAGAATGGAGGTTCCCTCCAACCTACTCACTACTTATAGCTTCCTAGAAATGGTTTTACAGTATGCATCCTATTTGTGATCTTTCTTTCCACTCCCTTGATATCTCGTATATCTCAAGAACTTCCTGAAACAGTTCACTAGCCTTGAATCCTCCATCTTAGTGATCACTTCCAAAGCACACAACAATGGCGGCAATGTCAGATAAGGAGACTCTGATCGAGGAGAGAGAAGATGAAATGGTGTCCCCTTCTGGTGGGAAACCTTCTTGGAGACTTGCCCATTTTCCTAAACCCTCACAACAATCCCCCCAAAACCCTCAAACTCTCTTCAACAACATCAACCCCACCAAACCCAACTCCTCAAATCTCAAGTCTTTGTCCTCAAATATCCATTTCCAAGGCTGGAGATACCCACAAAAGAAATGGAGTTCTTGGATTGAGAAATTGCGGCCTTCTTTTGAACCCATTTGGAAGAAAGCTTCTATTTTTGAACCTATCATGGCTTCGACCCTTGAAATTCCCAGATGCAATGATACCATATTCGCCCTTGCTCAGAGATGGTGCCCAGAAACTAACTCATTTCTGCTGCCTTGGGGCGAGGTTACTATCACTTTGGAGGATATCTTGCTTTTGGGAGGTTACTCTGTAACAGGGGACTCTGTTTTGACTAAAAGTAAGTGCGAGGAATTTCGTGAAATTGAGGAAAAATTGCTCAAAGAACGGATGGAAATTGGGAGAGGTAAGCAGAAGAGGACTAGTTGCTCACCTTGGATGGATTTCTGGATGGATAATGGAAGAGAATTCGAGCATGAAGCATTTTTATCTCATTGGTTGTCAAGGTATGTCTTACCTGCTGATTCTCTCGATACTATCAACAAGAGTGTTTTCCCAATTGCTGTGCTTTTGGCTAGGGGTACTAAAATTGCTTTAGCACCTGCTCTTCTGGCTAGTATTTATAGTGATTTGAGATTCTTGAAAGCATACATTGGAACTTTTGGTGGTGATCATGATTATGCAAAAGTCACAAAACTTAAGCTAAAGGCACCCTTGCAGTTGTTGCAAGTTTGGGTTTGGGAGAGATTTCCCACATTGAGTCCTACACCAAAAGCTATGAGTCATGGGCTTCCAAGACTTGCACGGTGGAACAAAGTGAAGATGTTGAGACAGGATGATGTGGGTCTGGATATTGATTGTGCCAAAGAGAGTTTTCGGTGGAGGCCATATTCGACCCCTTTGAACAATTGGTCATGGTGTGCTATGCTCTACCCTGAAACGTCTCGGTGGGTGTCAATTGGTTCTGAGAGTGGTCTTGATTTGGAGTCTTATGCTAGGTGTATCAGGGTTAGTGAGCTTGTGGGGTTGGATAGTGTCCAACAATATCTACCGCATCGAGTAGCTATGCAATTTGGGCTGGATCAAGACATCCCTTTGGACGTTCCTCGCGAAAACACTACCTGTGAAATAGCATGGAGTTGCTATAACAGGTCAATTGGGGATGTCAAGGTATACATGCCATCAAGGCACTTTGAGTCTGATGTAACAACTCGTTACTTGGAGTGGTGGAAATCAAGCTTTAACAAGCAGACTGTAGGTTGTGTGAAGGTGGACGACGTGAAGCCTACTTTTAATCATAGATATGTGAACCCTGCTGTTAATCACTGTAACAGGTCCCTGGAATTGGAACAAAAGATGAGAATCAAAATAGAAAACAATGAAGCCAGTGCCCCTCCTGGTTTTGACTCTTTTGATGTCAATAGAAAAAGGGAGGTCATGAGCGATTCCTCTGATCAGCCTACCTCAAAGCGGTTGAAAGGATTTCCAGGTGATCGTGGGAGTAGACTAGAAAGCAACGTGGTGAAAATTTCTTCTTCTTCTTCACAAGTCAAAGGTGTGGAAAGTGATGATGATTCTGATATTGATCACTTAACTTTGTCACAGTTGTTCCAGCGTAAGCCCACCAGTAGCCGCACGAAAGCGAATATTAGTGGTAAAACCTCGCCAAGTCAGTCAGAATCTTTTCGGTCTACCACAAGAGATAATGTGACAAAATCAACCAGAAGTCCACCTCCAATGAGCTCTAGTGAGAAAGACCTTGGGAGAAGTTTGGACGATGTTCCGCAACTTGCAGAAGTTGATCCTGACACCCATGCATCTCGGATAAAATCTACAGAACTTGGTCTTGAAGCCAGGATATCTAGGCTAGAACGAACTGTTTGCTTTTTTGTGCCACTTATGCAAGGTGTAAAGAATTTGATGCAGTAAGTAATCCTCACTGATTGCCTCCAATTATGTCACTGATATTATATCAAACATTGAAGTGTCCCCTCATGCTGTAGGTATTGTTGTAATTTTGGAAACAATGTACTCTGTAAATGAAATGTCTTGGTAGGTTTTTTGAAACAGATGTAATTACATACCTACACCAATTGCAACTTTGGTAATTTCTCTATGAAAGAGTTCGTCATCTTTTACTTGAAGCTTGGTACAAGCATGTTATTGATGTGATTGAGTTCTTTCTGCCTTCATTTGGTGCTTTATTCTTAGGACGGCTGTCAGAACCTCCTAATGCAGATATGCATCTAGCATAAGCATGCACTTATAGCAGCATGCCAGTGAAAATCTAAAATGGTATACAAAAGGTTACATCTTGGTGCTTCTTCTAACATTCTGATCTCCCTTCCCCAATTTTATTCCTTACTGAGTACGGCATTTCCATATATGTGTATTGTCTTTCTCACCATCTGTATCTAATCAGTGCTTAAGTACATTGCATATGTTCCTTCAAAAAAGGAATTGTTACGAATTGCCAAGCAAGAATCAGATTGTGGAGTTTCGATGGATATTTGGCGATGGGGACAGGTGATTTTCCTTTGCGTTGCAGCACAAGGAAAGCTAAGATCAATTTCGTCTTGGCAGGTATGCTGGAATCTCTTGTGATTTCTCCAGGAAATCTGTGTGCCATGATCCTAACTATAGTAAGTCTAAGCCAGGTTAAATTTTGTCATACCATGGAATTTAGCTTGTGGTTCTTGATGTTGGTGCTTATGACCCATAACCCATGGCAGCCTATACACCTCTGTATGAATTCCTCCTGAGTTGTCTTTATGAAATGTGGCAGAATTAAAGTAACAACCGATTATGTACAGTAGCATTAGTTCCTGAGGTCAAAGTGATAATTTCAGTCATGAAGCCAGATTCTGATAGCTGCTTCTTTGTGGCCCTACCACGTCACCATCAGCATGGTGAATTCATGAGCTCAAACTTTTAATCTCATAATCATAGCAAAATCATGTCAGTGTAAAGCCCGTGGTTGTTAGGCTAATTATGACAGTTAGTTATAGTGGTTAGCAGGTGGTTATGGGTTGTTAGACCTCAATTTGTATCTGTTCATCTTGTATGTATATATATGCTCACTGTAATTGAGCTACCCTACTATAATCCTGGGGTGAGGAGTTAATATGGCCAAAATTCTAGGTATTTGCTCTTCTCTTCATTTTATTTGCAACTGTTTGCTTTCTTGGATCACCTATTATCATGATATTCTATCCTTCAATGCATCATTAGTCTCTTATCAAATGGTTGGGTTTCATTATGTTTCTTGTGACCCAATGAACTTTGGGCGCATTACTAAGCATGGTGTTAGTCAAAACTGTTGTAAACTTTCAATCTATCTTGTACTCTATGCCACCATTTTTTGAAATGGTCTCAGATTACTACTTGTCCATCTTGTCTGGATATTGAATTGGTAAAATTAAATGAGGTTTGAAGAGCCCTGGGTGGTAGGCAATAGGTATATTCAAATGGTAGGACAACTGCTTCTTGATGAGGAGGCAAAAATCCAATGAGTATACAATCTCTTAGGGTGCTTATGAGTTATGATTCTGATTTCTGGATGTTAACATAAGTCGGATGATGATCATGTAGTCTTTAGAGTGTTATTCAGACAACAGTGTATAGTTTTCTAGCACGGAAAATTGAGAAACATGGATCGATGCATGCTGAACCCAATATTTATAGCTCAAGTTATTGTCTGTTCTCCAGTTTTTATTGTCTGGGCATGTGAATTTGTTTGGTTGGTGCTGCTGGAAGTGCAAAAGACTGCAATTTATCAGCTGCAATTTCTCAGGCGCACCTAAAGCATATGTTTCAAATACTACAATTATTCACTCAATTGTTCATTTTCATTATGATTGTTCACCCTTGTCATTATGATTGGTTCACTTTTGACATTATGATTATTCACTTGCAATATTTTGGAGCACATGTTCCGGATGCATGTGATATATATTTGCAAGAGACCGATGGTTGTATCCAAATCTTATTGCCTACACTATTATTTTCTATCATCTATTCATACTTTTATCATTAAAATAATGAAAAATATAAATTATAGGCAAGATATTAAAGGACTATGGACAAAAAACAATATTAAAGAGGTATCTTGATTCAATTCACATCATAATTTGAAAATCATTATCCAATTAATTATTCTCTGATGTCCTTTTCTTAAAATAATGTTACACGGCCCAAAATATTTGTTCTTTCAGCTAACTTTTTTTGTTCTAAAATATGTGTTCCATTTATAATTCCAACAACTGTAATTCTTTTTCAGTTCCTAATTAATAAACTCATTTATCACTTTTTACTATTCCAACAACTATTATCTTCAATTAAAATAAAGGTACTTTGGGTAAGTTATAAATTTTTCACCTTAATTTCCAATATGCATTGGTCTTTTCAAATTAAGTAAATGAACAAATATAATAGGATGGTAGTAATGAATTCATTAATTATCGGTGAGATTTCTTTTAAAGAAGATGATAAGGATGATCTTTTAAAAAAATAAGAAATCATCAATCGTTGTCTTTCAAATTTCAAATTTGTTATCAGTATATTTTATTTTTATTACAAAATACTTCTTTATTGAATATCCATAATTATCCAAAAACACTACAAACATTCTCCAAAATGGGACATTGGACATAGTCATAATTAATGGAACAAAACTGTGTAATACAATAATTCGAACAAAATCTTTCATTCGTCACAACTCACATCACGTAATACATTAGACATTGTCTCATCAATTTGAGATTTGTGGATAAATTAGTAGGTAATTTGAGCGTGGGATGGACTTAAACCCTCAAAGGGCTTGAAGGCCTCAAGCCTCTAGGCTGTTGTAAACTCTAGCCTCAGTTGGGCTGCAAGAGGCCCATTACCTTCTTTCCAAGTTATCTTTCATAGGAAGTATTATCATGTACCATTAAGGGTGACCGGTTCCGGGTATTCACAGCCAAAAGTTTTTTTTTTTTGATGAACCATAGCCAAAAGTTAGGACCCTTATGCTTATCTATTTGACCAGTTCCTAAAATTCAGAAACCTTACCCTTAACCGTTTAAACCGACTCCTAAATTTTAGAAACCTTACACTTATCCTCGATTCCAGGTACTCACATATTATACCCTAACTATAATTTATGCCATTATTATTTTTTTTAAAAAAAGTCATTGAATTTTTCATCCATTCACACTGATTTGACGTTCAACATGCATAATTACAAACGTTGTGATATGTTGTCTGCTATCTGTACAAAATGGCTTTAAAAAAAGTCACTGATTGTCATGAATCCATGACTTCTATTTGACAAAAAGAAAAAACAATGATACAAAATTACAAATATTCTTAATAAGCTGGTTTGGTAAATCTGGTTTTTAAAATAAATGTATATATTTTTTTATTAAAATAAGGCTACAGATTTCACACACTCAGTGATTTCAAGTTCTAGGTTCCGCATACCCCGTAACTAGCCGCAATTAACAAGTTTCAGGTTCCGGTTTAGGGTAGTAGTTTAGGAACTTTTACCCTTACCCATTTAATAGGTTCCTGAATATCAAAAACTTTATCCTTACCCGTTTGACCTGTTCAGATTCTGGAACCTACCCATTTGACCGATTCAGGTTCGGGAGCCTACCCGTTTCGGATCTGGAACTACTCACCAGGATATACCATAACACAATTTATGCTAGAAAAAAAGTTGGGTTCAAGTTGAATTCAGGTCGATTAAGGCCTCGTTCTTTTATGCGGTACCGCACCAAACCGCACTACTTAATATTCTCCACACTCCACCACACTTTACCACAAATCATTACCAAAATATCTTCTTACTTTTCTCTCTCCTCACTTTTCTCCTCTACTTTTTACATTCTCTCTCCTCACCTACCACAACTCCCACCACAACTTACCACAATCCACCACATTTTTTCAAATTTCACCACACCGCAACCAACTGCACTGCAACCGCATCGTACAAAAGAACGGGGCCTGAAATGGTCAATGTCAAAATTCAAACAAAAAACTAATTACCGGCGTCCCATCTTTTGGGGACGAAGTCAATAGGGCAATTTGAACATATTTAAATTCAATTCAAAATTGGATTCACCCAATAGAAAATATAAATAAAATATTAAGTCGGAATGTTCCGTCAAATCAGTCATGTCAAAACTTGACGCAAAATTTATGACCGTATCTGATTTCTTCACATCGAACAAATTCAAATATTTAAATTGGATAAAACTTTGTCAAATCTAACACAACTATCCTATAAATACCAAATTTTTTACCATGCCCTTCAAAAGGGGAAAAAAAAGTACTTGAAATACATAAATATGTGATATATCTTCTAAAAGGATAGATTTTTAAAAAAAAAAAGAATCATCAATATATTTTATAAAATGTATCATAAATTTATAATATTACAGAAAATTCATCAATATGCTAATATATCAATTTGTCATGTTATTTATGAATTAATAAATTAACCCTGTCAAAAAAACTTAGATATGAAGGTTTAATTTGCACATAAATACCCCTCCAAAGGTAAAGTATCCACTCATATGATGCTCTTTTTTCTTTTTTTTAATAGGAGCATATGATGATTTTCAAAACATTACATTCTAAGTATTTTTTTTCTTTCGATGGAAAGATACATTGTTAACTCTTTCAAAGTCACTCTCTTGCTTTTAATTCATTTGTCTTTATCAATCCACGTAACAAATCTTTCATGTTATTAAATTCAAGTTTCTCTGAAAATAGATAAAAAGAAGCAAATATTGTATAAGATACATAAAGAAAAAAAAAATGTAATGTAAATGATGTGTTGATAATTCCTTGAAAGAACAATATTTGAGTACTAGTTATACTAGTAATTCTTTTTACCAGTTAACCAAAAAAACATAAAAGAAAAAAAGACAAGAAAGAAAGAGACAATAGGGAAGAACATAATAAAATGTCTAAGTAGGACATCATCATATGTAATCAGGTTGCAATATGAATAAGGCATAGAAGACCAAGTCATGAGGAAAAGATCTCCCCAACAATAATGGTGTGCATTGCATTACCAAGATCAAGACGTATGAGGGCAATGCCAAGTAAAGAATATTCTTTAAAAGCAATGCAAGGGTTGGGAGGCCATCAAACTAGAAAGTGATGGGTGATCACATTTTCTTTTGGTTGGGATAAAAAGACATGTATATATCATGGACACCCTTTAATAATAATTGTTTAATAGTTGGAATAGGATCACCAAATCGATCAGATCAGCAGGTTTTTTATGCTTCAAGGTTAAGATTGGGTCCTACCTACGTACCTTAGTTTAGGGTAGCAGGGGAGGAGCATCACATTATGTAATAATATGATGGCATTTACTGGATTAGGGCAATAATGGTTCCCTCATAAAAAAAGATATCAATCCATATATTGCGCTTTTAGGCATTCGTTGTGTTTGTGGCTCCCCACAAAATTAGGACTACTCCCTTTTCCTAGCTAAGATAGTGTCATCACACATTAATCATTATTATCGACTCATGAAATTACTCAAAACATATTTTTGTCTATCATTTGATTGAGTTTTTGATGTTTTAATGTTTTATTTTAACTTAGCTTATAAATTGTACTATATTTTATTAAAAATATAATATTTTATTTTGTGATAATATTTTTCGTTATTTGATTTGCGACAAATAGACTCCAAAACTTAATTAGTAGGAAAAAATATTTCATAATTACAAATCCAAAAATTAAGGGTGCCGATAAATGAGTTCTAAAAATTTGGGGTACCCAAATATAGTTTCCTCAAATTATAGGTTACCTCCGAGTAATTTTCTGCTAATAAATGTCCAAATAGACTAATGACTGATGGTACGTGTTAATGTGAAATATTTATTCTTTAAATATTTTCTAGCTTTCTTGTTTTCGTAGTTTTCCTTCCTTTCTTGTTTCTTGGTTCTAGTTGTATATAAATAAATTTACTGCCCCTTGTATTCTATGCATGCAGATCATGAAATAATAATTCAATGTTCTTCTCTCATCCTTTCCTCTCATTATCCCCTCTCTTTTGCACATGGTATCAGAGCTTGAGGTGGATCAATTATACAGCTTCCAGCCTTCAACCAGAATGTTACATCTCTCCAAGAACAAGTTGCCATGGCAGCTTCTACCTCCACAGAAGCCACGTCTGGAGCACAAGAAGAGTGCAACAATGATCCACTCTTCTTGCACCCTTCAGACCACCCAATGAATTCCATTAACCAGCACCAAGTTCAATGGGGTGAACTTCCAAAAATGGAGCAAGGCTGTAAAGATAGCTTTAAAGACTAAAGTGAAGTTAGGTTTCATTGACGGGAAATGTGAGAAATCTGCTGAAGGTTCACCTAAATTTGCACAGTGGATTAGATGTGATTTTATGGTTGTAAGTTGGCTTCTAAACTCTGGTTTCAGATCTTTCTTATGCTTTCTTGTATGTGCAATCTGCCAAAGAATTATGGGATGAATTGGTTGAGAGATTTGGTCAATCAAATGGACCATTGATGTTTCACTTAGAAAGGGAAATTAGTGAACTCTATCAGAATCAAGATCCTGTGGTAGTTTACTACGCCAAGTTGAAGAAATTATGGGATGAGCTAGCTCACATCTCTGAAGTACCAATGTGTACCTGCGTCAAGACATGTCCATCCATCAAACACACCATTAACATTGATCAGCGTAAGAAGTTAATGCAATTTTTACTACATTTGAATGATGAATATGATACTGTGAGAGGGCAACTCTTGCTGGCTGAACCATTGCCCACTGTAAACAAGGCATACAATATGATTCAGAGGGTGGAAAGGTAGAAGCATATTACAAGCAATATGGGAGGTCCAAAGGACTTTGCTGCATATGCTCCAAGGTCAAATCAATTTAATGACAATACTGATATAGGTTCACAAGGATTTCTTGCAAGAAACTCAAACAAATCCAATAAAGACTCTAAGGCAAAATCAAGAAGGTTTTGCAATTATTGCAAGAAAAATGGTCAGAGGACCAATGTTTCTTGCTAGTAGGTTATCCTGACTAGTATACAGGACGCCGTGATCAGAAATGGAGAAATCCTCCCACCAAAATAGCTACCAATGTGCAAAAGAATGAGCAGATTGAAGAAACTCCTCTGGAAGTCACAGATGGCCAAGAACCAAATCCAAAGATGGACCACAAGTTTATTCAGGCTGTTGCAGAAGAATTGGCAAACTTAACAAAGGGGAAGTCATCAGCTGATCGAGCTTTTGCATAGTTTGCTGAGAGTACTCAATTTGCAGGTAATATCTTAAGTTTTTCTTGTCTTGTTCAAAATTCTGATCATTCTTGGGTTATTGACACTGGGGCCACAGATCACATGACTTTTGATATGTCTGTATTAACTAATGTTTATCAGCTAGCTAGACCAATTCAGGTAACCCTCCCAGATGGCACCCTGAAAAGTGTTACAACAGCATGAAAAGCTATCATATCAGACAAGATCCAATTGCAAAATGTTCTTTATATACCAGATTTTAAGTACAACTTAATTTCTGTTTTCAAGCTTGCAAGGGATCAAAATCTTTGTCTTTTATTCTCTTCTAATGCTTGTTTTCTTCAGGACCTTATGATGTATATTTGATGGCCATATACATCAAGGAAATCAAGGAAGACATCCAATATACATCATAGGAGCCTAATACTCGGTTATATGGCAAAAGAGCATCATTCACTCAAGTATCCCTCTCGTTTGAATGATTTCAACAAGGGCAATTTGGTAATTTACTCTATAACTCTAGATACATGCGTCTAATGAGGAAGTCATCCAAAGACATCTTGAGGAGCATTGAAAGAGCTTTCCAATGGTTTTTGAATCTTGGAAAACGGACAAGTATTGAAGGAGTTATAGTCTTTTCTTTCTAGAGTTGTATTTTAGAGTTTTTATGATGTAATAAATGTGTAGGATGATGTAAGCCTCAAGAGGCCTAATTTCTTGAATAGTACACATCCTAGGGGGCTTAGGATTACTATAAATACCCCCTTAGGCCTCTTGTAATCTCATTCATTCAATAAATCAAACACAAACACATGGTGTTGTTTTCTCTCTAGCTTTTGCTAGTCTTTCGTTTCTCTTGAGGGAGATTCGATCCTATCTTCTTCTTCTAGCCTAGGGTGGAGTCCTTGGTGGTGATAGGAAGAGATTGAAGCATTCTTGAAGGTGGTGTGCCTGTATCCTCCAAGATTCTTCAAAAGCCAAACTTATCATTCGTTCATCATCCATTCGTGAGTTTCCATTTGAGTTTCATTGATCTTGTTTTGTTTCTACATTGTTTCAATCTCAAGATTCATTTGAATATCATTCAATCATTCAAGAAACTTACATTCCATCCATTCCTACATTCATTTCATTCATCCATTTCGTCCATTCCATTCTTTTATCCATCCATCCATTCATTCATTCATTCAATCTTAAAGAAACACTTAAAGATCCTAATCTTTTGTATAATTTGATCATCCTTGATCCTATTATACATCATTTCATTCAAATTGGTTTATCTTTAAGAACTTTGAGAAGCAAGATTCTTATCTTGGTTTTTAAAGATCCTGTTTCCAAGTATAATGAGATTCCATTGATCCCATTATACATCAAAATTGGTATCAGAGCTTAGGAGTTGATTCTCTTAGTTCTTGATCTATCTTTTACTATCTTTTCACCATCTTTCCATCATAAAACCATTCCCCATCATCTCCCATATACATGTCCACCATAAACTCCACAAAGAACCCCAAAACCCAAACACAAATCTAGCCTTAACACATACCCCCTCTCGTCCCTACATTCTAACCCCAAAACTGCGAGTTTCTTATGATCTTTTGTATCAAGATTCATATTCTATGGCTTGCAAAAGATCTAGCATGAATTCACAAAGTGATTTGCAACATTTGGAGCAAGGGAGCAAGGATGTGGTTGAATACACAATAGAATTCAGGTGGCAACTATGGAAGTATGCCCTTAAGGAGGATGATCCACAAGTTTTGGTATGTTACTTTCTTGGTCTTAATGATTACATTCGGCATGTTGTTGTAAATCAACCTTACACAAACTTGGAAGAGTTGAGTTCTTTAGCTCTTGATGTTGAAATACAAGTAAGGAGTAGAGAACTTTGGAAAAAAAACCCATATACAACAAAGACGCCCATTCCCCACAAAACAACCAAACACAAAAGCTCCACAAAATCAGCTCCCATCCCATCCCAAACCTCTCGTCCAAACGCCTTCAAAACAGCCTATAAACCTCCCCACTCCCATTGTCCCAAGTATATGTCTATGTTGCCAAAGTTTTGATCATGTTGAAAGTGCATGCCCTAACAAGAGAGTAGTATCTTTGGTGGAGTATCAAAGTGCTTTATATGTAGAACCGGAGTATCATAAGAATGAAAGTGAAGAGGAAAAAGGAGTTGACGTGAATGAGGAAGAAAATGTCGAAGAGGAATGTGTAGAGGAGCCGGATGATGGAGAGTTACTTGTAGTAGGAAGGGCCTTGAATGTAGCCCAAGTGTCGAATGATCAAATACAAAGGGAGGCTATCTTTCGCTCTCGTTGTACCATCAAAGGGAAAGTATGCTCATTGATCATAGATGGAGGGAGTTGCACCAATGCCGCTTCTACAACAATGGTCGAGAAGTTGCAAATGGAGATTAGCCCTCATCCCACACCTTACACTATACAATGGCTAAGCCTGGGACAAGGCATTCGTATGGATCAAAGGGTCTTGGTAAGTCTTTCAATTGGGAAGAGTTATAAAGATTCATTATGGTGTGATATTATTCCTATGGATACTTGTCATATTTTGTTGGGAAGGTCATGGTTGTTTGATAGAAGTGTCATACATGATGGGAGGGCCAACACTTACACTCTCACCCTCCATCAAAAGAAGATCACTTTGACACCTCTACCACCATCTTCTAACCCTCGGCCTAAGGAGGATGAGAATAGCATTGTAACAATCATGAAGAAGGAATATCATGGGTATGAAGAGAATAAGGGTCTTGTTTTTACAAACTTGGAGGAAAGCAAAACAAGCAATCACCCAATTTTGAATTCTCCTATAAAACGTATCTATCATATGCTCCCTAAAGATATCAACTTGAATCTCATGGTTGAAGTGCCAAGGATTCAAAGAAGTCAAGAGGTTCTAGTTGTCGATGACCATTCAAAGATGGATCGTTTCATACTATGTCGTATTACCCATGATAAAGGCAAAGTGGTGAAACTAGACTTTCAAGTTATGAAGTTACATGGGATTTTTACATCCATGGTGAAATATCAAGAATCAAAGTCCAATAATGTCAATGGATTATTTTGGAAGAAGTTGATGAAGTTTAGTAAAGGAGTCTATGATGACTTCAAAGCCTTTAAGAAGAAAGCTTGTAATTTCTTTGCGAAGAAGGCGAACAAGAGAGTTGATGTTCAAAGTTTGAGGACAAACTTTTTTTCAACCAGGGGAGTATGATGTATATTTGATGGCCATATACATCAAGGACATCAAGGAAGACACCCAATATACATCATAGGAGCCTAATACTCGGTTATATGGCAAAAGAGCATCATTCACTCAAGTATCCCTCTCGTTTGAATGATTTCAACAAGGGCAGTTTGGTAATTTACTCTATAACTCTAGATACATGCGTCTAATGAGGAAGTCATCCAAAGACATATTGATGAGCATTGAAAGAGCTTTCCAATGGTTTTTGAATCTTGGAAAACGGACAAGTATTGAAGGAGTTATAGTCTTTTCTTTCTAGAGTTGTATTTTAGAGTTTTTATGATGTAATAAATGTGTAGGATGATGTAAGCCTCAAGAGGCCTCTTGTAATCTCATTCATTCAATAAATCAAATACAAACACATGGTGTTGTTTTCTCTCTAGCTTTTGCTAGTTTTTCGTTTCTCTTGAGGGAGATTCAATCCTATCTTCTTCTTCTAGCCTAGGGTGGCGTCCTTGGTGGTGATAGGAAGAGATTGAAGCATTCTTGAAGGTGGTGTGCCTGTATCCTCCAAGATTCTTCAAAAGCCAAACTTATCATTCGTTCATCATCCATTCGTGAGTTTCCATTTGAGTTTCATTGATCTTGTTTTGTTTCTACATTGTTTCAATCTCAAGATTCATTTGAATATCATTCAATCATTCAAGAAACTTACATTCCATCCATTCCTACATTCATTTCATTCATCCATTTCGTCCATTCCATTCTTTTATCCATCCATCCATTCATTCATTCATTCAATCTTAAAGAAACACTTAAAGATCCTAATCTTTTGTATAATTTGATCATCCTTGATCCTATTATACATCATTTCATTCAAATTGGTTTATCTTTAAGAACTTTGAGAAGCAAGATTCTTATCTTGGTTTTTAAAGATCCTGTTTCCAAGTATAATGAGATTCCATTGATCCCATTATACATCACCTTACCACCAACAAAGTCATTGCTCGAGTGTCACCATCAGCACGATTGTTCAAGATATCTAGCAATACAAGATTGGAAGAACCAAATCAAGAATATGCAATTTTTAATACCACTAGTTTGCATTCTCCTGCTAGTTCTTACATTTACACTCTTCACAATAGATTAGGACATACTTCAATATCAAAATTATGTTATATTCCTGATTGTAAAGGACAGGTTCCAACCAATTTTTTTTTTTTTTTGTGAAAGTTGCATTCTTGCAAAAACACATAGAGTGCCTTTCAATAGAAGCACTATTGACACTGATCATTGCTTTCAATTGGTTCACATTGATCTTTGAGGACCTTACAATACTCCTAATATAGATGGATCTTCTTACTTTCTGACCTTTGTGGATGATTACAGCAGAACCACTTGGACACATTTGTTGTCCAACAAAACAAGAGTATTTTATCATTGAAACTTTCATAAAGATGGTTGCAAATCAATTTAAGGTTATGGTTTTCATAATTCGAACTGACAATGGGAGTGAATTTGTCAATGAAAATTGCAATTCCCTGTTTTCTTCCTTAGGGATTGTCCACCATAAATTTGTTCCTACACTCCCCAACAAAATGGGGTTGTAGAAAGAAAACACAAACATCTCTTAGACACAGCAAGGGCCATTAGAATTCATGTTGGATTGCCTAAAAGGTTTTGGGGCGAATGTGTCTTAGCTGCTACACACATCATAAACATGCTTCCTATGGAAAATTTAAAATGGAAAAGCCCCCATGAGGTTTTATTTGGCTCCAAACCAAAATTTGACTATCTTAGAACAATAGGGTGCTTATGCTATGCTGCAAATTTAAGGAATAAAGATAAATTTGATTCTAGGGCTATCAAGTGTAACAGGATACTGTGTCTTCCTAGGTCCTGCCTTGATATCTTGGAAGACTAAGAAATAAAAGATTGTTTCAAAGTCATCTGCAGAAGGTGAATACCGAGTTATGTCAGCTACTGCTTCAGAATTGGAATGGGTTATCCAAATTCTTCAGGATCTTAACATCACCTCAGTCACTCCCATCACTCTTTACTATGACAACAAAGTTGCCCAAGAGATTGCTGCCAACCCAGTGTTTCATGAAAAAACCAAGCATATCTTAATCGACTATCACTATATTAGGGATAAAATTCAAGAAGGAATGATACAAACTGCTCACATATCCTCAGCTGGTCAACTTGCGGATTTGATGACTAAGGCTCTCAGTGAACATCAACACAATTTACTCTCTTCAAGGTTAGGATTGATAGAGGTTCCTATCAATCCACCTTGAGGGGGAGGGGGTGTGAAATATTTATTCTTCAAATATTTCCTAGCTTTCTTGTTTTCGTAGTTTTCCTTCCTTTCTTGTTTCTTGGTTCTAGTTGTATATAAAATGTGATGCCCCTTGTATTCTATGCAGATCATGAAATAATAATTCAATATTCTTTTCTCATCCTTTCCTCTCATTATCCCCTCTCTCTTGCACAGTTAACCGTAAGACTCTACTTAAATGTCTTGCATTTCATAAAGTTAATATTTATTTTGATTTTTGAAACCAATATGGATACTATTAATTAAACAATTCTAAGAAGTTTGGAATGTGTTGGCTCTACCAACAATTAGAAATGATATCAGAATTGAGTGGACTTCAACCGGTAGACATATTTTACACATTTGTTTATAAATTAAAAATTATAGATAAAATATAATTTTATACAATTTATATGTAGCACTATATTTATAAAAGTCAACCATATCATTCTTTTTCAATTTAATATGTAAATATATGGATTTTATACCAAAGCAAGACATTTACGACTCATATTATTTGAGTGTTTGGATTAATATCCCACTAAACTTGGCCTAAAAGCCAAAATTGCCACCGAAATATTTGTGGTCAACTCGCTACCAAAGTAAGACATTTACGACTCATATTATTTGAAATGTGATTAATATGCCACTAGGCTGATTGTATACCGGTTGTGTGAGATTAAATGCTTTATTAGACATATGTGGGTAGATTAATTATTGGAGAGTCAAGAAATCTCCACCCGCTTCCACCTCTCTTCTTCCTCCCCAAATCCCCCCCTCCCTTTTTACCTCTTCTACTGTAACTCACAAATCTCCATCCATCACAAAGGGTGTCCAAAACTGGTTAATCGTAATTTCGGTTAACCGCACCGTATTTCTGGTTTATGGATTTTATAAACCTAAATCTAAATCGCTTTATGCGATTAACCGGTTTGCGGTTAATCACTTTTGGAAACTATAAACCGAAATCGCCGGTTAACCGCATTGATAACACGGTTCCCTAGGGGGTTAACCACTAAGAGTGTCCAAAACCAGTTAACCGCAATTATTTTAGACCTGCAGGATCTTCGAGTCCATGAACCCTTAGTGGATCCTCAATGAGTCCAACACTCTAATTTATTTTTATCAATTTTACCAACTTTCCAGGTAAACTTCTACTTGCACACTTGTATAATACCGAAAACTCTTTCTAAATGTAATTGTTTTCAATATAATGAAGACAACTAGGCTTCTCCATAGTCTAACTACTACGTTCAATGTATGAATAAAATCAAAGATAAAAATATTACAAAAGTCAAGTAACCTACGGAACTTGAATTAAAAGAAAAACAAAAACACGGGATTCCACGTGCCCCATGCTACTCGAGAAAAGGAAGTTTTCTAAGTTCATGGTTATTCACATTTTAAAACTTTTATTTTCATGTCATACCATAACCTCTTGTATATTCTTGGGTCTACGAGTCAGGTCTGTGGTCCAAGCCTAGACCCAGACTTGCTCGTCAATTTTTTAGCAAACGCAGACCTACCCTAGACATATTAGGTCCAAAAATAATGGACCCTGACCGACCTAAATGGAACGAGTCTGGCAGGTTTGGGGATGTCAAGGATCCACTGTCATCCCTAAATATATGTTATGGGTTACCACGCTCTAAACATGAAAATGAGTAATTAGGAGTTGGAATCACCGATTAGAACTGAGCATTTATTGAAAAACATATCAATCTCGTCAAAAAGTACCAGTCTAGCTCTCCTAATTCACAACCCGGACCCTAGAAACCCTCGATTACTGTTGTCCTTGTTTGCTTGTTTGAGGACTCAACCAAGGGACGAGAGTCAAATAGGAGATAAGTAAGAGAGTTTGGGGGGTATGGGGATGTGGGGAGTTTGAGGATGGGGGCCTAGGGAGTTTGAGGATAAGGAGGAGAAGGAGGAGGAGCAGCAGAAGAAGAAGAAGAAGAAGAAGAAGAAGAAGAAGAAGAAGAAGAAGAAGAAGAAGAAGAAGAAGAAGAAGAAGAAGAAGAGAATTAAGGTACGGGGATCAAGTTTGGATCATACAACAAGACTTCATCTATACTTCTCGATTCATCTGTACCTAAATCTAGACCATACGTATGTGTTTTGATCTCCACAACTACATTACTAGGATTCAATGGACTTCTTTAGTTTGTAATGATTGTCAAAGTCCTCAAGACTTTTAGCTCTAGGGTGCCAAACTTTCAGATCTTGTCAACCATCCTCAATCCTCTACTTCACTCCATAACCCAACTTCAAACTTTAGATTTCACTTCTTATTCAAGTGTTTACTCATTTCTTCTTAGTTGGCTTTAAGACCTTTAGAGAACATCAAAAATTTCTATATTGCACATCCATGTGCCTCTTAGCTTGATAACCAAGATCATATCCTAAAGATAATCACACACCTTGACCAATTATACAGGAACCAAAGTAGAAAATTGATCATACCTCTTATCTATAGTAACCTGGTTGGTACAGTGACAACATAGTGTATGCATACAAACTTCTCAGGGCTCTACCGCTGCGTCCCTCCCCCTCTCCCCCACCCCCACCCCCACCCCTCCCCTTTTGAGAGCTGGATTACAATTTCTCCCAAGCGAAGGACTAGGGTGATCAAACGTTCAAAGTTCTCCAAAAATATGGCTCCTCTCAATCAATTCAACAAGCCTTACCCTAATGGCTTGAAAAAGAAGGATCTTATTGTTCCTAAGACCTCCTTGATTGCCTGAGACATACCCCTCTTCTGCTAGAGGTGGTGCTCTCCACCCCTCTATCTCCTCCTTACCTTCTGAAAAAGAGGGTGATGTTATCCTAGCCAAGGTCTTTGAATCAAAATGCAAGGATATTGAGGTGGAAGAAGATGACTTAATAGACTCTGGGAACTCGGTTGATGATAACTTCGAAGAAAGCCTCACAGAAATGCTAGAACAGCTGGAAGGTGAAAATGAGGTGGAAATGAGCATTAACACTTCCAAGAAGAGAAAGATCGTTGACGATGGAGATGAGTCCTCATCTTCTACCAACTAATTACTTTTATGTCGCCTTTAAGTATGTTTATATTTAAGTAACCTCTATTAGTGAGGGCTCCTCTATTGGTGAGGATTGAGAATAAGTGTAGGCGTCTTTTGTACTTCCTCCCTCTTTGGATTGGTTGTGTGTCGGTAGTTTGTTATGCATATCGGTATGGTATCTATCTTTGTTGTATCACCTTCTAGGTCTTTTTCCCATGTGTTTATAAGCTAGAGTTAGTGTTGTCCCCTCTGTTATGAGAAGGATCTATGTGGGTACCTTGCTTGCCTTTCCGGTTTGTTGGATTTTGCATTGCTTTTTGATTTTTGGGCCTATCCCCCTTGTTCTCTCCCTCCTCTGCGTTTTTTTTCTTTGGATACTAAAGCATTAAGGGTATATTATCATGAATTAGGTGGGGACCAAAAGATGAAAGCTTGTGTCTCCTCCCCCCCCCCCTCCCCTTTGGGTTTGCAGCGTAGTTTCTCATTTTCTGATTCCAATTCCTCATGGAATATTTTATCTCCTTGTTGGCCTCTTTGGGCCCTTGTTGTTGCCTTTTTCTAGTCCTTTTTTAAGGACACCCTAGGGTTTTTTTAAGGATGCTAGTTATGGCAAGTTTAGTGTTGCCCCCATTTGGGTCGGAAGCCTAAACTTAGTTAACAAAAGACGGCGATGTGCCTGACTGAGTGGATGTACATCATGCATTGGCTCCTTCTTCCTTTTCAATATGATCTATTGATTATGGATAATTGGTAGGTTGGCTCATTTTATGATGGTATTGACTTCAACTTTATTTGGTTAATGTTCGGTTCCTAGACCCTATTTTCTTATGGTACTTTCTTATGGGCTTATTGGTTAATATTGTTTTGGTTCCTGGTGGGCTGTGTTTCCAATCTTTTGGTTAGCTAGGCAGCCAATCCCCATCAACCCAACATTTCTACCAAGATGGTCAAGGATGTAAGTTGGAATGATTGACCCCAAGCCATAGGTACTGAGACTATCCTCCTCATTCTTGCACCTTTAAGGTATGAGGTGAGTCATTTATTCACCAGCTCCTCAGCTTTCCATAGATTGTTTGGGAGCCTTCTCTTGTCTCGTTCCATTTGGAGTTGGTGTAACCCGGTCGTGATCTTCGATCACTCTCTCGGGTGGTTGAGATATGGTTCTAGACCCTCTATGTTGATTGTTACTTTTTTGTCAAGAAGTAATAAGGAATACCCATGTTGGATGTCTTATTTGGAAATCTTTTTAGTGGGCTTCTTTACCCTGAGATTGGTTCTTTTTTTATTCTTGTTAGTTTGGTTGGTTTTCTCGTTCTCTAATATTCTGTTTTCTCAGGTTGTTTGTAAGAATCTCTGGAAGTTGATTCCAAAGAGCTTAAGGAGGACAAATGATGTTAGCTCGACTCCATACACAACCTTAATGTTGGTTTGCAGTTTACCCTATTGTTGGAGGGACAGAAGAAATAATTTAATGCAAAAAGGCAAGAGAGAATACACGAAGATGCTAATTCTTCTGTTTAAGATTACTGCGATTTACCCTATTATTTGCATTCTGTCAAAAAGTATAAATATCTAGTATAGATGGTAAGCTTTTTGTAAGAACATCCAGTAGAATATGATTGGCTTTTTTAACAATGATGCCTAAACCCTCCCAAAGGGGGGTTTTACATAACTAATTGATTCATCCATTATCAGATTATGTGGTGACTATAAAAACAGAGTATCACATCTAGATGGGTCCGATCAGACTCCCAGCTTGTGGAATTAGTTAATTTTGAGTTTAGTATTACCGCTTAAAGTAACAGAATTACTACCGATTAGTAAGATGTTAGATTTAATGGTGTCGCTAACTACTAGTCCAAGTATGTATCTAATGAGTGGATACATGCTCATCAACCATGGTAGCTGGTATGTTAGGGCACTTCAATCACAGTAAAATAGGCAAGTTTAGTTTCTGCACTCAAGTTGGTATTATGCTGATCGAAAGGATAAGTCTGCTTTTTTAAGTTATCACTTAATAGTGCTAGGAAAAAAGGCTTGACTCTTCAGAGCTTGTTAAATGAAAGTCCTATATTGAAACGTCCAAGTTATTAAAAATGACTATAAAATTACGGATATAAATTTTTTATCTGCCAAATTAAGACTTGATTGTTTTCAAAAGTGAAACAATGGTAAATTATGGAAATGCTATCAAAACCAGCAAAAGAATGTGTTTTGATCAGGTTGAGCATAGCTTGTGTGTTATCCATTCGACTGGCGTATGGGCATTTTGGAACTCAGATAATGTTTACGTTCACCTTCTCCAGAAAACAAACAGAGCAATTCATTTGTACGTTAAGGAAAAATCCACAAATAAATAATGTGTATTGTCAGGAATTTATGCACCAGTGCAACCAAGAAATAAAGACAACTTCTGGAATAACCTTTACCTTCTAAACCAAGTTTTTCATCTACCTTGGTGCATTATTGGAGATTATAATGATTTACGCTCTCCACAAGAAAAATCAAGGGGACATATCCCCTAAGAGAACGGGTTTTTCAGGTTTAACAACGTTTTCTGAAAAATTCATGTGGTTGACCTAAAACTGTTAGGAAACCAATTTACATGGAAGAAAACCATACATGGCCACAAAATCTTTGAAAGGCTTGATAGACCTATTATTAAACATGATTGAGGAGAGCTTTTCCACTCAACAACTCTCACTCATGGAACTTTCTCTTTTTCAGATCATTGTTATCTACTAATTGACATTGGTCCAAATAGGGTTTTTGGGAAAAACAAATCTTTTAGATTCAACCAGCACTGGCCTAAATTTGACAAAGTAAATTCCTTAGTCACATTGGGTTTTGGAATTATAACTCAGTCGGCTTTCCAATGTTCAAAATAACTTGAACAATAAAATGCATTAAGAACTCGCTTCGCAAGTGTAACAGACAAAACAATCGAAACTTCAAAGAAAGGTTGGAAACAAATTTTAAAAAGTTATAGTCTATGGAGGAAAAGCTAGTTAATACCCGTAGCATCCAATTTAATGATTGGCATAATAGGATAAACAGACAAAGAGAATCCATGCTTCTGTTTAATCAAAAGCATTGGGGAAAATTTAGCAGAAAGAGATGGCTAACAGAAGGAGACCATAGTTCCACCTTCTTGCATAGAGCGGTCACGTTTAGAAAAATAAATCTTTAATCTCAAGGATTAAAGACTCCTTAGGCATTTGGATACAAGACGACAAAAAATTCCAAAAGCGATTCATCGAGGAATTTACCTCAAGATTCAAGACAACAGGAATAGGCTGAAGGGATTCTTTCCCGATCCTACCGAGGATCACTCCTCCTCGACGTATAAAGCTCCTACCCGACTACCAATGAAGAGATATACCTAGCAATCTCTCAAATTGACCTCACCAAAGCACTAGATCTGGATGGGTTTGGAGCAGTCTTTAACAAAACCTATTGGGGCCTTATTGGGCCAGAAGTTTCAAAAGCTATCAAGGATTTTTTTTTTCATAAAAGCCAAACTTCTATAAGAAGTAAATCATACCATTATTGCTCACTTTCCCAAAGTTTAACACCCGGCCCTGCCGAGTCAGTTTAGACCAATAAGTCTCTGCAACACTCTTTATAGGATTATTGTAAAAAATTTAGTCAATCGTCTTAGACCAATTCTAGATAACATCATTAGTCCGGTGCAAAGTGCTTTTGTGCCTAATAGACAAATCCATGACAATGTTCTCTTAGCACATGAAATAATGCATAATTTAAACAATCTAAGGCTTCCAAAGCTTGGATAGCGTTGAGGCTAGATATGGAAAAGGCCTATGAACGACTGAAGTGGGATTTCCTTAAGAAAGTCTTGGCTAATATAGTATTCCCCTCTCGTTGGATTAATTGGGTAATGGAATGCATTTCAACAGTCTCTTACTTAGTTAATGTGAATGATTATCCATGTGGGATGATCAAACCGACGTGGGGTTTAAGACAAGGAGATCCCCTTTCTCCTTACTTGTTCTTAATGTGTATGGAAGTTCGAACTCAATCCCTAATTCAACAAAGCTATGATAAAAAGAAAGGATTGGATGTTAAATTTTGTAAAAATGGGAAAAACATCCCTTGCCTTCTCTTTGCGGATGTCAGTCTTCTGTTTTACAAAGGATCGGAAACAACTTGCATGAACCTAAAGACTATTCTTGAGTCCTTCTGTGACCAATCTAGTCAATTGGTCAACTTTCCTAAGTCTACCATGATCTTCTCGGCAAAAACGTCTTCTTCATATATAGAGAAGATCAAGGGAAATTTTAACATCCCTACAATAGAATCTTTAGGAAAATATCTGGGTTGCCCCTCGATATTTGGTAATGGAAAGGTAGAACTTTTCTCACCAATTCTCAAGAAAACAACCAAGAAATTGGCCAATCGGAAAGGCAATTCAGTATTTAAAGCTAGAAGAACAATTCTTATTCAATCTAATTTAGTCTTTAGAATCTATCCCAACTCACACTATGCAATGTTTCCTGATGCCTAAATCCACTTGCGATAGTGTAGATAGAATAAACAGAAATTTTTTCTGGAAAAGTTCATCGAACAAGGGAACGTTTATGATTTCGTGGGAAAAAAATTTGCAGGCCTAAAGATAAAGGAGGCCATGGTCTCTGTAAGGCTTATGCGATTAGTTTTCAATGTAAGTTGATATAGAAGCTTATGCATGGAGAAAACAATCTCTGGTTTTCCCAGATGGCGGCTAAGTATAACCAATCAAATCTTTTGTTTCAAAAAAAACTAAAACAAAAAACTCTTGGGTGTGGAAAAACTTGTTTAAAGCCTATATTCTCTGCAAGAAAGGGTTTAGGTGGAAAATTGGTGATGGTTCTAAAGCGAACTTCTGGAATTGATAACTGGTGCCATCAACATTCTTTATCTACTCTAACCAACCAGACAGATAACCACTTAAATAGTGAAGTTAAAGTTAAAGATTTCATTCTAAACAATGATTGGGATCAAGATAAACTTAAACAAGTTCTCCGAGAGCATCCTGTTAAAATGGTCCATCAAACTCCTCTTCTGACCCAGCTCTTTCGAGCAGGATGAGCTAAACACAAATCCCAGGTGGGTGGAAGGGACATTGGATCTGGAAACTTGATATACAACCAAAACTCAAAGTTTTCTTGTAGCTGATCTTTTTTAATGGTCTTCTCCGCAGAGGAAATCTTCTAAGACGAGGCATAAATATAGATCCCTTTTGTCCTATCTGTCTCCAATAGTTAGAGACAATCACCTTATTCACAATTGCTTTTTTATGAAGAAGGTTTGGGACACTGCACGCTAAATCTCATAATTGGTTGGCCATCTCTTTCAACTAGCCAATAGATAGCACCAGGGCCATCATCATTAGACCTGGGCAATGGGTCGGGGACCCGCCCGACCCGACCCGAAAAATTGGGGGTCAAGGCCATGTTTTATAAAGGCGACCCGGCCCGGCCCGAAAAGACCGGGGTCCCAAAGAATGGACGGGTCGGGCTCGGGCCAAGGGTCTGTGACCCGGCCCGGCCCGCCGGCCTGCTGACTCACTAATATAAATGAAAAAAAAAGAAATCTAGAAATCGGGTCGGCCTGACCCGACCCGCTCAATGTGTAGGTCTAAAATGCATGGAGAATTCAATAAAAAAATTCACGTTGCACAATTGCTGACCCGCTGACCCGGCCCGCGGCCCGCCGGGTTAGGGCTCGAGCCGACATTGCTTGACCCAAAGGACGGGCCGGACCGGACTCGGGTCGATGGGTCACAAATTTCCGACCCGCTCTATGCCCAGGTCTAATCATCATAAACTCTCATAAAAACTCACTACCTCCCAATGAGTTTTAAAGAGCCATCATCGGACATGGAGCATTGGAAGAACATAACAATTGCGTCTTCAACAAAGTCGCCTTCAACGCTACAAGAGTCGTCCTTCGTGCCAAGAGAAACTATGCAGAATGGCGAGCGAGGAAAAGATTTTTGTCCTACAACCAGACTACCACCTTTGCCAACCACCACAGGAGTCATAGTGTGAATAGTAAGATTCAAGTTCGGTGAGAGAGACCAAATTTAGGATGGATCAAACTAAACTTTGATCGCTCCCTCTGTTGGGCATGTCTTGACAATGTTCAACTACATCCGAGTACATCGAGGCACGATGATTAATGTCTTTGCTAGAAGATCTATTAATCGGTAATTGAACAATTCAATCACAGCAGTGTTAGTTGGTCCCACAGGGTCACACAAGCCAGTACCACAAGGCAAGAGTATGTTGGAAAGAGGGTCCGGATCAGTAGGATATTGGTCCGGGGGAGCGCCGGTACCCCTTTGGGGTTAGGAAGAAGCACCATGGTAAACAGCAGAGGCCACCATGATCCGTGGTGCACCACCACGGTCCATGGTGACTCTGCCACGGTTTGTGGTACCCTCCTGAGCAGTAGATTTTGATTTTGCTGCTCACCACAGTCTGTGGTGAAATGCAGGACGCGCGTCCCACATCAGAAGATAACCCAACTTCCCCTCTCCCTCTCCCTTATAAAAAGGGGTTCCTTGGGATGGAAAAGATTTTCTTTCCATTCCAAGTGGCCATTGTAAAGGCTAGTCTTTTCATTTAAGATTTAAGGGATACCAGGAAAACTTTCATTTTGAAAGCTACCGGTTTTTGACACTCGATGTGGTTCTCGAGGTTCTCCCTAAGGAAGGAAGGACAAACTGTATACTTGATACGGTCAACATACTCTTTGACTCCGATTGGATTGGGGTCAAACGGTCTAACAGTCTTGCCGAAAGGTCCTTCATGGACCTTTTGTGGAGGTTTCCTCTTTTGGAAACTTCTACTCGGAGTCACTCTTGAAGATCGGTACATTCAAGAGTCCAAGGCCGGCCGAAGCTATCATATTTAGAGTAAAAAGGTAATAACCAATCCCCTGCCATCTTTTCAATTATGTTATTTCTTTTGGGGTTAGTTTAGAGTAGATTGGGTAGAATTCATAACAGTTAGGACTCCATTCCGCCCCTAGTCAGGGTGGGCCCGACTGGATCAAGTCCACCACTCATGTGGCCTAGTTAGGACTAGAACCCCTAACCCATTACCCTCTACAACCAAGTGTCAGTTGTGGGTTATATCATTTGTGATCACCCGGCATGCTTATCAAAGTTGGACCAACTCCTGTTAGATCCCAATCCATCCTAATCACTAAGGCACTAGCTCTCTGATTTGGCCTCCAATAAACTATCCTTTCTGGGTCCTCGAAAGTCCAGATTGAAGGGGATAATCTTATCCTCATCCAAACTATCCAAGGTTCTATCAACATCACATGGCAGATCGACATGATTATTAGCGACATTAAGAATCTTCTCAACCAACTTAATCATTACTCTTTACGACATATTTTCCGTGAGGCCAATTTTGCAGCGAATTGGTTGGCCAAATTAAGGACATTTTCTACGAGCATGGAACTGTACTCCATCTCTAGCTTTTTCTTCAATCTTACATGCGGATAACCTGGGGAGATACCTTAACAGAAGAGTCCCATAAGTAAAATTTGTATCTTCTTTAACGCCCTCCAAAAAAAAATATTGTACTTTTAGATGTTTTTGAATTTTCAAACCTAATCTCAATCCATATATTACCTCCGTCTCGTTTTAGATGTTTTTCTCAAATTTGTGAAAACCAATGTTTAACTGCCTTGTAGAGGTGGCTAACGTATTTTTTTTTTAAAAAAAAAAAGAAAAATGGGCAAGTGGGCAGCTAATCTTAGCAGTATAAAAAAAGCAAATACTGTACCACTACTACTGAAGTATACATCTAAAAGTAAGCGTCAATTCCATCTTTCTCAGTTTCTTCCCTCCCCCTTTTTCCTTCCATCTCTCTATTTCTCTCTCTCTTCGAAAACCATAGCTAAACTGTAGAAAATCAGTCTTCAAAAAGCAAACGTCAAAATTGATTTGTTATAAATTTCTCAAAATTTTCGAAAATTTACTTATTTCACTACAATTTGTAAAAATTTCAGCTGGAATTTGTACTTTCCCTCCAAATTGTGCCTATTTAATGAAAGTTAAGCTACTGTGAGCAAAACAGAGCTACCATTGCAAGGAAAGCGAGTTGACTATTGGGATTGCATTGTTGGGCCTAATTATCGCAACTTCATATACTTAGGTTTGGTTATGATTTTTTTCAAGGGTGTGTTTGGTTGGTCAATAACCCTGGGGAAATGGTTAATTTTTTTGGGTTGACTTATTCTCCCCATATTTGGATGCGGGTTGACTTCGGGAAAGTTTTCATGATGGGCCCACCATTTTCTCCATTTTCCTAGGGCAAATTTCCCTTAGAGGGGGCTAAGGTAAATTTTTCCCAGGGAAATCTTTTCCATGAAAAACTTCCCATGAGAAATTTTTCCCGGAAAAAATTTCCCTGAGATTCCTACCAAACACTCTCTAAGTGATTTATGATGTCAGTGGGGTGAATTGAAATCCTTTGAAACCTTCAATCTTCACTTGTCTGTGTTTCTAACTTGTTCTAATCTTATTATTTTTCCTTGTAGTGAACATGAGTTTCTCTCCTATAGCTGACCTAAATTTGAATCCTCTATCAATTCAGAATTTAGACAATGATTTACTAGACATAAATATAGAGCCTGTTGTAGAAGAAGAGGCATATGGGGAAGGAGTAGATATGGAGGCAGAACAAAGCCCTAATACATGTTTAACTTCTACAATGCTTTTTAGCTTCTATCATGCATTTAGTATGCTTGATTTTCCTTCCCACTTCCAAAACACGAGTTTCATTGCTTTTTAATTTTTCTGGGATGTTTGTATATGTAAATTTGTATGTTGAAAGTGTCTTGTACCTCTTTATGTATGTTAGAATTCCGTATATTGAAAGTTGGTTAGTATGTTGATTTTTTCCTCCGTTAATAGAGTCCTCTATTTTTATAAGTAGGTTAATGGTGTGTTAAGTATGATGAATTCTAATTATAGTTATATCAAAGTGGGTTGAGTGTATTAAATTCTAATTAAAGTTATATCAAAGTGGGTTGAGTATGTTGAATTTTTCCTCTGATCAAACATTCTATGTGTAGATTTCGTAGTAGCAGATTTATTTCCTCTGTTAGTATAAGTAGATTGAGTGTGTTGAACTTATCATCTATTAATGGAGTCAAAAAAATGGGTTGAGCATATGAGCTATATGCATCCTTATTTATAGTCCTCTGTTTTCTTTTTTGGGTTGAATGTATAGTTACTGAAATATCATGGATAAGATATTGGCTCTTGAGTTGTTTTATGGTTGTTAGAATGTGTTAGAAAATCTGTTTGACTAGTTGGCCAATACAAAATGTGTTTGATAACACCATTAGTAATTTAAATTATTTTGGTGTTAATAGATGAACCATCAAGTGAAATGAGGAAAATTAAAACATTAACCAATGACGAACATAGAGCTATGTTTGAAGTTATACTCCGAAAAAATGTGAATGGTAAGTTGCATAGAGGAGTAACGGGGGTTGTGGCGACCCAATTTTCAGTTTCTCCTTGAATCGTTCAATGACTTTGGAAGCAATCATAAATCGGTGATATATATCATAGAAAGACAAAGAATTGTGGGCGTAAGACAACATAAATTAATTTGAATCACTTACATGATATACCTTGCCATGACCGAACAACTATTAAGTCGGTAGCTGGGAGCTTGGGAGTTAGTAAATCCACATTGTTTAGACATTTTCAATATGGAGAAATATGTTGATATTCAAGTGCTATGAAGCCTTATTTGACTAATCAAAATGTTAAATCCCGACTACGATTTTGTCTGTCAAAGATTGATGTGAGCATTCCACATGACCCGATCTTTGTTGGCATGTACAATGTTGTTCACATCGATGAGAAATGGTTTGACATGACAAAAAGATCGTGTAATTATTACTTGATGCCTAATGAAGAAGATCCTCATCGTACTATCAAGAAAAAAAATTCATAGGGAAGGTTATGTTTTTAGCTATTGTTGCTCGGCCAAGATTCAATGCAAATGGTAATGAAACATTTTCTGGGAAAATTGAGATGCTTATGTTTGTTACTTAAGTGCCAGCAAGAAGAAATAGTATTAATAGGCTTACCGAAACGCTAGAGACGAAACCTATTACTTCAGTTACTAAAGAAGTTATGAGGTTGTATTTGATAGAAAAAGTCTTACCCACCATCAAAGAAAAGTGGCCAAGTGCAGATGCACAGAGTACAATCTTCATTCAAGAAGATAATGCTCTACCACATATGATTAATAGTGATTTTGAGTTTCGTTGGGTAGCTAGTGAGGGAGGATTCGATATTTAGTTGATTAATCAACCTCCCGATTCTCCGAATTTAAATATATTGGACCTTGAATTTTTCAGTGTTATTCACGCAATACAACAAAAGGAGCCCACCAGAACCATTGATGAGCTTGTCAATGTTGTTGTAAGGTCTTTTGAAGATTCTCCCTCGATGAAATCAAATCATATATATTTTTAACCATGCAACTATGTATGAGAGAGGCCATCGGAGCCTAAGGTTCCAACAAGTACACACCTCCTCATATCAACAAAGAAAGGTTAAAGAGACAAGGTCAACTACCACCTCAAGTGAAATTTGATTCTCAATTTGTGAAAGATATGTTTCATTTGTCTAGCTTATATTAAACTTATGTCTATGGTAACGGTCTTTCGTTGTTACTTGTCCCTCACCATAGAATTCTCTATTTTTTCTTTAATTAACGTGCTTTTAAATATTTGAATTTTTTTTCCTAACAGACTCTGAGAATGACTCCCTAAGCTCCGTGCTTTTTATTATTGTTGAAGATTTCTTTGAAGGAGAATGAGTAGTAGCAGATTCCATAGATGATGCAAGCACTCTGATCATCAACTACTCTAATAACAATGTTCAACTGAAGATCAATCAAGAGGAAGAAATTAAACGAACAATTAGGTTCATGCTAGGAATTTATCTCCCTAATGTTTAGAAATATATGTTGGTTGATTGAACATCACCTTTTGAACTATATTCAGCCTTGTATTGCTGTTGTGATGCTCCTTTGCTACTGTTAGATTTGGGTCTTTAATCTATTTTGTGTGATATTGGTTGTCTTTTATAACTTAGCTGTTGATTCTTAAGGCTAAAAGTTTTGTAACTCTTGGTTTTGAAACTGTTTGGCAAGTTATTTATGGCTTTACCATCCATCTTGTATGGTTGTTATGGTTGTTGGTGTTATACTCAACCTTATATTGGTGTTATGGTTTCTCAACAGCCTTTGCATGAAGCTTGTACCATTGTTAAGTTTTTATTTAACTACCACTGTTTCTATAAGTAGAAACATTTTTTCCATGATTGGACATAAGGAGTGGGGAGTATTTGGTAGGTCATAGATGGACAAATTTAGCAGGAACATTTTTTTTCCATGATTTAGTTGCCTTAATAGATCTAGTCTTCACTGAAATGGTGTTTTTCTTTGTTTTATTTTTAAATAATACTCCTAAATATGGCCAGTGGAGATTATTAGCCATCAGCCCATTGCCATGGTTGGTGGGCAGTAGTTCAAAGCATTTAGGCTCTATTTATTTTCAGCGCAATACTGAACATGGAAATGAGAAAAGAAAAGTGGGCTTTAGTAATTAAATAAGTGAATGGAAAATAACTAATTTAATTATAAGGACAAATTAGTAAAATTAGTTATTAATAGGATATTGGATGTTGATTGGATATAAACTGGTTTTGTATTAAAAGGATAAAAATAAGTAGAGAGAGAAATAATTAGTTATTTAGAAAAGTAGTATTGGGATTATAAAGTGACAAGTACTTTGGACAAAAGAAATTAGTTAAAGTGAGAAGTATGTGGGATGGAGGTAATATATCATCATTTTTTTCCAATAATGTGGAATAAAGTAACTAAAAATGTCATGGATAAGATAAATTTATCATTTTTTTCAATTATTGAAAGCCAAAAGGCTTGAAATTTTGTAGAGTACCGCAAACTGTATAACAAAACAGCAAACAACTAGTTCCAAAAGAAAAAAAGGTTACATCCAAACACTGCTAACATAAATAGCACTGCAAGGACGATCGCACCCGCGACAGCCAAAAACCATCACAACTCAATCACGTTGATACATGATCAATAACATCAGTCTGATGGATCATCGAAGACTCGCATGCCTATATCATTTCCAATAATCGCATCCATTCGATCTATCTTAGCATCAATATCATCAAGACTGTATAATTCCAAGCTGCTCGCACGCCTAGCCATCCTAACTTTCTGACTATTCTTTTGGCCGCGAACAGCTCTACAAATTGCTTCTCTTACAAGTTGCCACTTAGATTTCATCAACATGATATGTTTTCTCTTACCTCTAGCTTTACCCTTCGAAGCCTCAAGGATGGAATCCTCAAAATCAGCAAGTAATTAAGTCATGCTCAGCCATACCATCAAAGGATTCAATCATTCAATCGAGTTGCTAAGAGTGCACCTAGTTCTGGCCTTAGAAGCAACTTGGGAAGAGTCTTCAACCTTAATGGCCAAATCAGGGTCATCACCAACAATACATGATCCAATCGGATTATTAAGAGTACGTTGACTGTTAGAGCTATCCTCTACATTTCAATCTACCCCACCATTAATTTATCACATCATAAAAAAAAAAAAAAATAGGGTCTAACTCATCCGTAGGATGGGTAGCATAACTAGTAATAAATAATCAACAATAACTTTTACGGGGAGGGGGGGATTCAATAACTTAATTATATTTTTGTGTGGCAAGTTGGCAACTTAATTATTATCTTAAAAGACCATTGTATTCTTTTCTTTTTTGACAAAATTTTCAAATAATGTTTCCACAGTTTTGAATTAAGGAATATAATTTATGATTTTACATATGATAATTAGGGTTCAAAATCCAAACAATCTTCTGATACGTCATACATGAATTTAGGAACACTATTTTGTAATATTAAAAAACATTGATTTGTACAATAAAAATAAAAGATAGATTGCCCATATTGAAGGTTTTAAATTTGGGTAGAGTATCTATATTTCCCTAGCACTAATATTTTTCTTTTGGGGTCCTAAGATTGAAGTAATGACGAAGAAATGACACATTACAGGGGAAAAGAAAACAGAAAAAGAAAGGAAAAGGAGGAGAGAGAAAGAGGAGGAGCTATAAATAGGAGGTGGTGAGGTTGTAAAATAAAAAAGAAACGCTGTCTATGTCTGGCTGTTCCTGGTGGCTGGTTAATTAGGTCGGGGGGGTATCTCTTGTTTCTTCTTTTAGAGAGAGAAAGTGGAAGGGCATCCAAATCAAGGGAAGGAAAGGGTGGAGGAGAAGAAGAAGAAGAAGATATACACACAGAAAAGGGTAGGAGGAGCTACCGCTCTGGATTCAACCTTTGCCCTTCCTTTGCGAGGGAGCTTTAGGTTATGCCGCTTGGCTCTCAGGTTCCCTTCCCCCTTCCTTCTTTCCCTTTTCATCTCTTCCATTGATCTTCGATTTATGGTTTCAAATTTCATGTCTTGTTCGATCTCCAGCTACCCTTTCATGCCTCTTGGATGTTCAATGTTGGGATTTCATTGATTTGTAGGTTGTTATGGATTTGGTGTTTGGGGGATATTTGTTTTGTATGGTGATTTGGTTGGTTGTTTGTGTGATTGGGATTTTTTAGCTTGTTTTTTGCATTAGGATTAGGTATGCATTGGATGTTAGGGTTTGGCCTTCTGGTAATGGCGTAATATTTGGTTGATCAGGTGTCGTTATTTTACGTTTGAGGATTTTAAATATTTAGGTTGGAATCCCAGGATTTGCGATTTGGTTGATTGGTTGATCGTGTGATTGATTTGAGTGTTAACCTGTTCTGTGTCATGGGATTAGGGTTTAGGTTGGAATCCAGGACCTTGATGTTCGACTGAGTCCTGTTGGGGATTAAAATTAGTGCATTGCTTATTCGGTTTTATTAGTGGTTTGCCAAATGCTTATTTTATGACAATGACATTGGTACACCTGTGGTTATTGTTCACGATGATTTTGGTGATCTGCGGGTAATTTGACAGATTCAATGCCTCAAGCTTTTGACCTGTATTACTGTATTTTTTAAAAGTATTCTACATTGTTGATGAGAAGTGGTTTGCATAAATTTTGATTTTGAGTTTGTGGGTTTGGACAGACTACAGAATTCATGTGTTTGCTTAATTTCTCTGGTATTCTCTGGTCATGTTCATGTTAAATTGAGGATGTTGTTTGGCCTGTGCCTTGCATATGTATGATTTATGTTAGGAATATTGTTTTTCTTTAAAAAAAATTGTGTTAAGACTGTTAATGAGCTCTGATGAGTTCTTTGGGATGTAGGTGATGGCTGGTTGCTCTCTTGATCAGGGGGATCAGCATTTTAAAACTTTCATAGAGGATTTGATATGCGGCATTCTTTGATAGCTTGCAAGCTCTTCTCATTAGGAATTTCTGCGGTGTATATTTTGTATTTTCAGATAGGCTTGACATCTTACTTTCTCATTGAACTCATTCCTTGCGAGTGCTAGGATTTACCTATGCCACTTGCCTTGTTCAACAAAATGTCATGATACACCAGTGTCTAAGTCTTTATTATATATAATCACAAACTTTACTGAAGGGCATTTTTTTTGTTGACCAAATTGCTATACTGATTTGCAGGTTCCAAAATTTGGTTTAAAGGGCTTACATTGCTGTACTAAGATATGGAGCATGCCCTCTTCTGGTCAAGTTTCCGTTGTCGGGTCTTCTCTTTCGAAAAAGTTCTTGACTGGCGGTTCTTCGCTTTTGGAAGCAATCTTTTTGTTTCCTTCGTTAACAGCACTTAGTGCCCAAGCTTTCCTAAATGTTAAATATAGGAGGCCTAATGCAATTTTCTACTGAGAGAATTCCTGGATCTTTAGTGCTCTCCTATGAGTAAGTGGCCTCATTATGTTGTCTTATAGACAGGTTTATGATTCAAATATATCCCCTCTTCTGAAGACTGTCCTTTTCTTTCCTGGTTCTACTTTACCAGTGCTTTGTGGAGTCTACTTCAAGTCCAGAGTTTCTGAAAGATGTCATGTGGGGTACTGCCAAAACCTTGTTATTGACTATTGTTTGTTATATGTGTATACTAGTGTTTCTTATCCACTTGTACTATTCTCTGCAGGCTAGTAATTGCTGGTTGACAAGTGAAGATTGCCTTTTTTAGTCACCACTAGATACACCTACTTAAAGTCCACTCATTGTGCTCATTGCACTTTCCTTCTTTGTAGCTCCTATGGGTGCCCCTTAGATGTTTAGGCATCATCTTTCCAGATAGCTCCATAAATTGTTTGGCAGCCTTGGTGTCATGAGTTGAGTCTTGAATTCTTCTTTGAGGAACATGTTCTTGAGTTCTCCATCATATATACCGTCTATCCTTTTCGACTGTCTCAGAGCCACTAATCATGCGTCATCCTTGATTAGGACTTCAAGCACGCGCATCTACGGGAATTTACTTATCTCCTTGCACATTATAGGAGGTTAATGGTGGATTGAGCTGGGTCTGCCACAGTCTTTTTCTTTTTACTGTGTAGTGTAACTTGTAGTCATATACTGGGTTTGTTGTCATATGTGTGTTGTCAATTTCTTTGAATAAAGATCAAGTCACCAGCTATTCAGTTCTATTGTGACCTGACTCAACAATGGAGAGGTAAGTTTGTTTCCTCTGTACTTCGTCTCTTGTTGCAAGCTTGTAATCAATGCCCTTGTGTGTTCACAAATTAGTTGTCATAGGTACAAGCTTATTAAGGAAGTTGGTGATGGAACCTTTGGGAGTGTTTGGCGTGCGATTAATAAACAGACTGGAGAAGTTGTGAGTTCCATCCTTTTTTTTTTTTTTCTTGACGTAAGATTAAAGGGTCAGAGTAGCTGATTACTTATTTCAAGTACAATTTTTGCAGGTTGCTATAAAAAAGATGAAGAAAAAATATTATTCCTGGGAAGAGTGCATAAATTTAAGAGAAGTGAAGGTAGTCTGCTTGCAATTTACTGGATAAATGTGCTCACTTCACTTGTTCAAATTTCCTGAACTCATTTGATTTTGATGCAGTCTTTGAGGAAGATGAACCATCCAAATATTGTGAAGTTGAAGGAAGTCATCAGGGAACATGATATACTGCACTTTGTGTTTGAATATATGGTAAACTTCATACTATTCAGGAGCTTTTGGCAAGTCTTTGAGTTCATAATATAATTCTAATGAGAGGATGTTTCCGCCACAATCAGGAATGCAATTTGTACCATCTTATGAAAGATAGGGCAAGGCCTTTTTCAGAAGTTGAAGTCAGGAATTGGAGTTTTCAAGTATTTCAAGGTCTTGCCTACATGCACCAGCGTGGGTACTTCCACCGTGATCTGAAACCAGGTTTGTATGTTAAAGCTGGTATCTCTGTAAATAGCAGTGTATTTTTTTCTCAGATTTATAGGAGCAGTATGTTTTCAAGTGTTTTCTTTTTCTGTATGTGGCAATCTTAGAAAGTTCTGATATTGACTGTCTTAGACCAATGTTTGAGACAAGAACAGGGGACCAGTAAAGATTCACTAGTGGGATCCATGTTTTCATCAATAATCTGCTACTATTTTTATCAGTTCAAAATGTAGTCTATTAAAATGTATTTGTGATTGTGTTGTTAGAACTTATACTAGGATTGTAGGCTCGTGGCTTCCCAATGTGCTGTTTGATAGGATCTACATGGCACCACCATTTTTCATGTTGTACGTTCAACATGCACTGTATATTTGGCTACAATGTCAGTATTAGGGGAGTATTGTCGAATGCTAAATTGTTAATATGGCAAGCATTTAACAGGGGGTGGTTGTCAAAAGGTCAACTATTCAGAAAGGTTCGCCTTTAAGAGATTTGACTTTCTAATACAATTGTTCAAACATGACAGGGTTTCTGACAATTAGGTATTGGTAAAGAAAATGTGTCATTTAACATACTAAAAAAGGGTAAGTTAGAGATGTGAAGCTCAACAGTTACCGGTCTGATGTAGCCATTATGTCGTAGAATGCCTTGTAACGATGTGACTACACTGCAAATCTGCACCCAATATTAGAAATTGTGTAATGTTGTAACTTCTCCAGTGATTCAGAGGGCGACTGGCTGTGTTTGTAAATCTAATTTAGAATTGTTCTAAGGGTTTAATCACCTTGAATTCAGAATTTCTATATTCTTGTCTTTGTTGGTTTTTCATTGCTTTAAACCTGCATCAGGTGTCACAGTAGTGTGTGTTGCCCTTTCTCCTAGTTTTTAGGTGCTCCCTCCTGGTCCAGGTCCACTTTAAATTGGTCATTGGGTTTGTGTAATCCTAGGCCCTAGCTAAGGTATCCCATACCCAATTATATGACACGAGGAGGCAATGAGCTTAGGGCTAAAGGAGTACATTTCATTTTGACACTAAACATAAATGACCTGGATCAGCCCCAGAGGAAAATTTTGGTCTGCCTACACAGGAGCCAATTTGAAAGCCAAATTACCTTGCCATATCTCAGACTGAGCAAGCCATTTGCAAGGTCTTATTCTTGTATTTTCTGGTGATTACAGTGCTGATAGAGAAATTCTTGAGATTTGGCATTCTCGTCAACCTTTGATCTCTGCCACTTTGTTATTGAATACCCATTCTTTTGTATGATGCCGTTTATTTGTTTCTTTCCTTGATAATTGGCTTATACTTGTGACTACAGAAAATTTGTTGGTCTCAAAAGATGTAATCAAGATTGCTGATTTTGGCCTTGCACGTGAAATATGCTCAGGACCTCCTTATACCGAATATGTCTCCACCCGATGGTGAATTTCTTCTCTCTTATTAGCTATTGCTGAATTTGTGGCATATCTTTGTAATACTTAACCAAAGATGCTGTGCCAGGTACCGTGCTCCTGAGGTTCTGCTCCAGTCTCCAACTTATACTTCCGCTGTTGGTAAGTGAAGTTACGATTTATGGCAAATCTTAATCATCTGTCACTGCATTATTAAATTGAGTCTACATGATTTTGTTCTGTAGATATGTGGGCAATGGGTGCCATAATGGCTGAACTGTTTACTCTACGTCCTCTTTTCCCTGGTTTGAGGTATGAGCTTCACCTTAAGTTGGAATTCTTTCCTTTTATTTTCTTTGGATACATCTCTTTTTTTAAAAAAAAAAAAAATAATAATAATTCTGATGAGTTGTATAACACTGAATGTGCTTATCGATGTTTCTGCAGTGAGCCAGATGAGATTTATAAGATATGCAGTGTTGTGGGCACTCCATCAGAGACCTCTTGGTCCCATGGGCTTCTATTAGCTAGATCCATGAAATACCAGTTTCCACAGGTGAGTTGGCTTTTGACTATCATCAATGTCCAGAGGGTTTTGGATCTTGCTGATATTATTTACAAAGTCTTGACTATGATCTCGTGAATTGATTTGGTTTCTTATGAAACATTACGGTGTCTACTCCATCCTTTACCTGTGAAGCGTCGAGTCCAATACTAGTAGAGGTGGGAGTTGGGTGGGTATGGATGGGTTCCATCCATACCCACATTTTACCCATAGTTCAAACTACCCTACCCAAACCCAACCCATGGCCTTCAATATCCACATGGGTATTATCCATGTGGGTAATACCCACTTTGGGTATTATCCATGTGGGCAATACCCATGGGTATCCATGGGTAGAATACTTAAATGTGTTGTACCATACATTTCTACCCATAAATGGGTTTGCCCAGCAGCCCAGCTAACATTCTAACAAATAGACTAATGTATCCCACTTGGCCAATTCCCTACATTTCTTGTCTTGTATATATACAAAATAATTATAATAATAATAATAATAATAATAATTATTATTATTATTTTTGGGCCCATTTTTGCCTTCCCTTCTCTCTGTCTGTCACCATCAAATTTTCTGTTTTACCATACTTTTGATCACTAATTTGGATGCATATTTAGTTATATTTTCAAACCTTACATTACTATGAATTAAGATATTACAATAATTTGCAAATAGCTAAATAATGTTGTAATCAAACTAAATACAATAATTTGGTAACCAAACTCCTCATTCATACTAGAGAATTTCAACTTAGTTCCAAATACAAACAAATTAACACATCAAAAGTACTCAAAATATGCAACTCAAAGCGAACTACCTGAAATTAAAAAAAAAAGGAAAAGTGAGACTTAGGAGGCAAAAAACACAGTATCTACAAGTACAAAACTCAAAAATTGGATATCATCAATCATGTTCCACACCAAGATTAGGCGCTTGGCAAATTGGTAACTCCTCTTCGCCATTATCCTCCTCCGCATCGGAATCCCTGAAAATGTCACCACGTGCATGTTTTTCCGCTTTTGTGTCTAAAGTAAAAAAACAATCATAAAAAAAATTAAATTTATATACAACAATTAAAATTAGAACAAATAAATTTAATACCATTGAATAATTACTTACCATCTAACGTCGCAAGTAGACCTGTCAATACGGGCGGGCGGGCGGGTTACGGGTCGGTCGTATATTGGGTTCGGGTAAATACGGGTCAGGTGTATTTCGGGTTCGGGTAAATACGGGTCGGGTGTATTTCGGGTTCGGGTAAATACGGGTCGGGTGTATTACGGTTTCGGGCGGTTTGGGTCGGGTTTACGGGTCATGACCGCCCTTTTTCTCAGTCACTTACAACTAATAAAATTGATTATAATTAGTCAAAGACGCCTATGTAATACATCATTCTATTCCAAGTTCGACCACCATGATATGTCATAGTTGTATTGACATATTAATATACACCTAATGGACAAAATTTAACAATCTTCAAGTCTACAAGTATTATGCGGTTTACGTCAACAATCACGAATAACAATACTTATGAAATATATAGGGTTTTGGGATGCTAATATACTAAACTTTTGGTGTATTGGACAATATTGCACTGAACTTTGACATTTGACAATAATACACTATTTTACTGAAAGAAAGGAGAGAGGCGGGACTGCAGGAGTTTGAGGGTTCACTGAAAGAGTGAGTGAGTGACAGTGTTAGGGTTTTGTTTTGGTCATTTGTTATTTGATTATTTCATTTGTATATCTCTCTCTACGCATAGCTTTCCAAAACCACCCAATATTTTACTTTTAGGCCTTAATTTTCATGGAATGGGCTCATTTTTTTGCACAAGGCCAAAGTAGACAAAACACTTAAAATTAAAGTGTCTGATCCAACGGGTCGACCCAAACCTGACCCGACCTGACCCGTTTTTTACCGGTTTCTTTGGGTCGGGTCATTTCCGGGTCCCGGGTCGGAATTTCGTGTTCAAAACCCACTTTTTGCGGGTCGGGTTTCCGGGTCCGGTCGAGAATTGCCAGGTCTAGTCGCAAGTAACCAACTTTGTGCACACATCAATGCTGATATAGTTTTTGGATGAAGACTACTACGGTGCGGACCAATCAACCTACCGCTAGTGCTGAACGCAGATTCTGATGCGACAGTTGAGATGGGTATAGCCAATATATCTCTAGCTATTGTAAGCAAAGTTGGATATTTTAGACCCCCGTGATTCTTCCACCATGCTAAAATGTCAAAATCGGGAGTCCTAGGCAAATTCAGCTCCTCCAAATAAAGATCCAATTATCATTTGACCATTGTACTACTTCCTTCTCGTACAAAAGCATCAAATTTAGCCAAGGGATCTTCAACAATCAATTCTGAATCATCAAATGTCAAAGTATGTAATGAACTACTAGACCCAGCTCTTCCTTCTTGGCTTGTCATTTTATACTCATCAAACAACTCATAAAAATGGCCTTTAATCCTCTCAATCTCTTGATCACCACCTCCATCTCCATATATTTGAGGAAAGTAGAATTCCAAAATCTTCAACTTATACCTAGCATCCAAGATAGTTGCAATGCCCAATATAGCATTGATTTCAGACCAATATTTATCAAATTTTGTCAACATTCTTGAGGCCATGTGATGTATAAGATCATCTCCACAAAATAGCCACCTATTTAATGCCAATTGAATTTCACAAACTTGAGGGAAAAAAACATTTGCTGTAGGATATTGGTTGCCCGAGAATAATAATGTCATGTTGTAGAATAACTTTAACCTTTTGCATATTTTTCCAACAAATTCCCAGTCCATATCACTAGGTAAACTCTTGTAATGTTGATCCTTGTATTTCAATAAGGCAAAGACATTTCTATACTCCAAAGCACCCAATAACATCAAATATGTAGAATTCCATCGAGTAGGGCAATCCAGTGAGAGTTTTCTAGAACAATCAATCCCTAAATACCGACATGTATTTTCAAAAGTCTCTATCCTTTTCTGGGTAGCTGTCCAAAAGACCACACTATCTCTTATCTTTTCTATCCCATCTTTAATCACATCTAATCCCTCCTTCACAATAAGATTGACAATATGAGCACAACAACGCATATGGAGGAATAACCCTTTAAACATCAATGAGCTCAAGAACAACTTACCCAACAATAGACAAATCATGCAATCATTTGTGCTACAGTTATCAAGGGTAAGCCCCGATATTTTCTTGTCCAATTTCCATTCCAACAAACACTCATGAAGTACATCGATAAGAACCTCTGCTGTATGTGGACAAGGAACATAAGCAAATGAAATAATGCGACTTTCCGAAACCCAAGAGTCACTAATAAAATGAGCTGTGATTGCCATAAAACCCTTCTTTTGACTAGATGTCCACATATCAGTTGTAATAGCAATCCTAGAGCTATTGGACTGTAAAAGCTCAAATGTTTTATCTCTCTCATAATCAAAAATTTTCAAACAATCCCTTTTTATGGTTCCTCTAGAAACTATCTTAAATCTTGGCTCCAAAGAAGTTATAAACCTCCTAAATCCAATATGTTCAACAATAGCAAGTGGATATCCATGCATGATGATAGCTCGGGCTAATTCTCCCCTATATTCCTCTTGACTAAAGGTAACTTTTGTCCTTGATCTTTGTGAGGGAGTACCGATTAAAGTTTGATCCCTTTTAGGACATGAATCATAATGTGACCACAAGTAACTAGTCCCATGATTTTTTTTGCTGCTAAGTGCTTTGTCACAATTGTTACACAAAGCTTTCGCCTCACCAGTACCCAACTTTACTTTTCTAAAGTATTTCCAAACTTCCGAAATACCTTTACCACTAGACTCATCATTATCATTTGAGCAAGGTCGTTTCTTTGATGATGGATTAAAAAGTTGGATTTGAGATATACTATCACTAATATCTTGAACATTAAAGTCCATGACGAAAAGGCCTGAAATGCAACAAAATGGGAAAGTCGATATTCAAGCACTAATAACAACAATCAAACCACTACGAGCAAAACAAGAAGACCCAGACGATGGACCTAAAGGGCTAAAACAGATTGAGATTAATGATTTAATGTATCCCTACAATTCACCAACAATCAAGCTAAAACATATTGAGAATAATGCCTATCCCTATGGTTGCAAAACAGATGGAGCAAATCAAAATCAATAAGGAGTGAAACACTGTAATTACTAATTAGAACAAAACAGAACATGACATTATCAACAATAAATAAATTAGAATGTTTTCTTAAAGAAAAATATGAACTTGAATTCATTAAGCTACCAGGTATCATGTTTCTTCTGTGAGAATGTCTTGTTTTATGTAGGGCAAATCCTAGTTTTGTTAGCAAAAATGGGGAATGCCTGGTTTCATTAAGCTACCAGAATACGCAAATCGTAGCCCAGAAAGCCAGCAAATCATAATCGATTGACGGCTGAAATGCCTAAATCTAGGGTTACAAATCAGAATCGAATGACAACTGAAAATAAAACCGATTGAAAAAAATGGTAGAAGAAGGTGATTAGGTAACCTGCGTTAGGCTGAGTATCGAAATCTTCAAGAAATGGAACCAGAATGTCGTCTACTTGTCTTTGTCGGCATTGGAGACGAGCCCAGAATCAATTCTTAGTAAAGTAACCCAGAAATTCGAAGTTGTCTTGGTCGGAATGTGCGATTCCAACCCAGATTACTAGCCCAGAATCAATCGAAAACTCGAATTGAATTCTACAATCGAAAATTAGGGTTTATAGATAGTAGTTTAGAGAGAGATTGAGAAACTATAGAGGGAGAGAGTAGCAGTGTAGAGAGAGAGAAGATTTTCATCAAGCAACGTAGAAAGTCAGAATTCAGATTTCAGAAACACAGTTTGAAAATCAAATTTAATGCAAGGGTATAAGAGTAATTTAATTAAATTAATGGATATATGGATACCCATTACCCAATGAATATCCATATTGTCTATGGGTAAAATATACCCACCCTACCCATTACCCTTTCTTAATGGGTGGGTAAGGGTGGGTACCCAATAGATGGGTACAAATTACCACCCCTATTAGGACCAATACTGGTCCGTAACAGTTGACCAATACTCGTTGACTCTTTGAGAAAGAACAGCATGCTTGAATTGCATGTATAGAATGATATGTGTGGACAGTTGTTCCGCACAGTTGATTGTTAGAGAGCATATTTTTGGTCAAATAGTACTTGGGTTTGGAGCAGTAGCTTCTTGCTTCTTTTGGATATCCCTCTTGCTTGATTCTCTAACTAGATCTTCCTTACAGCTTCCTGGGGTCCATCTCTCATCTGTAATACCTTCAGTAAGTGAAGATGCGATCGCCCTTATTCAGGTAAGTAACATGTCACATCGCAATATCACATAATACTGTGTACCATACGAACCCACTTTATGTTGAACCTGATTGAACTAATAACAATGTGCCTACAGTCACTGTGCTCCTGGGACCCACTCAAGAGGCCAACAGCAGCAGAGGTTCTCCAACATCCATTTTTCCAGGTAATGAAGCATCTACTTTAAATCTAGTCTTGCATGCACTATTATACCAGAAGAATGTTTCTTGAAAAAAGCCTTAGTTTACTTTAAAAACATATGATGTGAAGATGAGAGATCTAACAGTGATTTACACCTTGAATGCAGAACTGCCTCTATGTGCCACCATCTCTTCGGACAAGAACAGGCATCAACAGAACACCTCCATCAACAGGAACAAGGGGATATCTTGAGCAGAAATCTACTACAAGAAAGTACTCTGGTCCCGGATCTCTTCCCAGCTCGAAGACCACAAATCTGAAGTCACATGTTGCTTTTGGCGGCACTGTACAACGTAAACTTGAATTGGATGGCAAGGATTCCAACAAGAACGACAAATCCGCAAAGAGCTCAGTTAGGCAACAGCCAAAATATCGTCCACCAGTGAGGAACAGCCCATGTAAGTTAACGCCGTTCAAAGTTATCAAGTTTTTGTATGGATGCTTTATAGTGTATGAAGGAGTTTCATCTGGCCAGACCATCATAATTTGTCTTGGCGAGAAGCTTTTCATCCATCCTAGTGCCATGTATTTTAACCCTCTGAATTTCTCACTCGAACCCTTTTTGACTGTTGGAGTTGCTGTTTGGATGGTTTTGACCAGAATAAATTCCAGATATGCCTAGTAAACCTTAGGTTAAAGATAATGCTTTTTCCCCCCTAGAAACTGAAGTTTTAATATGGTGGGATGGTGCAGCCTCGATTTATGCGGGAAGGAGCAGCCGCAGTATAACAGAAGCAACAGACAAGTTGTCAAGCATGGGTTTGGGTGGGGGAAGGCAAGCAGTGAGGCAGTCAGTGCCACCACCAATGAAGGCTGGAGGATGGCATGGGCGTTCCGACATGTTTATGGGACGATCTCAAGATATCCAACCCACCAAAACTCTCACCAGGAAGGTTGCTGGATGACATGACCCCCCTCCCCCAACCCTTGTTGCTGCTTTCATAATAATAATAACACAGCCTGGCTTGGAACTACTTCATACGGTTGCGTTGTCTGATAATACTGTATTTGCAGCCGTTTTCTTTTTAACATACATAGTTTGTCTGGGAGTGAATTTGTGACTTGCTTTAAGATTATAGTGTGTCTGTCTTGTACTACTGCTGTATGACATTTTATTCCTAACCATCAAGTTACCCGACTGCTTTCTGTGTGTAAAAATGGATTTTCTCTGCCCTCTCTCACTTTCCCTATAATGTTGCTCACGTTTTGTGCAAGTAATTGATGTGACATATACCTAGACCTGTCAATACGGGCTGGTCGTATATCGGGTTCGGGTAAATACGGGTCGGGTGTATTTCGGGTTCGGGTAAATAGGGGTCGGGTGTATTCCGGTTTCGGGCGGTTTGGGTCAGGTTTACGGGTCATGACCGCTCTTTTTTTCAGTCACTTACAACTAATAAAATTGATTATAATTAGTCAAAGACACCTATGTAATGTATCATTCCATTCCAAGTTCGACCACCATGATATGTCGTAGTTGTATTGACATATTAATATACACCTAATGGACAAAATTTAATAATCTTCAAGTCTACAAGTATTATGCGGTTTACGTCAACAATCACGAATAACAATACTTATGAAATATATAGGGTTTTGGGATGCTAATATACTAAACTTTTGGTGTATTTGATAATAATGCACCGAACTTTGGACTTTGATAATAATACACTATTTTCTGAAAGAGAAGAGAGAGGAGGATGCAGAGTTTGAGGTTCATTTGAAAGAGTGAGTGGTGATGTTAGGGTTTTGTTTTGGTCATTTGTTATTTGATTATTTCATTTGTATGTCTCTCACGCATGTTTTCAAAACCACCCAATATTTTACTTTTGGGCCTTAATTTTCATGGAATGGACCCATTTTTTTGCACAAGGTCAAAGTAGACAAAACACTTAAAATTAAAGTGTCTGACCCAACGGGTCGACCCAAACCTGACCCGACCTGACCCGCTTTTTACCGGGGTTCTTTGGGTCGGGTCATTTTCGGGTCCCGGGTCGGAATTTCGTGTTCAAAACCCACTTTTTGCGGGTCGGTTTGGGTCGGGTTTCCGGGTCGGGTCGAGAATTGCCAGGTCTACATATACCCGATAATATTGGGCACGTGGGAGCAAAGAATTTAATTACTCCTTCCCCTATTTTGTTTGTCAAAAGTTTTTAATGTTTTTCTAATTAATAATTTCTTGCAAATATTGTATCAAAAAGTTTTTTAATGTTGCATATGATATATTATTGTGTTTATTATGATATACTCCCTCCTTCCCATTTTATTTGTCACTTAAGACATGATTCACAAAACCAATAAAACTTACAATTTGCATTCTTAGAAATGAGAAAAAGTGGAATAAAATGGTGAATAAAAAAGAAAAATGGTGAATAATAAAGAAAAATGGTGAATAAAATGAGAAAAGTTGAAGAAAAAAATGTATAATTTGAAAAATTAGTAATTAATGTGTTATTGAAATTGTAAGGTGACAGATATTATGGGAAAAAAAAAAGTTAGTTAAAGTAACAGATAATATGGGAAGAAGTGAGTAATTCTCAAAGTTTGACGGAAGTAAGGTCCCTTGATAAGTTGATAAAGGGGAGCTTCTAGAAGTGTTTTGGGTAAACTTTCCTTAAATTTCTTATCGGAAAAAGTTTACTAAGTTTAAGAGAAATAATGAACATCATATCAACATTTTTCCATCCACAGCGTGTGATTAATCATGGGAAAGTTTTAATCAAACAGACCATAAGTTATGTAGATAAGAACATAGTTTGTACCCAAAAAAAAAAAAAAAAATCCTTTTAAAATTTACTCATTCTGAGATTTCTAATTTCTCCTTGATCAAAGTAGGTCGACTGGAATGTCTGACGCATAAAGCGCATAATCTTTAGCTCGAATTGGCAAAGTTGCAAAACAACCTTTGTCCCATTAAGACGGCCACAATCTTGTACTAGTGCAGGATAAATTTTACTTGATCCAATCCCAAATTATGATTGAGCTACCATAATTTTGCTCGACTAATATGGCGTACGTATAATGGTTAGAGAAATTATATCAGTTTCAAAGCTTACATTCACAACAACCATATATTTTAAACCCCTACAAACGTATATATTGATGATGCCCTTAATTGTAGGCACAATCACTTCCTCGTGTCAAGGAAACGACCCAAAGCGTGGATGAAAGTTTGAATTCATACAGGCTCAGCAAATACGGTCGGTCAGGCTATTTTTGAATTCAAAATCAGCTTTGTTGTGAGTCCATGACATTCTTTATCGATGTCAATTCATGTTCTTAGATTTTGATGCGTAGTGAATATGAAAGTTTCTAACAGTTAGGTAGGTCTAACTCACAATCTAGCCATCTAGGCTAGGCCTAGGAAACGTCCACAGACCTAATCTTTTGTATTTCATATTACTGAACGTCATTGTAAAAAAATAATTTAAAAAAAAAAGGCATGCAATTTATCGTACCATATATTATATGAGCAACTTTATTTGAAAAGAAATGTGATCCAAAAAAGATAACAAAATGATACTTTCAACTTTTCGTATAAGCATCAAAATTTTCTATATATAGGGTTAAAATGCAAGATAATATAAAGATTTCCTCATTTCTTTTGACATCGTTGAGATACCATGAAAGACAACCAAATGGAGATTTCTAAGCATGAATTTCAGAGTAGCAGATATTTACCACTTTCTCAAATTTCAAGAATATATTAAAAATTCACTCTGAAAAACACAGAACACACAAAATGAATAAACAATAAAAATTGCATGGTAATGTCGTGTAGTTTAGGCATTGGAATTGCGTTAAACCATATTTTAAAATTGTATCCTGAATAATCTTATCTCTCCTCACTTACTCCCCTCTGCTCTCAAAGCCAAAGGCCCCCTCAACTCCCCCTCTGTCACTGCCTTCCCATGCTGACCATCGGCCTGCCATTCCCATTGTCTGTCTCACTCTCCTCTATGCCACAATTCCCCCTCCCAAATCCTTAACTAGAGGATGGGGACGGTAAACAAAAAAATAACGTTCATTACGGTTTGTAGTAAGTGTTGTTGTATGTTGTTTCTAATGGGTGTTTGTAATGGTTGTTTGTTTGTAACACTCAATATGAGTTGTACCAGTTAACTTATACTGTCAGACAGGGAACTCCGGATCAATGACTTATGTTCAGGCAAGCATAATAACATTTTCTAAATGGATAATTGACGGCGGAGAAGACCTTTGTATTGGCCCAAGGGAGGTCTCCTGAGCAAATCCCAAATTAAAGAGTGGACAGCATGAGCATCATCATGGAGTTGAATCTTTGGCTACAGGTAAATGAAGTTTCTCTTCTGCATTAACTTTGAGTATGAATATTAGATATTCCACAAGTCAAAGAGGGTAAAGCTGAGTTGCAAATAAGTTAGAAAGGAGGATAGAGCTTCCAACGCCACCAGAAGGAGAGGAATTTACTGACGAGTGAATGATGATAGATAGAGATTGTCACCCTTGACTATGACCCTCCAGAACCCGTGGTTTTACGCATCAGTATGATCCTCCAGAACCCATGATTTTGTGTTACATACACGGATGAGAAGAGCGTGGACAGATTGACAAGACGGCACAAAAATTACTGGACCACCGAAAACCCTAGTAAATTCTGAAGCCGAGGGAAAGCAAAACCAGAGCCATTGATTGGATGCAACAATTTTTCACTTTGCCCATTTTATTGTGTTAGACTGATAGAGATAATATATTATCTCCAATATTTACAATGTTCAAAAACCCTACAAATGATGATGAAATTACAAGAGCAGCACAAGATCATACAACATCCACCAGAATCAAGGTTCATGGGTTAAACAATGGATAAAGCTATGTGCCTATGTCAACAATCTCCTTCAGCAATCAGCATCCTCAGGCTAGTATATTAACCTGCACAAAACCTGCTATCAACATTTTACAATGCATATCAAAAGTGAGCTGTGATCACATTATAACTTTGCCTTGCCACGGAGAAGAGAGCCGAACAGGTCGAACACTTTTCAGAAACATCAGTTCACTAATTCCAAATTTCAGCATGTCGTAAAATACAAATTTCAAAGCATAAATAGGAATCAGCCATGCTCAGGAAATTCCCTTCCAATGCATACAAACAAAGCAGCAGAGACAGAATATTACATTTGCATACACTCAAGCAAGACAGACAACAACAGTCAAGTAGTGACAAATCCCTCAGAATTGCCTTGTTTCCACGTGGCACCATGAAATCATGATTCCTCTACCTCTGTGGCATTCTGTTACCCACAAGGGTTAACATGGACCAAAAGATTAAAGGGGAAAAAAAAAGAAAAAGAAAAAATAAAGATGATGTAGTATTGTAACAAGGCAAACACACAGGTTTACTGTACGTATATTTTGCCATTTTGCCACAAAGGGAGCCCAATGATCTCATGGCTGTTTCAGATTACTAAATGTCTCATCATTGGGATGTCATAACCACACTTGGATCTTTCCTCATTGAACTTGTATGCTGTATAAATGCAGAAAGTAGACACTAACATACCACAACAGCCCAAGGGATGAAATCAATTTCAATTAGCCTTCAATCAAAACCAGAAGGCTGGGATTTCACCATTAGTTATACAGCAATAAATAGTCCAGGATGTTGTAAACAGCTTTTTGGACAGCATTTTGTTCAAAAATGTTGTGCAGAATTTCATAAAAAAGACCGAGGAGAAAACAGATAATCTGAATACAAAAGCCAACTTTTAACGAAATGAAAAATAGCAAAGTCTTCACTAACCAACTTTCAATTGCACGTTTGCACAACAGAACATGTAATCCTCCAGCATTATCACCTGCATCTCCCTCTTGCCCTAACCAACACGTCTCATCTTTAGGGGAGCCCATAATCATATAGCTTAAACCTCTGTCTCAAAAATCAATAAGGCATAAATTTTCATGAACTGAACCCACTTTCCTCCAAACACACCAAAAAGACAATGAAAACTATGACTATTAAGCAAGTTGTTAAGACATTCGCTTACTACCATGAGCTGAACAGCATCTAGATTTGACACTTCAGATTGAAGTGCAAGCATGAAATGTTTAGCAAAGACAAAATACATTCTTTGCTCACCTATACAAGCAGCAGCACAAGCATGACAATGAACTCCACTATTTGATACATGCTGTCTGCATGTATCATCTCAGGAGGCACATAGCAATGTTATGTAATGGCGTTTGGAGGCAGGTTGGTGAAAGATACACAAGCAGGGGAGAGGAAATCAACAAATGCCAAATATCCAATCCCCAACTTGCAAAAGCACAAAAACCCGTACTATGATGCCACTCTTTTTTGTAAGGACATGCATTACAGGGCACCCTGTAGAAGACCTACAAGTTTTTCAGAGACATTTCCATTCTCTCCCCAAGTAAGAATGCAGCCCTGAATTAGGTAATTTAGGTTGGAGGGAAAATTGAAAGAATGGAAGGTGATTGGACAAAAAAAAAACAGCCACCATAGACCATACATTAGGGTCAGGTATAAAGGAAAGCACTATTTCCAGAGTAGCTTCCCAGATTTTCCTATCAAAAAGAGAGAGAGAGAGAGAGAGAGAGAGAGAGAGAGAGAGAGAGAGAGAGAGAGAGAGAGAGAGAGAGCAGTATTTCTCTAGAACACTGGAGAATTGTTTTCATCAATCGACTAGTACTCTCTTGCCAGACCAAAATCTAAAAAGATCCAGATATAGTCTTGACCTTGACAATAATGAATTCATAGTGGTTACATTTACATTTTAACTTTTTAACCTACGAAGATATCTTTTAATGAAAACTCTAAAATGAGTCTTCAAACATTTAGATACAGACAAAGCACAAAACATTTTACAAGGAGCACATATCCCTCAGAAACACTCATCATCATGTAGAATATCAGTCCACTACTTTTATTGGACATATTTCATTCTTCATAGGGATTCAAAGAAGATGCAAATCAGGAAAGAATAAAAGGTAAAGACAACAGGACAGTCCCAACCAAAACAATGTTCCTCACAGCAATACAGCATATCAGATATCATAGAAACAAGAGTTCATATCCCAAACAATATACTTTGCTGCATATCATGAATCCATGCAACTCAGGCTTCCTAACCTTTTAAGAAGGCCAAACTCATGAGAAAAAAGGAATTAGATGCTTTGCTAAAATCAGAAGGGTCATACAATCACAACATAATGAATGCCAAACGACCTAAGCTCATAAATTAGATTATGGACTGCTGCTAGATTGCTAGAAACATGATAAATGTAATTATAACGAAAAGCACTCACAATATTATTAGGTAATTATCCCATGCAATTCAAAGTATTGACATAAACCTAACATTTTATTAAAATTGGAATCACACCACCCATATAAATATGTTTCTCTTGATTGATAGCCAAATCTATGACGACGTATCACTATTCACTACTAAGATGCAGAACTCCAGTTGGAAATGCAAGGAAACCTACATGTTGGCATGTGATATAAATGTGATGTAGTGGCGTTTGGAGGCGAGTTTGTGAAGAAGAGAAGCATGTAGGCGAGGAGAATTTGACTGAGGGCCAAATATCCTATCACCGGCTTGCCAAAGCACAAAACCCGTACTATGATGCCACTCCTTTATATAAGGGCAAACATTGCTGGGCACCCTGTAGAAAACCTACAAGTATTTCAGAGACATTTTAATTCTCTCCCCAGTTTGCATGCAGCCCATAGACAATCCTAATTGAAGTTGGCATAAACTGTAATGGAAAGAACACTCTCCAAATGACCTAAAAATGATTTTTTTTAATAGAAACTTTCAACATCACACAACACTTGAAGCAAACAAACAGCAAAATGAGCAAGAAAAATGCATCCCTCAGAAATATTCATCATCAAATAGATATCAGTCCACTACTTTTATTTGATTATAATCATTCCTCATGGGGATGAATGAACAAAAAATTCAAAATGGTAATATTGAACACAAAATACAAAACTTGAAAAAAATAACCTTCAGGAGATAAACTATCTGTATTTGAATTCACAGAAAAAACGCACACACACGCAAGCATACAGAGTCAACAGTTTGCCAATGCAGATCTTCTGATGAATAAACCTATAAATTGTAATGCCGGGAATGGGAGTTAGACATCTTCAGTACAACATACACTTGCATGTAAAGCTTACCCCTCAGAATAATCATTCATCAATTAAATTCAGACTACTTTTAACACCATCATTGGGGTAACCAAAGAAAGTACAAGTGGGATTGTAAGCCAATGTTGAGAACAATTGAAAATAATGTAAAATGGACAATCTCAACTCAAAAAACACAACTACAAGATCGTAGCTAAAATGAGTCAAACAAGCACAGAAGCACTGAATAATTGACTGCCCTTACATGGGAACGTTGATATGAACTGAAAACTTAATGGTGCCAAAAAGTAGAAGAGTAAACAGGATAATTTAGCACAGCATTGGAGGATAATCTTTGGGCGTCAAATCCATCGAACAACTAATAAACTGATCCAAAAACTCGTACCAGAGTAGACATTCATATAAAAGGTACTGCCAAATAGAAAATCGTAGAGACTAATAATCCAAACAAGCAAAAGAAAAAGAACCCAAATCAAAAATCGCACAACATTTACAAATTTGGATGTGCACATGCAAAAACCCATTTCTTTTTGGATGAAAACCCACTTCAATTGATAGCAGAAAAAACTTTTAAATATGAACAAAGTCCCGATAAAAGGACAAGGAAGCCTGAAGATTGTGGTGACAAACTGCGAAAGATTTAGGAATTCTACTGAATTCGTAGAGGTGTAAAGTACAGAGAAAGATTGCGGAGTGGGAGCCGGATATGCAGGAAGAAACCTGGGAGATTGAGGAGTTTAGGGTTGGGGTTATATAAAGACGGCGCTTCGTGACCTATCAACCAAATATAAAGCCCATGTTTGAGCCCGGCCAGATCACGTATTCTTTCTTTTGGGCCTCATACTATGCTTTTCCTTCAACAGCAATAGCATACCACAATTTGCAATGGCAATTAGATCTGAATTTAAACCAAATTGGCTCTGATCCGAGGTGGAAAATTCGATGGTAAGAAAAAATGTATCCAATCTGAATCAGATTTAAGGAAAACTGACTCCGATTACAACCTAGGTGGATATTGAGGTCGCCACATCAACGAATTTTCGGATAAAAATGTCACTAAGGCCCTGTTCTTTTTTCGATATTTTGCGGTATGGTGTGGTGGAATTGTGGTAGGTTATTGGTATGTGGGGTAGGTGAGGAAATAGAATCTAAAAAGTAGAGGAGAAAAATGAGGAGAGAGAAAAGTGAGGAGGGAGGAAGGTAATGATTTAACAACCACACTAAAAGAGCCATCCAAACGATCCCCTTGACGGCAAACCCGAGGAAAGATAGGCTGTTTTGGGCGCCTACAAAAAATGGAAACTTTACTGTCAGATCGGCGTACGGGGTTGCAATGGTAATGGAGTCGGGGGAAAGTGATGGGGGTTCATGTTCGAAGGATCAAGAGGGGAAAGCGAAGCTGATTTGGGAAGCGGAAACATTACCAAAAGTGAAGCATTGTGCTTGGAGAGTTTGGAGGGACATCCTACCAACGAAGGTGAATTTAATTCAGAAAAAGGTGGAGATGGATCCGGTATGTTTGACGTGTGGAGAAAGTTTTGAAACAAACAACCACCTATTTGCATATTGTGAGTGGGTCCAGAGAGTGTGGAGATACAGTGTTTTCCGTTTTGAAATGGGGGGGCGAGATATAGAAGATGCGGCTGCTTGGATAGAAGCTCGACTTGGGGAGATGGACAAACAGACTAGAGGCTTGTTTATCACCCTCGTATGGAGTATATGGAAAGCTAGGAATCGGAGAACCTTTGATGGGCACAAAAGCGAACCTATGGAAATTGCCACCAGAGCCTTGGACTACCATCACTCTTACCTAGCAGCGCAAGATAGACAACTCGGGGCGGTCCCAGCAAGTGAGACACCACATAGATGGAGAAAACCAGCAGTGGGTTTCTTCAAAATAAATGTTGATGCAACGGTGAAGAAGGACGGTAGCGGAGGTTGGGGGATTGTAATACGAGATGGAGAGGGGAGAGCGGTTTGGACAGAGATTACTTACAAGGAGGTTGCTTGGACAGTTGAGAGCATGGAGGCGGGTGCCATTTTATGTGGTCTTAAAGCGGCAAAGGAAAGGGGACTTCACCGGCTGGAGATGGAGTCTGACTGTCAAGCAGTAATTGATGGGCTGCGGGGCAAGCAGAGTGTGGCCCCAAGCACCGTTAACATTATTCAATCTTGCTTAGATCTAATTCCTTGTTTTACAGTAGTTCGTTTTCACTATGTTCATAGAGATTGCAACAAGGTCGCTCATGAGCTAGCAAACCTTGCAGTTAATATGGGTATGTAAAAAATTTGGTGTGGTCTATGCCCCTTGGAGGTGTCCAACATGGTGGCCTCTGAGGCGGTTTTACGATGAATAAATTGACAGGCGCATTTCCCTCAAAAAAAAAAACAAAATACTGAAAAGTGCAAGGACCAGATGACAATTTTTAAACTAAATTGTCACCTAGAAATAGTTTTCCTAAAATATATAGTACCAGAAAATTTATTTTAAAAACTTAGAGATTTAAAAATAGTTTTCTTAAAATGAAAGGTACCCTTCTTTTATTAATTCGGAAGTTTACCCTTCCCATCATAACTCAAATTTTGGTAGTTATTCGAATTTTGAAAGTTACAATTTTACTAGTGAAAATTATTGGTAATTCTTGAGGCTACTTGTCGTCTTTAGGCCTATTATTTTATATGGTACCGCAAGTTACCACAACTCACCACAATCCACCACAACTTACCATTTACACCGCAACTTATCGCACCGCAGCGATACCATATAAAAGAACGGGGCCTTAGCCTAGGATTTGAGCTTACTATGTTGTTGTAACACCCCTTTATTTCATTTATTAGTCTATTGAGTTTACACCCTATAAAGGGTCCAATAGATGGACCAACTAATCTTTATAAAAAAAAATATTCCGTATAACTTTTTCTTTAATTTTTTTTTTGTACAAGTAATTTATTTTTCTAAATATTTCTGTTAAACTTGGATTAACAATTATATTCTATTATACAAATTTTAAACTTAACATAATAATTTTTATTCAATGTAGATAAGTTAATACAAAAATTTAGGTGAAAAGTTACATTACGTACTGTCCTTTAAATCTACGTTTGACATAATTTATTTGTTTCTTGAGTTTATTTTTAAAAGAATATTATTTTCAAGTCAACTTTATTATTTTATATTTTTTAGAAAACAAAATTTGTTGCTCTGTAATTTTCATATTTTACCACCAGGAGAGTACTAAATCATTTAAATGTTAGCAAATAAGGAATGCTGAGTTTAATAAAAAAACTAACCTTACAAAACCATATAGATGAGAAGACCAAGGACGGTGGACGAAGGAGTTTTACCGCAGAGAGCGTGAGAAGTGAAAGTGAGGGAGTGTAGTCTTAGACGGTGGAGGAAGAATATGGGGCGGTGAAAAACCCTAAATAGAGCGCAATTACCAACATACCCCCTTTATAATTGATTAAATTACGAGCGTGTCCTTTCAATGTAGATTACTAGATTGATACAGTGAATCAGGGAGGCAGTGATTTCAACATTTATAAGGGTATAGATTGGGGAAAACATTGTGATAACTAATTAAAAAATAAAACTAAAAATATCACATTTTTGTTTTCACATTGAAAAAAATAGATATGGTGCAAAAAAACAAAAACAAAATAAAATAAAAACTTAAAAAAAGTTTGGAAGACTAGTCTCAGTAGTCGGTTGGCAGCAATTAATAAAGGGTGAGCGCAAAAAAACATGGTATTTAAAGTAGATGAAAGTTCCAGATAATTGGTTGTCAAAGTGTAAACAAGTGAAGCTACCCAAAACCAACAGCAGCAAAGGGAAGCCATGGAGAGGGAATGCAAGAAGTTGTTATTTGGGGGTCTCCATCTCCATCTTCAGCTTTCAACTTCTTTTATGCTGATTTTGATGCTGCTGTTGTTCATCCCGACAACCACTGCTTGGACTGGTCAAATTCGTGGAAGGGTTGTTTGTGATGTCTGCGGTGATTCTTCTCTTGGCCCTGAAGATCACATTTTGGAAGGTAATCCCTCGCTTTTTCCTCTGCTTCTTTACCCTCTCTAAACTCAGTTTTTGACAGCGGACTCGGATTAATTTGTGTTATGGGTCATGATTTTTGCGATTGGTTTTGGTTTTTTGATTAGTTTTTTGGTGATGGGTATTGGGTAAACTTCCATTTCCCCCCTTAATTTCTGGAGTTAGTGGTATGTGTAATCGATTTTAGGTTATCCTGAGATGGGGTTGTGGAATTTCCTTGATTTTGATTGCAATCACTTGCTACCGACAGTTTAATCAAGCTCAGGTCTTTTCTACCGACATTTTTTTGGGGGTTGGTGGGTTGGAAGTATGTTGTTACAGTTCATTTTCGTCTGTTAATACTTGAATTTCTGAATATTTTGATGCAAGCGTGAATGCTTCTTAGGGATGCATCTGGGTGATTGTGCTATCTCATAAATGATAGCAACTAGCAAGTCTTGCTCTTGCATGAGATAAATTATTAGTCAGATTATTACAAGTTATTAATGATATAACCTCCAATAAGTCACTCTAAAGGAGGCCATCGTAGCATAACTCTTAGGTGAGACAGTCTCACCCAATAATTTATGCATAAATGGGTTAGATTTCACTTTGTTTATCCATAGAAATGGTGGGAAACTTTGCTAGAGGTATGAGGGAAATTTCACATGGATGTCATGGCAATGGAAAATGGATTATGTCATTGTTTGGTTCGATTTGCATGGTCTGATCTACAGACAGAACTCACAGAAGTGAGGATTTATTTGTATGTTCTCCTTTAGGACATGTTTTTTTCATTTAAGAAAATGTTTGCTTTGATATCCACTCGCTTCTTTCTTCTGCATACGGATCCCGTTGTATTCTTATCATTGTATTGTTGTGTTCTTATCTAGTTTTAAACACAATGTAATGTGGAATGTGAGATTTAAATCTATATGATTTTCAACATCTTGTCTTCACTCTTCAGTGCCAACCTGTAGAAGAATAAGAAAGTCTCGCTAGAGTCTCTGTAATTGAATGCATTTTGTGCCTGTTATCTCATGAGAAAGGTGTGAGATCTTCATCCACTACTTTGCAGAGTCCAGGTCTAGATGATCCTTTTTTTAATGATATTCTTCTAGTTGGTTGTCTTTGCCTGTCTGAGAGAATTTATCTACCTCAATGTGATGGGTATATTGCTTTTTTGCACTCCCATGAGTTAATTGCTTTTGGGAGTTATAGGAACTATGTGCTGTTCAAGTTTAAACTAGTCAGGCACCACCAGAAAAATCTTTGGTCATACCTGCATGGCTGCATATAACATTCATTTTTCATGAAGTGTACCCTCTGGTAGTCAGTATAGAGCTGGCAAAATTCTGGTAGACCCAAATACATGAATTCATTTGACCCGGAAAAAACTTGGTATGGTCACAGATTTTTGTCCGATTTTCGAAATTAATCGATTTGACCTACAATCCCAACTCAATATTTCTCATATTTCTATTGTTTGAACCCGAGTTTGGGTCTATCCGAACTAGACCAACCTGAAAACCAGGTAATGGTCATCAATTTCTCATCGGAATTGGACTTTAACTGACTCGAATGTGATCTGCACCCAAATTTTTCGGGCGCTACTATCTATATGGATGTGAAATGTCTGGTTATTGTTAACCGTGTTGTGCTCATCTTATGCTCTTCTATTTGAGATTAGGATGCTCTTCTATTTGGTCATCAATTTCTCATCCAAATATGATCTGAAGTCCGGTTTTTGCTAGCGCTACCATCGTTAGATGGCTATGATGTTGTTCACTAGACCTGATAATTATTTCAATGGCATTGTTTGCTTGCTGATGCTATTGTCGCAGCAATGATTTTTAAGCAAATATGGTAGCAGTAATTCAAGTTAATCAGCTGTGATGTCTCTATGACCTATTTCAGTTAAATTGCCAACATGCTGAACTTGGATATGTGATAGACTAGGATACCCGTTACAGTATTGGAACATAGGGAGGAAGTCTTCTTTGGGTGTTTTTTCAACTATTATGCAATCAACAAGAGCCCCGATAAGGTAGCTTAAGGAAGAAGTATGTGATTGTTTGCAGGTGCGGAAGTAGCTGTTCTGTGCATAACTAAGTCGGGGGAAGTCGTAAACTACCAGGCATTCACAGACTCAAAAGGACTATACACAGTTGCTGAGACCATGCCTGAGAGCGAACGTTGGGAATCGTGCTTGGCCCGACCAATCAGCAGCTTCCACGAGCGGTGCAACCGTCTTAGGGATGGCAGCTCCGGTGTCAAGTTCGCCTATAAACGCCCTTCTGGTCGTTCGTACAACCTTAAGCCCTTTGTGTATCAGTTTGTGAATGCCCCAACTTACTGCATGTAGATTGTTCAAACTGGCAACATATGATATGCTCATAATCCTGTAAAGTTGAAGCACAGTACATGGTATCTTTTTGTAATTTAGCAATAGTCAGCACATAGCTATCACTTGGGTTTTAAAAATATCTAGAAGTATATTTTGTCAAAGCAACTACTACTCTTTGAGTCTCGAGCATTTGTGGTTTGACCATGTGACAATATGGTGTTCACCTAACTCAGTTTGAAGCAAACAGTATTCAAAGAGAGGTTGGCATACTTGTCATTCTTCAACTATTTTGAGCTGTGTTTCTCGTTCAATCAGTCACATCAATGTTTTTCTTTTTCTTTTTCTTTTTATTTGTCCTAGGTTAGGTTTGGGTCCAATTTATCAACCACATAGGTCGCAATGGCACATGTTTGACAATAGAAGCAAAAAAAAGGGCAAAGTTGTTAGCAACCATATGTTAGGGGGTAGTTTTTAACTATTACCCTATAGCTATTTGTTTAATTTTAGCTGTTGGATTAGCTGGTTGTAGAAAAAAAATATTTGGTAAAGTAACTGTTTATAAAAAATTACTACAAAAAACTTTTTCAAATAATTTTTTGAAAACTAATTTATTAAATTCAAAAAGCTAATATGAAAAACTGTCTATCAAATATGTCAAATAACTTTTTCACATTGATTAAAAAGCTAAGTATTCAAAAAGTTAAAAGTTACCCGAAAAGCAAGTAGTCAAACACCCCCTCGTCTATATAGTTGGATTTGGGAGCCTTGTATATACAATGTATATAAGTTGCCTATTCTACTAGGGGTGTCCCATTGTCGTTACGGTGGGATTTGGGAGCCTTGTATATACTATATATAGGTTGCCTTTTCTACTAGGGTGTTCAAGAAAAACAGTAACCAAAAATCAAATTGTAACAACTGCAAAAATTGAACCGGTAAAACCAGTAACCATTTGGATTATTTGAAAATTGCGGTTTAGGTTAGCAGAACTGGTTTGGCCGATTTAGATTTTGGTTTTGTATTTTTGTGAAGTGATTAACCGCGGTTAACCAATTTCAATTAATTTAGTACATAAATTTGAAAATTTAAAACATGTTAATTTTTCTTTTTGTGTTGTTACTTTAAATTTCTAGGAACTAGGCAGCTAACCACAGTTAACTGAAAACCGAACCCAAAAAACGGTTAACTACGTTCTCAATCTGGTTTCGATTTTTGGCTTCCAAAGCTTCCAAGTTCCAAATGTGGTTACCCACTTTACGGTTTAGGTTTAGATTTATAAAATCTTCAAATCGTAAATGCGGTTAATTGAAAAGGCAGTTAAGGGATTTTGAACAACCCCATTTTCTATTCAGGTCTAAATGGATAGATGGTTAGAGGGTTGTTTGCTTTCATCCGAGCCTATAATATTTAGTTGTGGCTTGCAACGGAAGAAAACTAACTATTTGTCAAAAGTTGTAAAAACTTATCAAAGTTTACCAAAACTTACATCAGTATTTATTTTTCTTTAAAATGTGACACTTTATTCAAAAGAAATATTTTTCCTATATTTATAAAAATTTATATTTATTTATTAAAAATTACTAAAACTTAATTTTTAATGTATCATTTATTTACCAATAAATTTTAGAGGCTCTCAGTCCAATGATTCTATTTTGATTATAAATTGATTCAATACTCTTTTTTTATTTTTTTTTTAAAAGAGAAGCATAAGTGATATGAGCATCAATTTTTATGTTAAGCAATGTGAATTGTTTTTGCTTCAAGTTCTAGGCTTCTCTAGATGATAGTTTGGTACTACCTTCGATCTAATTTATCTGTTGTCGTTTTTTCACGTTACAATCTCTGTTTTTTGATGGAATATTTCGTAGAATCTCTACCTATAGGTGGATCCGTAGGTTGTGCAGGGGTGTCCATAGACGCCCTTAGTCAAAGAAAAATTTAAAGCAAGTAGACACTGTAAAACAAAAAGTCCCAATACTATAATAGGAGTGTCCAATTTAACAGCAACCCAAAAACCTTAAAATATTACTCCCTTCATCCTAGATAAATTATCCAAGTTTGCCAACGAGCTTGTATCTCAAGTGACATGAGGGTGAGTGGTTTATCTCGATTCCTTGTTATCACAATTTCCTTGATAGGAATTGTTGGTGCCCTTGGGAGGCTCCTTTGTGGGCCTCATAATGGTGTATCCCCTCCCCTTTGGGCTGGTAGGCCTACTGGGTTCTCCCTGAGCTAGGAGACTCAGTAGGTGACCCGACTTATCAATATAAGTTTAAAATATAAATATCTAGTTAATGTGAAATTTCAATTTATTTGTTGGGCATATTTATATGATGATGTGAAATTTTGTTAAGCTTGTCAATATGTCATTTAATTTTAATTTTAATTTTTATTTATTTAAATTGTATTATTTTATTTTTAAAAAATGTTTATGTAATAACAATTATATTGGACACTCCTAGGTTGAATGTCTTGATCCGCCATTGTCTCTACGGTACTTTATCGTTACATTTGATCAATATATTTTCAGAAAAAAAAGATTTTGCTTATGTGAAATTATATATGTTAATACAAAGTTAATGTGATAGTTTTATATGGTAGATATTTATATATGCTGAGAAATTAATAGTAATGTTTCCCGTCTCATATTACTTGATCATTTAGTAAAAGTTTAGAAAATGAATGAAAATGAGTTAGAGCTTGAAACTTGAGAATAAAAAATTTTGTGTATGTATTGGTAGAAAAATTACATCAAACATATCACTTATTAAATATAGGGAAGTTGGATTTAAATAATCTGAACTTTGGGTCATAGTAGACTTAATAATCTAAACTTTAGATTTGGTTCTGAATAATATGAACTTTGGGCCCCTTGAATTCTAGTAGCATGCCACCGAATTAAGTTCAACTTAACTCGGTGGCGGGATAATGTGGCGACGGTGGCATGACATACCTAAAATACCCAGACACATACCACCGCCGCCACATCATCCCACCACCGAGTTAAGTTGAACTTAACTCGGTGGCTTGCTACTAGAATCCAAGGGGCCCAAAGTTCAGATTATTCAGAACCAAATCTAAGGTTCAGATTATTAATTCTACTATGACCCAAAGTTCAGATTATTTAAATCCAATTTCCCTTAAATATATGATTTTTTAAATAATTTATGAGTAAAGTAAGTCACATCAATCACTTTACTTAAATATATGAATTTTAAATATATATTATGTAAGATATTTTAGATAGTGTAAGTAAGTAAAAGTTGGTAAGATAAATAAGGTAAGTAAAATCTTACTTAGGTCCTATTCATTTGTGCGGTTGGTAAGATGCAGAGATGGTGCGGTGTGGTGAAATTGTGGAAAATGCAGTAAAGTGTGTAATCATATGGTAAAATTTGTGGAAAATGTGGTTGATATGGTAGGTGAGTAGAGAGAATGTGAAAAGTAGAGGAGAAAAGTCAGGAGAGAAAAAAGTGAGAAGATATATTGATAATATTGTTGTAAAGTGTGGTGAATGGTGGAAGAATATTGAATAGTATAGTGAGTTGTGGTACCACATCGCACCGTATCATATAAAAGAACATGGCCTTAATTGACTTTACCAAAGAACAAAGCCTTAGTTGAATATTGTATTGCATAAAAAATTGTGAATATTAGTATTAGATTATTTGTATATCATTCTTGTTTACTTTTTCTATTTCATATCTAAAAAATTAATAAAAAAAGTAGTTTATTGAAATTTTTTTTTATTGATAATTGAAAAAAGTTGTGAATTATAAAACAAACAAGTATTATGAGATAAGAAAAATGAGTAAAAATGACAATTATTATGAAAGGAAAGTAGTACTAATTTGGAATGGAGGAACTGTTACTTATCAGATTAATAGTAGTAGACCTCCCAATATGGCCTCGTTCTTTTATATGGTTGGTTGCAGTGTGGTAATGGTATGGTGCAGTGGAATTTGAAAAAGTGTGGTGAGTTGTGGTAAGTGGGGTATGTTAAGAGAGATAATGTGAAAAATAGAGGAGAAAAGTGAGGAGAGAGGAAAATAAAAAGATATATTGGTAATGATTGTGGTGTGGTGTGGTGAAGTGTGGTGGAAAATTAAAGAGTGCGGTGTTGTGTGGTACCGCACCGCAACTTACTGCATAAAAGAACGAGGCCCGAGTTTGAAAGATGCACTTTTGGGTTGGGATTGGTAATTTCCAACTCTTTTCAACTTTAACTCCTTATAACTCTTTCCAACTTTGACCAGTTTCTTCCAACTCTTCTCAGTTGTCACTGGTTCTTCCAACTAGACCAATTATTTTCAACTCTTATTATATATTTCTCTGTTAGAACAAATTTGAACTAAGGATGGCGATGGGTCGAGTTCGGGACGGGTAGAGTCGTACCTTTACCTGTACTCATTTTCAAAATCAATACCCTTATCTTTACCCATATTTAGCGGGTACTAAATATTTGTACCATTACCCGTATCCACTGGGTATGCGGGTATAAGGGGTACTATTCAGGTATAAATAAAGATTAAATTATACAACCCATTTTATACCTGTATGCACAAATTTATGGATCATATTCGGGTACTTCAACTAAAATTTTAGGGCATGTTTGAGTGCGAGTGGAGGAATTTGGAGGAACCTTAAACTAGCATTTTGATAACAACGCAAATGGAAAAAGGAAGGAGGAAGTGTACTAACTTCAAAATTTAGATGTAGCTGTTAGAAGAATATAAGGAAGAGAATAAGAGAACACTGAGTGAGTAGCCTAGAAGGAATGCAACAATGAGAGTGCATTTTCTCATTCAGCTTGTGATGTTTAAATAACTGGACTAAATGAAAAGCATGGTTAAAAATAGCAACCACTACACCATGACTCAAAACTGAAAACAAACTCAACAACCTAGAGAATCATATCGCTAAAATTTAGGAATCTTCAACAGAAAAATCAAAACAACTTAAACAATAAAAATCTGATCCTAAAGCAATTATCTGACAGTCCTCCTTGCTTTAGGAGCTGCAAATTCCTATCTTCTGTCTTAGACGATTGAATCTGCCTGCTGGAAGTGGCTTAGTGAACAAATCAGTTAGTTGGTCTTCACTTCTACAATACATTACACTAACTTCTCCCTTCTGCTGAACTTCTCTTAGGAAGTACAACTTGATGTCGAAATGCTTTGTCTTTCCATGAAAAACAGGATTATTTGAAATTGCAATAGCAGCTTGATTATCGACAAAAATTTGTGTGCTATCATTTTGCTCCATATGTAAATCACACAAAATCTTTTAGCCGCAAAACTTGATTTGCTACTGATGTAGCTGCTATAAATTCAACTTTTGCAGTAGACTGTGTAACAATGTCCTTTTTTTTAGCACCATGAAAAAAGTTCCAGAATCTAGACTTAAACAGTATCCCGAAGTGCTTTTCATATCATTAATAGAACCGGCCCAATCTTTATCTGAGAATCCATATAGCTTAAAGTCCTGGCACTTCTGAAACTTGATGTCATAATCAATAGTTCCCTTGATGTACCTCAACACTCTTTGCAGCCTTTAAATGCATTTCGCTGGCACAATGCATGAAACGAGATAAGAGGCTTGCTGCAAATAGAATGTCTGGTCTTGTTGCTGTGAGATACATCATACATCCAATCAGAATTCTATAATAACCTTTGTCGACTTTATCGAAGCCATCTTCTTTACTCAATTTCTCCTTTTGATTCACGGGTGTGCTTATAGCTTTGCATTGCTCCATCTGAAACTTCTTCAATATTTCCTTTGCATATTTCTTTTGACAGATGAACACTTCATTCTGGGATTGCTCAACTTCCATCCCAAGAAAGAAGGTCATTAGGCCCAAATCTGTCATTTCAAAGACTTGCATCATTTCTTCTTTGAACTCCTCTACCATCTTCAAGTTACTTCCTGTCACCAAAAGATCATCAACATAGAGGGACACAATAAGGGAATCATTGCCCTTCTGTTTCACATATAAAGTGTACTTAGACATGCTTTTGACAAAACCAAGACTGATAAAGTACTTATCAATCCTAGTGTACCATGCCCTTGGAGCTTGCTTTAGGCCGTACAAAGTCTTTTTGAGACGGTACACTTTGTCTTCTTCACCTTTCTTCACAAAACCTTTTGGTTGTAGCACGTATATCTCCTCCTGTAATACACCATTGAGAAATGCTGATTTGACATCTAACCGGAAAACTTTCTAGCCCTTTTGTGCGGCTATTGCTAACACCAATCTGATGGTGTCCAATCTGGCTACAGGAGCAAAAGTGTCAGAATAATCAACACCATAAATTTGTGCATACCCTTTCACAACAAGTCTGGCCTTCTGTTTATTGATGGAGCCATCTGCATTGAGTTTTGTTCGAAACACCCATTTTACACCAATGGCTCTCCTATGTTCTGGTTTATCAACTAACTCCCAATTTCCATTTTTCTTAATCATCGACATCTTCTCCTCCATTGCCTTCTTCCACTTTGGATCTTTGAGAGCTTCTTCATGGTCAGCTGGCTCATAGATTACAACATTACACCTTTGATAGATGTCTGACAGTGGCCTACAACCCCTGATTGGAGGATCATCTTCCATCTCGTTCAACCACTGATCACTTGCTTCTTTAGGTAGGCTCACTGGGATGTCTCTTGGGGGTACTGCTTGTGGATCCTTCCAATCCCATTTCTCCTTTTCATTAAAGTGCACATCTCTATTGATGGTCATCTTTTCTGTTTGAGGGTGATAAATTTTGTAGGCTTTAGACACCGAACTGTAGCCTATAAAGATGCCTAGAATTGCCTTCTTGTCAAGCTTGTCAGGTTTAGCCTGTGAAACGGGAACAAAACACACACAACCAAACACTTTGAGAAAATTTAATGAAGGTTTATAACCATACCAACCTTCGCATGGAGTTTTCTCTTTCAAGGCCTTTGTTGGAAGTCGATTTTGCAAGAAAACAACAGTGTTTGCTGCCTCTGCCCAAAAGTCTTTCGGCAATTCCATCTCGTGTATCATGCATCTGGCCATCTCCATCACAGACCTATTTCTTCTTTCAACAACTCCAACTTGTTGTGGAGTATAAGGCACTGTAAGCTGATGTTCAATGCCTGCTTCGTCGCAAAATAAATTAAATTCTGTCGACGTATACTCCTTTCCATTATCAGACCGTATGATATCAATTTCACACCCGGACTGATTTTCCACCAACTTTTTGAACTTCCCAAAAACTCTAGCAACCTCAGACTTGGACTTCAAGAAAAAAATCCAGCACATTATTGTGAAGTCATCAATAAAAAGAATGTAGTAGAGGCTACCTTTCAGAGATGTTGTTCTTTGAGGTCTCGTTGCATCAGTGTGGATTAATTGCAGCTTTTGAGTGGCCCTCCAAGTTGATTTTGGAAAAGGTTTTCTCTTAAGTTTACCAAATTAACAAGCATCACAACTTGGTAAGTGATCTGTCAGTTGCGGTAAACCTTTACCCATCTCCTGCTTCCTCAAATTCAACATCCTTTCAAGTTGGCAATGACCAAGTCTCTTATGCCAAAGTTCAGTGGGATTGCTGTCATTAGTGTAGGCTGCCTCCTCCTTTGTTGGACCAAATATGAAGCTTCTTCTTCTCACTTCAACCCTCAAGACCTCCTCTCCATTAGCATCATAAATAACACAAAATTGTCGATCTCTAAAGGATATTTCAAATCCTTTTTCGAGCAACTGTCCCACACTCAGCAAATTTTGATCAATATTAGGCACATGAAGAACATCATGAATTATTTTTGTACCTGAATTGGTTGTGATGGCCACTGTTCCTTTCCCCTTCGCAAGAATGTAGCTACCATTTGCGATTCTAATCTTTGAAGTTTGTGTGGTCTTTAAGTCTTTGAAGAGGGTTTTTTCGTATGTCATGTGGTTTGTACAACCACTATCAATCAACCATGCTTCACAAGAGCTCTTGGTGGCCAAACACTGTGCCACAAAAATCTGATCGTCTTCTTCTTCTTCTTCACTGTTGATGACGCGAGCTTCTACTTCTTCCTTTTGGGTTTTATTTTTGCAAATTATGGCCTCGTGTCCCATTTAGTTGTACTTGTTGCATTTTGCATCTGGCCGCTTCCAACATTTGAATGGTGGATAGCCTAGCTTCCCACAATGCTGACAAGGTGGATAGTTTTGCTTTGAACTTTTACCCTTGCTGCGGTTTTGGTGGTTCCCAGTGCTGTCACTGCTAAATGCTCCAATTCTCTTGTCATACCTTCCTTTGTATCTCCCTTGATGTTTGGCCGGCAGGGCTCCTTCGACCGCACGTTCAGCCGTTTGCTCTTGTCTCATCAACCTCCGTTGTTCCTGAGACTGTAGGGCATTGAGAAGTTCTGCCAAAGTAATTTTGGACGGATGCTTCGTATTCTCCAAGGTGGTGATGGAGGCTTCGTAGACCTCCGGCGCTGTTACAAGAATTTTTTGCACAATTTTTGAATCAGCAAACTCGGTGCCAAGTAGCCTGACCTTGTTATACTGAGCAATCTGTCTGAGTATTCTTTGATTGTCTCAGATTTTTGCATATTCACCAACTCGAACTCCCTGATAAGATTCAGCACTTGCATCCCACAAATCTTCTCATCTCCAGCATACTCCTCTTTAAGGTAGTCCCAAACAATCTTTAATTTGCTGTTTTTAGAGACATAACTCTTGTGCAAATCATTGTTGAAATTGCTGCAAATAGGCAAGCTTTCGCCTTTACTTTTTTGGTTCTTCTATCTATGTTGTTTTTGATTTGAGCCATAGTAGGATTGTCAGGAACAGGAGGAATATCAAAATCCTCTTCCACAGCATCCCATAAATCCAAGGCTTCTAGGTAGGTCTGCATTCTAACAACCCAAAGGTGATAATTTTCACCATCAAAGGGGTGAGGAGCAATCTGAGAAAAATTAGTCTCCATTCTCACAGATCCCTTAAGAAGATAGCTCTGATACCAGAATGTTAGAAGAATATAGGGAAAATAGAGAATCAGAGAATATTGAGTGAGTAGGCTAAAAGGAATGCAACAACGGGAGTGCATTTTCTCATTCAACTTGTGATGTTTAAATAGTTCGACTAAATAGAAAGCATGGCTAAAAATAGCAACCACTACACCATGACTCAAAACTGAAAACAAACTCAACAACCTAGAGAATCATATCCCTAAAATTTAGGACTCTTCAACAGAAAAATCAAAACAACTTAAGCACTAAAAATATGATCCTAAAGCAATTATCTGACAGTACTACAATAATATTAATATTGGTTTTCATGGTTTTTTTTTTCAAAATTATGGGCTGAAAAACGTGAAATAGACTGGACTAAAGTCTAATTGGACGTGGGGTATGGGCTGCGAGTGCGAGCGTTGTGTGGTAAGTGCGGGTCGGGTTGGGTACCCATCGGGTCCTCCTTTGTACCCCTACCTGTATCCGCATTTTTTTAAAAAATAGTACCCATACCCATTTTTCCAGGGTCGGGTAGGAGCGGGTACCCGCAGATAGGGATATTATTGGCACCCTTAATTTGAACGATTTTTAACTCTTTCTAACTCTTATTATATATTTATTAGAACAAATTTTAACTATTTTCAACTCTTTCCAATTCTTTCCAATAATTTTGATTTCTTCCAACTCTTTCTAGTTACTAATAGCTTTGAGTCTTTGACAAACACATTCTATTTTTGATTACTCTTTTCAACTTTGACAAACTTCATCCAACTTCTTCTATTTCCAGCTTTACTACGTATGTTAATAAGAGTTATTATCATACCGATGTATATGGTGTGGTGGTGATTAGTTCATTGATGCAATGATATTTCTAAGTCATTCCAATTGAATTAATCCAATTCCAAGCTATTAAAATCTACCTTTCTTTATTTTTTTTTAAAAAAAATCTAACAGCTTGATGCAGAGGTCATGAAAATTACTAGGTACACCACATGTGACTTGCCCATTGTCGACATATGGTAGCCACCGATCCAATCCGTGCTGACCGTGCATCTCTATGTTGGGCTGCTTCCCAATTTTGCACAACGAAAAGTCTCAAAGTCTCACCGCCCCTTCACCTTCAATCTTCAATTTCATACTCTAATTGTACAAACCATCATATAAATAATAAAGTACTCAATTAGACGACCACACACATTTACACCAAACCAGAAACCAGCCCAGGAACAATATAATAATAATAAATAAAAAAGGGGAAAAAATTGAGTGTTTTTTTGTGTTCCTTACCAAAGCTGAGCCAGAGTGCAGAAGAGGAGGAGCTTGGTGGTGGGTGTGAAAATGGTGAGAGTTGGGCTGGAGCTGCTTGCTTCAGTGGGATTCACACTTCCTGATTGGTGGGACGATATCAATGAGTCAACCCACTGGCAAGATGCCATCTTCTTCACCCTCTGTGCTGCCTATGCTGTTGTTGCTGCTGCTGCTCTTGTACTTTCTTATCTTCCTCATTATTCTTATTGTCTTCCCTTTACTTCTTCCCCCTTTGGAGTTCTTGATGATAAAATGACATTTTGTGCTGAATTTCTGCTCCAAAATGGGTAATTTGCTTTGGGTTCTTGTGTTCTAACTAGCTAACTGGGCTCAGTTTTTTGCCCTCTATTCTTGATTTGTAGATTATTATGTTGACTTCCATTAATGAATTGGGTCTGAAACAGATGTATTCAATACTTAATTTAACACATCTATGCCAAAGAGCAACTCAAATCCGAGTAAACAATATTGATGGCAAAATAGATCCAATTACTTGGCTCTCCTTTGCTTCAGTCACTTCTCCCTATCAGCAAGTAACTTAGCATTATCCACTATCTGTCTAATCCAGTCACTCTCTCAGTATTCCTGACTCTTGGGGATTCATTGGTGGTGACATCAAGACAAAACTAACTTCCCAATGCTTTATTCTGCAGAGTGTGGGAGTCAAGTCATAAATGCTTACCCCCCTTGTCTTCTGATCAACATACGCCATAACCAGGATCTATATGTTTGGGTTTGGCTCTAAGTAGTGATCAGCATCAGTTGTAGTCCACTTTTGATTCAGTAGGAGGCCATTTGATACTTGGTGTGCATCTTCTTCTTCATAACGAGCGAGTCCCCTGGTGTGGAATCAATCCAAAACTGTTTTGCTGCACAATCATGAAATACAAGGTTATATGCATGTTTATAAGCTAGTGAGTTACTCTACCCGATTTGCTGATTGGTTTTGAACTGGAATCTTTAGCGGGTTTATATCAAACATTTAGTTAGCTCTTTTGGATAATCAGAATGAACATGGCTTTATTTGTGGACTTCTTTTTAAGCTGTCTAAGTGAATTCTCCCCTTCTTTTAGTGCTTTGTTGTTGATAATTGTCGAATGAGACGTTCTCATGTGCTGTTTTGGTGACTATTGAGATTTCTTGTGCACCTGAGTCTATTTGGTGAGACAGCTTTGTCTGAAACACGTTCTATTTCCTGATTTGGGTTTGTTGATTTGGGACTTATGTACAGATTCAACTTGTGAGGATTGAAATGAGAGTGCCTGAATATGGTTGGACTACACAGAAAGTTTTCCATTTAATGAACTTCATTGTCAATGGAGGTGATTGAGAACTGCCCTCATGTTTCATTGCAGCACAACCTTTTTTCCCTTTGTTACTGATGTTGGAATCCCCTGATTTGCAGTGCGTGCAGTTGTTTTCGGATTTCATATGTACGTGTTTGCGTTAAAGCCCAAGGTATGCAATCTTCTGTGTTATTCTACTTTCAGATTCTACAGTACAACCTTTTATCTGTTTTTTGGCTAATTAAATTCATGATCTTCCATTCTACAAAACAGTACTATACAAAGAAATATGCTCATTCCACAACTGACTCTACTGAAAAGGACTTTCAACTCCAAGGATTCCAGAGTGGATGATTCTAAACATAGCCAATTACAATGCTCTAAATGCACTATTTTCGTGATACAGCAAGTTTTTAGCTTATGATTATGGCCTTTTACCCATAATATTTTTATTGTGTCTAATTTCAAATGTGACCCAAAACACATTCTTGATGAGAGCATTTCACCCAAAGTAGCAACTGAATTCAGCCCATCCAAGGCTGTCTCATGCAAGAATTTGCATTTCTTGAGATTTTTGTGAGGTCAAAACTGCCCCTAAGAAATCACTAGTGCTTTCTGACAAAGCCCTGATAGTCTTGAGCAGCCCGTATGCATCTACCCAACAAATATGCACACTTACATCATCCTCAAGGCTTTTAAATTTCTATTTATTTTTACGTTAATCAACTAAGCTGTTCTGTACATCCAAATGACTCTTTTCGTTTTGGACCATCATGTCCGTTTCTTTCTATTAGCAATCACTTCTCTGTCTCACACTCTGATATACGATCTTACTCAAATAGGTGATAACATGGGTGTTATTGGACCTCCCTGGGCTGCTGTTCTTCAGCACATACACACTGTTGGTTCTTTTCTGGGCAGAGATATACTATCAGGTAAATGGAGTTTTCTACATCTCTGGTTTAAGATGATCTCAAATCATATTTCTTGTGGATGCAACCTAAATATTAGCTTTTATTTTCAACAGGCCAGGAGTCTTTCAACAAATAATCTCAGGGCTGGCTATATTGCAGTTAACTGCATCATTTATTTAATACAGGTAGGTTATTTATTTTTCTTTTTTTTAAAAATTTCCATCTTCTCATGAAGACCCCTGTGAAAAAAATTCACATTCTTGAATGACCAAAGAGCAGAAACTGACAACTAATAAACTTAGATAGTTGTGAAATAAATGATGCCAAAAACCTGGCAGTCGTATGTTCTGTAATGTTAATGTTAGTCAGGTAAGAAACTTTTGTGAAACAAGAACCTATAGTGAGACAGAAAACTCCTTGGAGAGAATTTGATGCAATCATACTACTTAGATAATCCTTGTAGAACATTCATGTATTTATCAGCTATGAGTACGAGAATTTGATAAGTTATGAGTGGTTAATTATTGTACTGATAACTAAGCCTAAGTCTGATACGTGCAGTGTCTTAATCACTTTGGGTGCGTTTGGTGGGGTTGAAAGCCATTTTCAGAAAATTATTTTCCCATTTTCTGGTGTTTGGTGGACAGAAAATGGGGAAAATCAATTCCTCCCTCCCTATGTAAATTATTTTCTTGATTCCAACGTTAAGAAAATCCATTTTCCTTGGCCCAAGTTAATCACACAGCCCACTTCCTCCCCCTCCCATGTCTATCCTAACCCTACGCAAGTATCCCTAGTGCCACCTTTCTGCCACTAACTCCTTCGCCGTTGCCTCACGGCCGCCATTGCCATCAAGTAAGATATCCTCTTTCTCATCATTTTCCGGGAAAATGAAAAATGTACCAAACAATTGAAAGTATCAATTGAAAATTCATTTTCTTGGAAATTCATTTAACAAAGAAAACTATTTTCTTAGAAAATGGTTTTTCTTTGCACCAAACACACCTTTCATTGAAAACCACCAGCCAGTTTCTATCTGTATTCTTAGTGCTTGTATCATATCTTTCACTTTTCTTCTCAATATGAACTGATGAATTCTGGTATGGCAGATTTGTATCTGGATATTCCTATGGATAAATGACAACCATTTCATTGAGTCTGTTGAGCAATTGTTCATTGCAGGTAAGTCATTAAACACCGTAGTTGTTGAAATTACACTCTTGGAAGCCCATTTATTTTGCTTAACCGAATCATTTGAACTTCTATTTTTTCAGTAGTGTCTTTCGCTGCGGCACTTGGTTTCTTGCTCTATGGGGGCAAGTAAGTCATTTGTTATTTAGTTATTTTCAGCCTATTAAGGCAGACCGTTTCCTGAGGCGGTGGGTTCGTACTGGTCTGTTTACAGGTTATTTTCCATGCTGCGGCGTTTCCCGATTGAATCAAAAGGAAGAAGGAAAAAGCTCCATGAGGTGTGTACTTTTGAATAACTGCTTTTACCATGTTGCATCCAAAACCTGAACCTTTTGAATTAGCCAATCTCCCAATAGGGCAATACATACAACATACAAGATACAACTTGTCAATTTGGATGTGGAAATTTTGCAGCATGGAGTTAAAATTTACAAATGCTTTATCAATTTGCTAATTTTCACAAGCAATTGCAGGTTGGATCAGTTACAGCAATTTGTTTCACCTGCTTCCTTGTTCGTTGTATCATGGTAACATTACTCTTCAACGCTTTCTACACTCTATCTTTATTGCCAAAGTCACCGGATATTTGGTCGTAGTTTCTGTTATTTGTTTTGTTTAAATATGGGACAATAAAATTCTCCTGATATACCACCACCTCAATTACCTTTGTTAAGTAATGGCCATGTTTGGCTAGTGGGCCCCATCTGGGGTAGACAGTTTCATTCAAGTACAGAAAGTAAATAACAGTAGACCATTGTTGGGTAGATACCTTGTGATCAGCACCTGGTTCACTCTATATGAACATTCTTCATTCAGTTCATTGTTTGTTATCTCATATCTGTTATCCTACTAAAATCCTGTTAACCTCATCCCCCAAAATGTGATTGCAGGTCGCCTTCTCCACATTTGATTCAGGAGCATCTCTGAAAGTTTTGGATCATCCCATTTTGGATTTTATTTACTACATGGTATGGTTTGAATATGGCCCTTTGCTTATATCTCACTGTGCTTATATATTGTTTCTATTTCTTTATGTTGTGATTATTATCTAAACTTTTTCCTGATAACAGATTGTTGAGATACTGCCTTCTGCCCTTGTTCTCTTCATTCTACGGAAGCTGCCCCCAAAAAGAATATCAGCACAGTATCACCCTATCCGGTGACATCAATCTGCAAAATTCAAACTTATCATCCCCACCCCAGATGTCTCTTGAGCTAGGGAGGAGTTTTGTTTTAGGTCTGAGCTGCCCCGGGAACACCTAACATAAAGTTGGTCTATTCCCCTGACAAGGAGTTGCTTTAATGGCTTCCTGTTACATGTATGTGTATATTCTTCTGCAGTTTTCAGAGTTTAGGGGATCATTGTTTGTTAGTTTACAAATTGGAGGATCATAAAGTTAAGCTGGGAAAGGCTTCATTCATTTTTGCCACAAGAATAAGGTTCAACCTTTGAGACTTCCAACATTCTTGTCTCTTATTTAAAGCCTTGTGTTGCTGTTTTGGCATTCAGTAATGGCTGGTGTGGTGATACAAAGTGAGGCCACAACAATGTGTCTGATTATTATTCTGGGTAGCTCATCAAACATTTTGGTTGCTCAAGACATACAAGTTATTTGATCTGTGCCTCAATGTCCTTTCACACCAATGGTAGCTGGGAGGGAGTTGAAGGGCAGCAAGTGTAGGAGCCAAAAATTTATCTATCAATTAAAAAATGATACGTGGAAAAGAAATTAAATTTATTTGGCCAATTATTATCTGCCACATGTTAAATTAATTACAACGGTCCATTTAGTTGAATTTTAAATGGAAATGTATCATGACCAATATTATCATGACACGTGTTAAAGATGATGCAAAAAATATTAATTATTTCTTTATTTAAAGTTAAAGGAATAATTAATTAACTTGGGCCCAAGTCCAAAGCCCAACTCAAACCCTAGGGACTAGGCTTTCAGAGCCTATAAATAGGGGTCATCCCCCTTCATTTTTAACCACCCCCCGCAGTCAGCCTCCAGAGGCTCCAGGAGATTAAACTGCCAGCGGCCTCCAGCTACCAAGCGCCAAGGATCGAAGTCTGCAAAAGCTCAAGATCGAGTCTCCAAGTCTTCAACACAAGATCGAACTGCAAGCGACTTCCAGCTACCAAGCGTCAAGGATCAAGGCCTGCAAAAGCTCCAATTCTCTACTGCATCAAGATCAAGAACTGCTATAGAGTTCTTCAGCGAGACTTGCAAAACCATCGAAAGATCGAACTGCAGATGCTCTCCAGCTACAAGCGACAAGGACCAACGTCGGCTAGTTCAACAACTTCTGTTCTTCAAATTAAATGCTGCAGTTATCTTCTTCGTTTGGTTCATCGATCGATCGCGATTCGCCTCGTATCCAAGAACTTGAAGAACTGCTGTAGACATTAAAAAAATCAAAATAGTGTCAAAAGTTAAAATAAATTAAGTTGATTATTTTGGTCGGTCCAAATTAATTAATTTAGTTTATTTAAGTGGAATTGACTCAAGTTGACGATTAAGTCAAAGGTCAAATCGACTACCAAGTCAAACCTAAGGCCCGGACAACGGCCCACAAAGACTACCAAGTCAAAGTTGAATGGACCGTCAAGTCAACCCAAACTCAAGGCCCGGTCAACGGCCCAAGAAGGCTAATAAGTCACCTAGGACATGGAGTTTCTCCTCTATAAATAGGACTCTACTCACTCTCACGTGAGGGATAGAAAAAATCAACTCTCAAGAAGTCTCTCTAGAATTAAACAACAAACACATCAATATGTGTCGTTTGTTCTAGAGATTTAACACCAACTTGATCGAGATTCAAGCCGCATCGGCCCTCTTTCAAGAAGACTACAGAGATCGAATCAGAGGAATATTTTTGTTTGTTCATCTTGTAACAAATATTATAGATATTGTACCCAAATTCTTTGAAATCAATACAAATTATATTTGTCCATTTTTTCTTGTCTTTATTTATTATAGACTCGAAAAATTTGTGGTTACAAATTTTGGCACGCTCGGTGGGACAATCTCTACCTCTCATCTCGATCTCTGAAATCAAGACTTTCAAGAACATCTCCACGAATAAGATATGGCTACAAAGGCTTCAACCAATCAATCTCCTAAGGAAGAGCTTACAACAAATGTGAAGATGAAACACGAGGCCATTGGCATGGTAAGGGAAGTTCGAAGTAAAACAAGGTCATCTGATCTTGTTATTATGTCAGTCATGGTTACAGGAGTTGTGACTATAGAAGAAGAAATGGCTAACATAAAAGCCACGTTACAGAAGCTTACTCAAGAGAGCGAAGAGAAGGACGCGCAAATCAAGCGTCAAGATAAAAGGATTGCTAAGTTGGAGAAGAAGTTAAAGCAACGACCAGCAAAGTCCCTCAATAAATATTCAGACGCAAAGGGAGAAAACGAATCTAGTGAAAGTGAGGCTGAAAATGACATGTCTAAGAAGGGCGACAAGCCATTATCAGCGACAAGCTCAATGACTGCAGAACAAGTCCAACATTTGATCGCAAAGGCACTCAAGGACCAATTAGGAGAAGCTTCACAACGAACTCAAAGGTACACTAGGCCATACACTAAGAGAATGAGCACTCTTCGTATGACACATGGTTACCAACCTCCCAAATTTCATCAATTCGATGGACATGGTAACCCAAAGCAGCATGTCGCACACTTTGTTGAGACATGCAACAATGCTGGCACGAACGGAGATCTCTTAGTCAAGCAATTTGTGCGCTCCTTAAAAGGAACCGCGTTTGAATGGTATACCAACCTTGCATCTGGGTCCATCGATAGTTGGGGGCAAATGGAGGAGGAGTTTCTAAATCGTTTCTACAGCACAAGTCGTGTCGTTAGCATGACAGAGTTGACTAATGTCAAACAATGGGATGACGAGCCAGTAATTGACTACATCAACCGTTGGCGTGCTCTTTCCCTAATGTGCAAGGATCGTCTGTCAGAAACCTCTGCGGTCGACATGTGCGCTCGAGGAATGGATTGGAACATACTCTATGCCTTGCAAGAGAACAAGCCCAAGAGTTTTCAAGACTTGGTGACACAAGCTCATGACATGGAATTTACGATTGCCAACCATGGAAAACATTCTAACAATAGTGTGTCTACAATTGCTTATGAAGACATGCCAAGAAGAGACCCTGTGATTGAAGAAAATGACTATTGTTTTTCTGACTCTGATGCACCAGAAATGTTGGACAAACTCCTTGAGAAGGGACTCATAGAACTCCCTGAGCCGAAGCGCCTTGAAGAAGTAGGAAGACTGAGCAATCCTAAGTATTGCAAGTACCACAGGAAGGGAAAATCGCACTAGAGAAATGTAGGGCATTCAAAGAGAAATTCATGCAGCTAGTGAAGGAAGGGAAAATCGCACTAGATGAAGAAGACACTGACGAGTTTGACTAGATGCGACACGCGCAAGGAGAACGGACATCCTAGGGGGCAAAGAGCGGTCACTTAAAAAAAAAGGGACTCAAACAACAAAAAAAAAAAAAACAAGTGATCGTCATAGACTTCCAAGTCATCATTAAAAAAAAAGTACACAACTTCCAAGTCACCACCAATGACTCCCAAGTCAACCTAATCAAGAAACTCCCAAGTTGAAGCACCAGACTCACAAGTCTATAAAATGACCAAAGACTTTCAAGTCATCTCATAAAAAAGACTCTCAAGTCATCGCTGACAGACTCCCAAGTCATCCCAAAAAAAAAAGACGCTCAAGTCATCATCAACAAACATTCAAGTCGTTATCAAAGATTCTCATTTCGTGATCAAAGACTTTCAAGTCGCGACAAAGGAACACTTGAGTCAAAAGACTTCTAAGTCACGATTGAGCAAGAAAACAAGATCTCAAGTTAGCTAAATCCAGACTCTTAAGTCATCAAGTACGTGGACTCTCAAGTCATATATCTCATAAACTCCTAAATCATTCATTTATATGAGTGTAGTGCCAACATGCTCAAGTCATGTCCATCTTTCGGCATCTATATGTACAAGCAACGTACATTGTGTAGCCTCACAAACCTGCAAAAAAAAAAAAAAATAATAATAAGGAAAAAAAAGTTTGTGGACTCTCAGAGGGGTTAGTCATTCTGGCATGCGCCGGGTAAGCCGACTCGTCACCTTCAACAAGGACAAACTCCTCTACGCAAAAGCGGAGCTCATAACCCTTGTCTTTGGCAGTGTCGGGGTCTTAAAAAGTTTTTTCCGACTCCTTACCTCAACAAGGACAAACTCTTCTACGCAAAAGCGAAGCTCGTAACCTTGTCTTTGGCAGTGACGGGGTCTTAAAAAAATTTTCCCGACTCCTTACCTCAACAAGGACAAGCCCCTCTACGCAATAGCGGAGCTCGTAATCCTTGTCTTTGGCAGTGTCGGGGCCTTAAAAAAATTTTCCCGACTCCGTACCTCAACAAGGACAAGCTCCTCGACGCAAAAGCGAAGCTCGTAACCTTGTCTTTGGCAGTGCCGGGGTCTTAAAAAAAAATTTCCCGACTCCATACCTCAACAAGGACAAGCTCCTCTACGCAAAAGCTGAGCTCGTAACCCTTGTCTTTGGCAGTGCCGGGGTCTTAAAAAATTGTTCCCAACTCCATACCTCAACAAGGACAAGCTCCTCGACGCAAAAGCGAAGCTCGTAACCTTGTCTTTGGCAGTGCCGGGGTCTTAAAAAAATTTTCCCGACTCCTTACCTCAACAAGGACAAGCTCCTCTACGCAAAAGCGGAGCTCGTAACCGTTGTCTTTGGCAGTGCCGGGGTCTTAAAAAATTGTTCCCAACTCCGTACCTCAACAAGGACAAGCTCCTCGACGCAAAAGCGAAGTTCATAACCTTGTCTTTGGCAGTGCCGGGATCTTAAAAAAATTTTCCCGACTCCTTACCTCAACAAGGACAAGCTCCTCTATGCAAAAGCGGAGCTCGTAACCCTTGTCTTTGGCAGTGCCGGGGTCTTAAAAAATTGTTCCCAACTCCTTACCTCAACAAGGACAAGCTCCTCTACGCAAAAGCGGAGCTCGTAACCCTTGTCTTTGGCAGTGTCGGGGTCTTAAAAATTTTTTTTCCGACTCTTTACCTCAACAAGGACAAGCTCTTCTACACAAAAGCGAAGCTCGTAACCTTGTCTTTGGCAGTGCCGGGGTCTTAAAAAAAATTTTCCCGACTCCTTACCTCAACAAGGACAAGCTCCTCTACGCAAAAGTGGAGCTCGCAACCCTTGTCTTTGGCAGTGCCGGGGTCTTAAAAAAATTTTCCCGACTCAACACCTCCAACAAGGATAAACTCCTCGCGCAAAAGCGGAGCCCGTTATCCTTGTCTTTGGCGGTACTCGGTGTTCCAAAAAATATCCGACTCATCACCTCCAACAAGGATAAACTCCTCACGCAAAAGCGGAGCCCGTTATCCTTGTCTTTGGCGATACTCGAATCTTGATACCTACATAAGAAAAGGTAAAAAGAAAAAAAAAAGCTCTACAAAGTCAGAATCATGCACGATGTCAAAGACTTCTAATCAAATATCCACCTACAATTGTGGATTTGTAACTCGTAACAAAATTGTTGATATCGCTTTCCTGACATCATAGCTACATGAAGACGAAGTTGACCGCTTCTATACAACATGATGGTTGTTTACTGTATACCTAATTCATGGTATGGCCTTAAATAGGAGCCAGTTGCAGTGCCACACCCATGGTGAATAATACTTTGAGATCTTGCTAAGATGTTTTGGAATACATTCATTATTCTATAGCAAGATTTTAGGAAGCAATCAAAATCTTCATTATTTAGTAGCAATATTTTAAGGGAGCAATCAGTTGCTATGTGTGCAAACAACAAAGAAGGCAATAATGCTAAGATTATGATAAGGTTGCTAATTAAGCACAGTTGTCATATAATCTTAAGATATCAATAAAAAGTCAGCTATTGATGTAAGGAGCAAGCGACTATGCGTGTATATTTGATTTGGGCCTTTACAATTTGACATTTCACAAGTAAAGTGTTATTATACCAACGTGTCATACGTCAAAAGCAATCTACCGGGAGTCTTGGCCTCATGGGACAACACATCTACAGTCTACCAAAACCATCGAAAGATCGAACTGCAGATGCTCTCCAGCTATAAGCGACAAGGACCAACGTCGGCTAGTTCAATAACTTCTGTTCTTCAAATTAAATGCTGCAGTTATCTTCTTCGTTTGGTTCATCGATCGAGATCAAGCATTCAAGCCCTCGTATCCAAGAACTTGAAGAACTGCTGTAGACATTAAAAAAATCAAAATAGTGTCAAAAGTTAAAATAAATTAAGTTGATTATTTTGGTCGGTCCAAATTAATTAATTTAGTTTATTTAAGTGGAATTGACTCAAGTTGACGATCAAGTCAAAGGTCAAATCGACTACCAAGTCAAACCCCAAGTGACTACCAAGTCAAAGTCAAATGGACTGTCAAGTCAACCCAAACCTAAGGCCCGGACAACGGCCCACAAAGACTACCAAGTCAAAGTTGAATGGACCGTCAAGTTAACCCAAACTCAAGGCCCGGTCAACGGCCCAAGAAGGCTAATAAGTCACCTAGGACATGGAGTTTCTCCTCTATAAATAGGACTCTACTCACTCTCATGTGAGGGATAGAAAAAATCAACTCTCAAGAAGTCTCTCTAGAATTAAACAACAAACACATCAACATGTGTCGTTTGTTCTAGAGATTTAACACCAACTTGATCGAGATTCAAGCCGCATCGGCCCTCCTCCATGAAGACTACAGAGATCGAATCAGAGGAATATTTTTGTTTGTTCATCTTGTAACAAATATTATAGATATTGTACCCAAATTCTTTGAAATCAATACAAATTATATTTGTCCATTTTTTCTTGTCTTTATTTATTATAGACTCGAAAAATTTGTGGTTACAACTGCAACCAATAGTCAACCTGCAAACGGTCAACCTTCGAGCAGCATCCAGCTACCAAGCAGTAAGGAGATCAACGCTCAAGACCTTCAGCTCAAGAACTGTTACAAAATTCTTCTGCCAGACTTGCATTCAAGATCGAGATCAAGGGTTCGCGCCCTCGGCTCACCAAATTTTAGGAGATCGAATTAGAGGATTATTTTATTGTATTTAATACAGAGATTGTACCCGCATACATTCACATATTAATACAATTATTAAATTTGTCCATTTTTCTCGTCTTTATTTATTTTAGACTCGAAATTTGTGTTTACAGCAAGTACTGTTAGGATTATTATAACCAGGGTTACAAAAAGGCGTCCAAGTTATATCGTGCTTCATTACGCATAACCAAGGCATTGGTTGTTTATCATGCACTGTGGCCCATCACATTCCATAGATTCACCGTTTTCCCTCGCTGTAATGATCTTCCCTTACTTCCATGTAAACAGAATTTCTAGTCCAAAAAAAATAAAGACAGAAAATTGAGAAACAAATTAATTTGTATTAATATTCGAATGTATGCGGGTACAATCTCTATATTAAATACAATAATGATGATCCTATGATTCAATCTCCTTGAGTCTTGGATGAGTCGAGGGCGCGAACGCTTGATCTCGATCTCGAACGCAGGTTTAGGTGAAGAATTCTTGCAGTAGTTCTTCAGGTTCTTAGATGCGAGGACTTGAGTGCTTGGTCTCGATCAATGAACCAGACGAAGAAGATGACTACAACCCTTGATGTGAAGAATAAAAGTTGTTGAACTAGCCGACGTTAGTCCTTGTCGCTTGTAGCTGGAGACCGTCGGTAGTTCGATCTTCTGAAGTCTTTGCAGGTCTTGCTGAAGAACTTTGAAACAATTCTTGATCTTGACGCGGTAGAGGCTTGAAGACTCGATCTTGAGTTTTTGCAGACTTCGATCCTTGGCGCTTGGTAGCTGGAGACTGCTAGTAGTTTGATCTTCTGAAGCCTTTGGAGTGCAGAATGCCGAACGCCGCCGGGGGTAGACTGCAGAGTGTCTTGAAATTTGTTGATTTGATTGTCTCAATTTTTTGTCAATTCATGACCTTTTTTTTATTGTTATGTTATGGTTGTATTTGAGTCTAAACCCAAATTGCCTACATACCTTAAGGTTGAAACACTCATAAGGATCAAGCCAAACGTAGTTCAAATTCATAAGGAGAAATGAAAATTTTGTTTATTAATTTAGCCGTACACAGTTTATACTCTTGCGGGCCAGGAGTATTACAACGATGAAATGAACTAAAAATAAAATCTCTTTTTTTTTTTCTTTTCTGGTGAACAGTTTAGGCTCTTGCTCGGGAGCTACATCTTCACTTTCCTAGATTTTGACTTGGGTAGAAGAAAGCATCTCCTCTCGCTCAAGCTCTTCGTTGACATTATTTTCGCTTTGATGACCGGTAAAGATCACAGTGCATCTCTTCACTCTCAGGGATCCTTCAATCTTGACCTCCAATGTTGAACAACACTTCATGCGAGATGAGATGGAGCTTTGAACTTCATTGATGACCCCAAGGTGGCTAAATGCAGAACTTCCTTCTTGGATAGGTTGTGAGCTTGGGACCTCTTCAGCCTGTCTGATCCTTGAAAATACAGAAGGCTTTGATATCAGACCATCCTTGATCCTGCTAAAGACTAAAGCTTTGCGCTTTCCTCAACACCCTATCCGCTCAAAGACAGATGCTTGCTTGCAGGAAGCTGGCTGTTCCAACCTGTCGAACACGGAGAGCTTTGACTTAGGCTGATACTCCATTCCTTCGCTGTCATCTTCCTCGATCTCAAAGCAAGAAACCATGTTCACAGCTGCAACATTGTTAACTTCTCCAAAGAAGCACTTCAGAAAGTATTCCTCCAGTGTGTCAGGAACATGAGGGCCTCGCTCAAGCAACTTAACTGAACTGGCTTTATGTTTCTCGATGACTCCTAGCCTCTTCCTCTCCGTGGTTGCAGGTTGTTTCTTCTCCTTTGATGCATTTGGAGAGGTGGTGTTTGGACTTCCCTTTGCCCCCTAATCTTTCTTCGAGTGGCTATGATCCATTCTTCATCTCCATTAGGAACTTCTAATACATGCTTAGGCTTAGGCTCATATTGAGAGGCGTGGACTAGCATAGGAAGGGGAACTGGTTTTTGACGTCTAAACTGAATCATCAAGAATTCCTTCCTTTCGGCCGGAATCGGCTGTGCTGAATTATAATTAGCCTCGATGTTGTCATCCAAGTCCAGTATAATTTATCCATCTTCAGCTAGTCTCATGATCCGCTCCTTGACTGTGATACATAGGGCTGTTCATATTTTGGTCCGGACCAGTTGACCTAAAAAGACCGGACCAAAAACTCGGACCAAACCCAGACCGAATGGTAACCGATCCGGTCTTCGGTCATAGTTTTTTATGTTTTCGGGTTCCGGTCCGTGTCGGTCTAAACCCGGAAAAACCCAAACCCGGACCGGAAACCCAATTACTATAAAATTTTAATTTTAATTTTAAAAGATATTCTTGATATTATGGACGTCAATCAAAATATGGTGGCATGTATTCATCCTAATCCAACTTTGTATAAATTCACATGAATAATAATTAAATGTTAGCCAACTTTGTATATATTTATATGTGACTACAAATTGTCTGATATTGTTATGTATTCTACCATATTATCATATCATTTTAAATTTTTATAATTCATTACTTTCTAAATTTTTCCACCATAAACAATAATTTATAATACAAAAAAAAATGTAATTTTTAACAAAAGACATACATTAATTAACTAATCAATCTTTCTACAAATTTTAATAGAAAATTTTCAAAAATATCTCATTCGGTCCAAATTGGTCTGGGTTGGTCCGGTCCAAATCATAATCGGGTTGGTCTGGGTTAGGACCGGTTGTTTCCGGTCTGGTCTTTGGTCCAACATTTTTGCTATTTCGGGTTCTAGTCCGGTCCGGTCCGGTCCGGGTTTGACCCAAGGAACACCCCTAGTGATACACTTCTCTAGAGGGTGACTGACTACCCTGTGATAACGACAGTATCGTGGATCGGTAGTTCTTCCCACTTCTTCCGGCCTCTCTGGTTGTGGAAGTTCGATAACTCCTGTCTCTAACAGGTTGTCTAGCATTCCTGACAAATCTGAGTCAGGAAATAGGTACTTCTTTTCTTGAAGCCCCTTCAGTGTAGGGCGCTTCCTTTCAGTGTCTTTCGAGGAAGTGAATTTCTCCCTTTTAGGTTTAGGTTTAGAGATTCTCATTGGTTTGCTTGTTGAAATAGCCATGGACTCCTCTGTTGAAGTCTTCAACGACTTGCCATACTTCTTATACCCACTAACACTGTTCCTTGATTCGGATGAAGATGAATTCCTTCCCTGTCGAATTGTTATGGTGATCTCCATATCATGTGCCTTGGTCGCCAACTCCTGAAAGGTTTTAGGCTTGACCATCTTGAGGACATAGAATAAATCCCAGTGCATACCTTGAGCGCACATATCGACAGCTGAAGTTTCAGTGAGGCGATCCTTGCATTCAAGACTAAGAGCCCTCCAACGATGGATATAGTAAAGTACTGGCTCGCCCTCCCACTGTTTGGTGTTTGTCAACTCTGTCATACTGACGACCCGTTGAGCGCAGTAGAACCTGTTAAGAAACTCTTGCTCCATTTGTTCCCAACTATTGATAGATTCAGGTTCTAAATCTGTATACCAGTCAAACACAATTCCTCTCAAAGAGCGAACGAACTGCTTGACTAGTCGATCTCCTTCTATGCCGGCATTGCTACAGGTTTCGACGAAGTGAGCGATGTGCTGCTTAGGATTACCCTTCCCATGAAATTGATTAAACTTTGGGGGTTGATATCCTTGTGGCATTCGAAGGGCGTCGATCCTTTTTGTGTATGGCTTCGTGTATAAGTGACTCTTTCCCGATCCTTCTCCGAGTTGAGCCTTCACTGCACTTGTAATTAAGTTTTGAATATCCTCTACAGTCATTGATCCTGAAAATGAGTCTTTCTTTTCTTCCTTATCGCCATCACCTTTGGAAGACTCTTTGTCAGATTCTTCCTTGTCTGTCTCTCCATTAGACTCTTGATAGGGGTGCTTCTCTATTTCCTTCATCAGCTTTGCGATTTGCTCACTTTGTTCGTTGATCTTCTTATCTTTCTCTTCACTTTCCCTGGCGAGCCTGTTTACCATAGCCTCAAGTTCGGCTATCTTTTCTTCCATGTTGACAGTCATTATGTCATTTGAATCGATGGCTGAATTTGATTTCTCGGAGAAAGAGATGAGAGGTAGAGATGTCCCACCGAGCATGCCAAATTTGTAAACACAAATTTCGAGTCTAAAATAAATAAAGACGGGAAATTGAGAAATAAATTATTTTTGTATTAATATTTGAATGTATGCAGGTACAATCTCTGTATTAAATACAATAAATTAAGTAGTCCTCTGATTCAATCTCCTGAATTTGGGTGAGCCGAGGGCGCGGACGCTTAATCTCGATCTCGAATGCAGGTCTAGCTGAAGGACTCTTGTAGTAGTTCTTGAGCTGAAGGTCTTAAGCGTTGATCTCCTTGATGCTTGGTAGCCGGAGATTGCTCTAAGTCTAACCGTCTGCAAGTTGACTGTCGATTGCAGTTCTTCAAGTTCTTAGATGCGAGGGCTTGAGTGCTTGGTCTCGATCGATGAACCAGATGAAGAAGATGATTGCAGTCTTTGATGTGAAGAACAGAAGTTGTTGAACTAGCAGGCGTTGGTCCTTGGTCCTTGGCGCTTGATAGTTGGATGTCGCTTATAGTTCAATCTTCTGAAGGCTTCGCATATCTTCCCGAAGAACTCTGAAGCAGTTCTTGATCTTGACGCGGTAGAGGCTTGAAGATTCGATCTTGAGCTTCTGCAGACTTCGATCTTTGGCGCTTGATAGCTGGAAGCCGCTGGCAATTTGATCTCCTGGAGCCTCTGAATGCTGATTGTCGAATTTCCGGAGTAGACTGCAGAGTGAGTTGAAAATGAGGGAGAGGACCCCTATTTATAGGTTCTGGAGGCCTAGATTGCCTAGGGTTTGAGTCGGCTTTGGGCTTGGGCTCAAATTATTAATTATTCCTTTATTTTTAAAATGAAGAAATAATTACTATTTTTCTGCATCATAAATGACACGTGTCAGGATATTATTGGCCATATGTATTTCCATTTAAAATTTAATTAAATGGACCGCCGTAATTAATTTACACATGGCGGATAAAAATTGGCCATACAGATTTAATTTATTTTCGACGTGTCATTTTCTAATTTGTCAACAAAATTTTGCCTTCTACATTCCCATTTCCACAACAAAAATCATGTCATGCTAATTCAATTCAACACTCATTTCTTATGGTATGGAAAGTGTTTGTGAACAAGTAAATGACATACAAGAAGCAGGGGCCTTGCATTAGACTGAATAAAAAGAAATCATTAAAATAAAAATGATTAATGGATGATAATACACTGAACTTTAAGGATATTAGACAATAATGCACTGAACTTTTTTTTGAACTCTAATACACTGAACTTTGAGGGTATTGGACAATAATGTACTCAGACCAATTCAGCTGGTGGTTGACGCGATGACTGTCCTACTTTGAGGTGTCGTTTTTCTATTTTTTTTTCCAAAAAAATATATTAGTCATCCTTCTTATGTGTATTTTCTTACACAACAAAATTTTTTTCTGAAAAAAATAGAAAAATGACACCTCAAAATAGGACAACCACTGCGTCAACCACCAACTGAATTGGTCTGAGTGCATTCAAGGACGAATCCAATATGGGTTCACGTGGGGTCAAGTGACCCCGCTCAAAAAAAATATCAAAAATTTCTTGTTTTATAAATGAAACTGGATAGAAAACATATAAATACAACATGTGTCAAGAAAGAATCAGAAAGATTGGTGCAACAGAGTGGCACGCGCGCCCCTATTTTTGTAGCAATGTGACAGCAGGCCATGTGTTCAAATCCTAAGAGCACCCGCAATGGTGAGCGTGAGTTATACTCACTGGATGAGGTGGAAGCAATATGACCCACCAAAAAAGTTAGACTTAGACTCCCCATATTAACTTGTTTTCCACTAGTGAGTGCGAATTTGATTAAAATAAATAAAAAAAATGTGTAGGGCCATATTTAATAGTTTAAATATACTATAACAGAAATAAAAAAAATGAAAAAAAAATGTCGAGAATCTCGTCCTCGTTCTCACGCCACGAGCACGAGTTTGAGTTTTTCTCATCACCGACACTCGTCCTCGCCACTGCACTGTCTTTCTCGTCCTCGTCCACGCCACATTAGCGTCATTTCAGTCTCAAATTCGCCGTTGCGGATGGTCTAACAAAACCTATTTTTTATAAGTGAAACTAGGTAGACAAAGTATTGTTACTGTATGTAAAGTCAAGGAATTAGAAGAAGTGGGTTAGCTTAGTGGCGCGTGCCTTTGTTAGTGACAAAATGCGAACAGGTCGTGTGTTCAAATCATACCAAATCTGAAAGTCCAATTTTATTATTTTTTTCAAATGATGATCTCTTGGAATATTTTCAAGTCATGGCACCTCGTTGAGGACAACTACCTAAAATAAAATAATATTGTAATTTTTTGATTTATTGTTTTGATTTTTTATGTTTGACTTTGAACCCACTTAATTTCATTTCTAGATTCGCCACTGGACCGTGTCGGGATCGGGTCCAAGCTTTCACGCCCGAGGATAAGCCAATGGGTCAGCAAGCACCGGTAGTTGCACTCTCTTGTGATGCTTATATCGGGGATTTCGATGAGAACATTGATAGAGGAGCTAACTGGCAACACCGTGCTAAGTACGTTCACCCGCTTGTTCTCAAGAATCGTTATACCTTCAAGAAGAGCGGGGTGGTGAGCGCCAATTTAGCTTGGCTAAGGCGAGACGTCTATTTTTGGGGTCCAAACTTCTCCACGGATGTTTCGAATGGCCGGGAAGAGATTCGAAACTTGTCGATAACCATGAGGGCCTATGGGATGAGGGGTCATCCCGAGATGTCATGAATATTTGGCATCGTGGTTCGGTTGTGAGCCGGGTGAATAAACATAAGGTAAAAATGACGATCAAAGGTTCAAAATACGCGTGGCTCACTCTTTGGGTCATAAATCCTTCAATACAACTCCTATGGGTCTCAAATTTTGGGAGCTTAAAGTACACATCGAGAGCTTTCCATTGATATCTTATAGGCCTAAAACGGAGCCCAGATGAAGAAGTTATGCGCATTTGAAGTCGACAGAAAAATTACCCAGATCGTCACGCCCGCTACCCTCAGATGTAACGCCCCTGACGACTCACGGCAGTTTTGTTGTTTGGTCCGGAAGCTCCGTCACGCTCGTGACAAAACCAATGGTCACGCCCGTGACCCTGCTCGCCTAGGTCGTCACGCCCGTGACGACAGCCGTAACGCCCGCGACAAGACTATTTTGACGAGTGATTTGTTTGGTTAAAACGTTGAGTTTAGTCTTTTATTTACATAGTATAAATACCCCCTAGCTTATTTTCTAGGGAGATTATTGAGCTTTTGATGATTAAGAATATGCTTATGCATTGGTGTTAGGGTTTCCCTAAGTTTTCTCCCAAAATCTTGTGTTTACCTATCCATTTGTGGATTGTGGTGTTAGCAAGTCTTTCCTTGTGATTATTTAGTGGATTACCTTGGATAATCATTGTGGATTGCTAGACCTAGAGTTGTGGAATACCTAGCTCAAGGTCATATCCTTTCCTTTATTGTTCAAGTATTGTTCGATTGTTGAATCAAGGATACAACTCAAGCTAAAATCATCAATTCTCCCACCGCGCCACGCTTCAGCCACTGAGTGCATTATTGTCCAATACCCTCAAAGTTCAGTGTATTAAAGTCAAAAAAAAAAAGTTCAGTGCATTATTGTCCAATATCCCTAAAGTTCAGTCCATTAATCCTAAAAATAAATGATGAATGTCATTGAAGGTTTTATTACCTAATAAGCTACTACAGATTAACAGAGTGAAGAGAAGAGGAAGAAACACTGATGCCTTCATACTGGATGATGATCTCAAATTTGCTGCAACTTTATGCTGTTTGATTTCTTATATGTGTAATACTGTAATGTGTTGTGCCAAATGCAAGTGAGTAAGGCTCGGATCCATTTATTTATATTTTATACTATGCAGAATGGTTGGTATGAGTTTTTGTAAAATTACTGACGGTGTATAAAAGGGTGTAAATTACATAGTATGAAGATATGCATATTTAAGTATATAGAAGAAAATAAATCATATGATATGATATGAGAATCCACATATTTACAATAAATGACTAAAAAGTACCATATGTTTTGTAATATCTATTTTTAGAAGATCATATTATTGAAAATTATTTCTAGGTGCCCCGTGTTTCATATGTAGTACCTATTTTTTGGTGACAAATTATATTTTAAATTTATTACAAGATCCCCAAGGCTATCTAAAATTGTAAAAAGTATCCCTACCTTGATAAAAGCTTGTCAATTTATATTTTTCACCTGCATTAATATTTGTTTTAAATAATTAGGTTAGATCTCTTGTCCATTGGTAACAGAGCCTTAGTCAAAATTTATTGTGAAAATTCATACGCGCAATCTTTAATCTTTAGGTCACCCTCCATCATTTCACAAACATATTTTGATTTTGGCTCTGTTCGGTAAAATTAGCGTTTTAGGTAGCGGATAGAGGTTTATGTAGCGGATAGCGGTTTACGTAGCGTATAACGGTTTAAGTAGCGGATAGTGGATGACTGTTCAAATGAAAATTGTGTTCGGTAAATTTAGTGGTTGAATTAACAGATTAATGTGAATTGACATAAAAGGATATCAATAATTTTAAAAGATAAAATTTTCAAAGGGTATTTTTTGACCGAAAATATGAAACGCTATATCCTAAACGCTAAACGTTAACTTTATTAGCGTTTCACAAAATGCTCCTTAAAACGCTAAACGCTCCTCAAAACGCTAGCTTGCCGAACACTAATATTTATGCAATTAGAGTTTTTACTTGGTCAAGACGCTAAACGCTACCCCAAACGCTACTGCCGAACACAACCTTTAACTGAAAGATGGACTTTTTATAAATCATATCCTTTTGGATAATTGGAATTATCCTTTTGGATAATTGGAATTACCCAATCACCTTGAACTTCTTCACCTGATTTCATCATCTACTATGAATTCCTCTACTTGTAGGTCTCCTAGACTCACTAAATTTTCTTACATCTTATGAGTAGTATCTTCATAATCGTAATCAGATTCATCATCTATGATGATTTCAACAATTCCATTGTTATTACTAAAGGCATGTAAAACCTCGAAAAATTCGATTTCATTTACCGTTAAATTTTCCTATCGAGCGTTTTATCCTGTTAATTATCTATCTGTTTTCACACGGAGCTTTTAGGACCGCGAGTGTTTTCGTTAGAATTTTTAGAGTTCTAAAAATATCAGTTAGAAATTTTTGGGACTTTGGGTGTAAAATCTTTTTATCCTGTTAATTATCTCTCTCTCTCTCTCTCTCTCTCTCTCTCTCTCTCTCTCTCTCTCTCTCTCTCCAATATAGTACTACCTACTGTTGCTTGCTACTGTGGCTGTTGTTGCTCGACACACTCAAGCACACCACCAACAAACACCCCTCCCTCCTCCATCTTCTTCCTTCTTTACTCTCTTTCTTCTTGCTCTTTTTTCTCCATTGCCATCATTCATCAACCAACACACCACCATCCGACCTCCCTAATCCCCTCTGTTTTTCCAGCCTTGATCACCTCGTACACCACCACCTCAATGCACCACCATCACCTTCCTCCCTCCATCTCCAGCGCATCATCATCACAGCCACCTCAACCACCACGTTGCGTCGCTACACCACCACCTTCGAGGACCACCGGCCACCGCTACGACCACCGGACCACCGACGGCACCTCCCAGTCACCGGACGACCACACCATCACCGACGAGACGAATCGGGCCGAAGTCAAGAGCTGCTATTGCTCGGACCACCCCCGACTTCCCCGCCATCGACCCACCGCCGGGACCCCCTTGCTGCTGCTGTCCAGACGACCGACCACCGTCCCATCGACCACCAGCCGCCACCCGAGCACCACCTTGTTGGCCCTTGATAGTATAACCCTGAACTCTCTTTTTCTCTCTCTATAATTTTTGGGTGTTTTTGTTTGATGTTTGTTTATAAATGAATGGGTGTTGAAGTATCCAATATTGATATTCTGGAAATTATGATTTGTGTCTTAGAATATAGTATTAGGGTCTTGATTGATGTATATGATATGTGTTGTGATATAAATTTTGAGTTTTGTCAGAATATTATTAGGGTTTACTGATGTTTAAATGTTTTGAATATTTCACAAGTTCATATTATAAGTTATTATTAAGTTCATAATTTTATTACTTAGTTTCGTAATTTTATTATTTAGTTTTCATAAGTGATTGAGGTTCGTATTACTATTATTATTATTAAGTTTCGTAATTGTATTATTAAGTTTCATATTATTATTATCAAGTTTTTCGTAATAATATTATTAAGTTTGTGATACTAGTAATTTTCATATTATTATTATGAATACTAAGATTTCAAATAACTACAAGTGTTGTATTAGTACTAGTACTAATTAATAAGTTTTGGAATTTCTATTATGTTCCAAGAGTTACTAAGTTTACTTATTATATTTTAAGGTCCTATTATTATTATCAAGTTTTTATGATAATATTATTAAGTTTGTGTATTAGTAGATCTTTCATATTATAATTATTATTATTATTATTATTATTATTATTATTATAAGGTTTCGGGTTATTGTTATTATTATAAGGTTTCGTGTTACTATTATTAGTATTATAAGGTTTCGTATTATTATGATTATTATAAAGTTTCCGGAAAGTTTCATATTATTAATATTAAATGTTTCACATTATTAGTATCAAAGTTTCATATGTCTTAGTATTAAGAGTTTTATATACTTTGGTATTAAAATTTTATAAAGTTTTCATGATTAAGTATATGTTCTGGTTATTCCATGTCATTGTTTAGGTTCATGTTATTAGTTAAAAGGAGTAAATTATGTTATCCAATGTTTATTAGGATAGGTTATGTATTCTTGAGTATGGAGTTGGTTTAAAAAAAAAAATATCATGCTAAGGTTTAGGTGTTTTAGGGTTGGTTTATGATGATCTTGGAACCCTAGGAATATGCTAGGAAACCTAAAGGGGTAGATTTAGCCAAGAATGCATGATTATGTGACCTAGCATGTGATTGCATGTATAATGGCATAATTGTAAATTTTTGTGAATAGTACCATGCAAGTTTATATGTTTCAAGTTACTCTTATCCTTAAAGTTTAGTTATTATTCGAATAATGTTGAAATATTGTTGACATAATTTTATGTAAGTACTTATGATTGAAATACCATGTCATGTTAGTATAATATTAGTATCGAATTATTGTTTCAAATGTGTGTTCGACCTTATTGATTCCTGTTAGTATAGGTGAGTTGTGATGTTCATGTTATCTTGATTTGGTTATGCTCGTTACATGTATTACTAACTAATGAGAGAGTGATAAGGTTGGGGGTAGAGTAGGATTCGTGCGTAACTAATTATCGTAGAGATCAAGTTTTAATTTTAGAAGTTTATATTCGAATTCTAGGTCCGAGCGAGACGACGCGATAGTTAGCTCCCATGTGTAAGTGATTGCAGTAAAGAGAAGCTGTTCAGGTAATGTCTATGTCCTAATCCCCTTTGGGATGCTCTTTTATCTGTTTTGTGATTTTAATCTGATTTATGAGGCTTGCATCCCACACGGAGACTTCTTGTAAAGTTAGATTGTCTGATTTGGATATCTGTGAGTTGCTTTTTTGAGTTGAGTAAAACGTGACTGTAACGCCCCGGAAATTCAATTATAGAAAAGTCAAAGTCAACTAACGTTAACTGACAAAACTTAGCGGAAGACTCAAACTCTTATTGGGCGTCACTGCCGTATCCCCGAAGGAATACAAGGCGAGATGGAAACTACAACTATCTGATAACGGTAAAACAACTAACAAACTCATACTTAGAAAAAATAAATCTCAAAACTAACTTCAAGTTTCTCATAAAAGAAAAGCAACATAATTAACGACTTCTAAACATGACGTCCTCACTTCTAATTCCCGTCCCCTGCATATAGATCTTCACCTGAAAACAAAACATTTCAAAAATGAGGGAGAAATCTCAATAATGTCTACCCCTAATGTTAAAAACAAGTTAAGTTCATTTCAATTCATTTGGGGGAGAGGGAACGAGTCAAAATATTTTACAAACCTTTAATCCCTTACCTGTTTTCCTCAACCCAACCAATCCATATTTTACTATGCGGGCGGGATACCACATCCCTTAGAGTAACATCGCCTACCACAGGCATCAAAGAGTCGCCTACCACAGGCATCAAGAGTTCGCCTACCACAGGCATCAAAGAGTTCGCCTACCACAGGCATCAAAAGATATTCGCCTACCACAGGCATCAAAAGATATTCGCCTACCACAGGCATCAAAATATCCACTATCCTATATCAGGGAAGAAGCCCTGATCTCCTGGTCTATAACCCGGCAGGATTCCAAATCCTGTACTCCGGGTTATGCCTCGAAACCCGCTTAATGTTTCGCTTTGAATTAAAAGTATATTATTCAAACTCAACTCACAACTCTCAACTCTCAAGTCAAACCCAACCCAGGTTATCAAAACCAATAATAAAACCACTAATAAAAGACCATCCAATTTCTTAACTCATAAAAAAATCAAAGCACGAACAATTATAAACAGTTATCCAAAACAGATGGTCACATTTCCACATAAAGTCCCCTTTCGGGATGCGATTCTCAAAACAGATTAGAAAACATTAAAACACATTTAAAGAGCATCCCGGTGGGGATTAGAGCATAGACATTACCTGGTTAACTTCACTTCACAGCAAAAACGCACACACTTGAGCTCACTAACGACGTGAATTAGCTCAGGTCTAAAATAGAAATAATTATTCTAATCAAAGCGCGCCCTTCGAAGTTAGTATTAACTACCTTCTACCTAACCCTCCCCTAGGAACACTATAGGTTCCTATCAATCATGAATTTACACTCTAAATCATCTAACACATTCCAAGTAATCACATAACCAGATCAAAACATCACTTTCACACATAAACATTTTTATTAATAAAAAGCATCAATAAAACAGATTACAACATCCACATAAAAAAAGGTCAAAACTTGACTTCCCAACATCCTATGGATCTGGTTTTGGATTTTTCGGAAACATCGGGATGTCTACTAAAACTTTCATGTTGAACTCGAGACCAAAAACACACTCTAATGTCCTCAAAAACAGACATCAATCCAAGCTGTCTAGATCTGACCCAGGACTGGTAATCGGGGTATAACTCGACTTATACAATTCCAACGTCCGATCCGTAAAATTCCTATGAAAGCTAACATCTACCGGAACCTCCAGTTCAAAGGGTTCGATCAAAGGACAACTATATTTATCATAGTGACTCATTCTTTACACCCTATCAAAATTGTCCCGTTCCCGGTTCCCTTATAGTCAATAATTTCGGTTCTAGCTTTCACCAATCGATCCTGAGGTCCTAATTTGCGCCTAAAACAGTGGCTAGGGTTAAAGTTTTTACTCTAATCCAACCAAGGTCTAAAAGCTACCACTTATAACCAACAATTTAAACCTTTTTAAGTAAAGAAAACTTGATAATAACTTAATAATAATTTAAGCACGTAATAATAACATAATAATAATATAAATGCATAAAGTTTAAAACTTTACTAAGCATACACATTATAAAACTTATAAAAACAAACAAAGGAGTTTTAGAATTCTCTTTAGATAATTACAACATAAATTTTCATAAAGAAAATCGGATAGTAGCGTACCAATAATATATGCATTATAATCAAAAAGTAATAACGTAACTACGTAAATTTTGAAACTTTAATAAATATAATACATTATAAAATTAAGGAAAATAGAAGGAGGGAGTTTAGAACACCTTTTGAATAATTACAACACATAACTTTAACGTATAAAACAAATAGTTAATTTAAAACTAATAATTCATAAAATAAAACTATAGTTAAACAATATACTTATGAATATGAATTCAAACTAGACTAAAACACAAATAATAATAATAATAATAATAATAATAATAATAATAATAATAATAGTTAAACATGCATCGTAGGAATCACGTAGCATAGCATAGTAATACACCGAACACGTAGCTAGAATCTAGGTTAAAGTATATACCCCAGAAACACAAGAGGGAGGAGGTCGGGGCGGCTGACTGGTGGCAATGGAGGCTCCGGGATGGCGGTGAGGTGGTGTGGTGGCCGGCGGTGTTGATGGAATCTCGCACTCAGTAGCGGCAGCGACGACACTTGCAGCACAACATGGCAACTAACCTAATTCCGGGGCTTCTAGGGTCGCGATGGTGGTTCCGGTGGCCCGAGTGGCAGGCAACGATCATAGGTGGGACTATAACCTATCTCTCGGTGGTATTGGTGGTTGCCGGCGACGTCCGAAGAGGGGTTGGGAGGTGGCCTGTAAAACCCCGAAAAATCCAAAGATATTGACCGTGACGTCGTTAGTATATTATGTTTGACTTCGTTATTTATTATTATTCGTTGTGTTTATTTTTGCTAACACTTGAGCTCGTAGGATCGTGAGGGACTAACAAGGGTATATCGATAATTTTTGTGGGTCTAGTATTATTAGTTTTACTCTTTTTATTATTGGTATTACCATTAATATTATTGTGTTATATGAATAATATGTGAATATTATTTGTTATGTGATTATTATTAATGTTATTATCATTAGTGTTATTATTATTATTATTATTATTATTATTAGTTTGTTTTTAGAAAAATCAGATTTTAGTGTTGGGTTGGGTTAAGACTAAGAATAGACTAATTGGGCCTAATTATGTGTTTAGTATAAAAATCTCCCTCCTCTCAAAAACCCTAAACCTAGCAATCAAACCCTAGCCTCTCATCCTCTCCTCCCCCCCCCCTCTCTCTCTGCCGTGTCTGACGCGCCACCGCAGCATCGCCGACCACCGGAAACCACCGCAACCACTTTTCTTTCTCTTTTTATTTATTTTCTGTTATTATTATTATTGTATTATTATTATTTCTTGTTTTAAATCTTGTAGTTGGGTAAATAAGGGTGTAATTTTATTAAGTGTTATTTGTAATTATTTGTTCTTGTGTTGTATTATTTATGTGTAATTTGTTTAAATTATTTTATGTAATCTTTATGTTCTAAATTGGTGTATTAGGTTTGTAATAGTTGTAGTAAAAATTATTAATGTTCAATTGGTTGATATACTTTGTTTTCAAGTGAATCATGTTAGGGCTTTAGATAACAATATTATTGTATGCACGAATTCTTAAAGTTTAACTATTTAGATTAATTCTCGAATCATTATGTTCTTTATTTCAATCATGCTTAAGGTTAATCTTGTTAATAAGTTAGGTTGAGATTCTTGTTTATTAATTCTTGGTTCATGATTGAATCTTTGTTTAAAAGAAATTAGTTTTTTTTTAGGATTTTTGATTGGTAGTTTAAATGTTTATATGTTCTTTATAGTTTATTCATATGTTCTTTAAGTTCTTTCTTGAATCTTGATTAAGAAATTTGTATTTTATAATTACCCATGTTGTAATTCATATAGGTCAAGCATGATTAGGGTGTTTAGTTATCAAAGTTCTATCCTTGTTTTATTAAGCAAGTAATTACATGTTTCTTTGGGTTGTGATATGTTATATCATGATTAATGTTGTGTGTAATCAAGTTAAATTGATTAAAGTTGGTTCTAGTGAGTTTTAATTATAGAAATTATGAAGTGTGGACCTTGGGTTGGGTCAGGTTGAAGACTTTTAACCTTAGTCACTGTTTTAAGCCCAAATTAGAATCCCAAGACCGATTGGTAAAAGTTAGAACCGAAATTACAAATTAAATAAGAACCGGGATCGGGAAAGTTTTGTTAGTGTCCAAAGATCGGGTTGCCACGGTTAGTGTAGTTGTCTTTTGATCAAACCCTTTGGACTGGAGGTTCCCTTAGATGTTAGGAACCATAGGAATTTTACGGATCGAACGTTTGATTTGTATAACCCGAGTTATAATCTTTTTACCAGAACCTGTCAGTTCTGGACCAATTGGAAAGATGGGTGTTTTTAGAATCCTTCGGGGCTGATATGGGCTTAGTCATCAACATAGAAGTTTTAGTAGACATCCCGAGGTTTCCGAAAAGTCCAGAACCAGACCCATAGGATGTCGGGAAGTCGAGTTGTGACCCGTTTTATGTGAACGTTAAAATCTGTCCTCTGTTTGCTTTTATTTATAAAGAATTGTTGAGTGAAAATAATGTGTGATCCTGCTATGTGTTTTCTTGGAGGTGTTAAGTATAATTTCATAAATGATAGGAACCTAAGTGTTCCTAGGGGATGGGTTAGGTAGTTGATAGTTAATACTAACTTCGTTAGAACGCGTTTTGATTAGATAATTATTCTTATTCTAGGCCCGAGTTAGTGCGTGACGATAGTGAGCTCAAGTGTGTTCTCCTTATTGCATCGTGGCGTTATTCAGGTAATGTCTATGCTCTAATCCCCACTGGGATGCTCTTTAAATGTGTTTTAATGTTTTCTAATCTGTTTTGAGAATTGCATCCCGAAAGGGGACTTTTGTGGAAAATGTGACCATCTGTTTTGGATAACTGTGCGTTTTTATTTGTGATTATTGATTTATGAGTTTGAGAAATTGTGATGGTCCTTTATAAGTAGTTTTGATACTCGTTTTGATAACCTGGGTTGGGTTTGACTTGAGAGTTGTGAGTTGAGTTTTTGCATAAGATACTAATAATTCAAGTGAAACTTTAAGCGGGTTTATCTGGTCGTAGCCTGTGGTAGGCGGAAATGTGAACTCTTGATATTCTGGTCGTAGCCTGTGGTAGGCAAAGGGTCTGGGACCCTGGTCGTAGCCTGTGGTAGGCGGAAATGTGCTTGATATTCTGGTCGTAGCCTGTGGTAGGCAAAGGGTCTGGGACCCTGGTCGTAGCCTGTGGTAGGCGGAAATGTGAACTCTTGATATTCTGGTCGTAGCCTGTGGTAGGCAAAGGGTCTGGGACCCTGGTCGTAGCCTGTGGTAGGCAGAGGATCTGGGATCCGGTATGATATTTGTTACTTTAAGGGATGTGGTATCCCGCCCGCACAATAAAATATGGATTGGTTGGGTTGAGGAAAACAGTTAAGGGATTAAAGGTTTGTGAAATGGTTTGACTTATTTCCCTCTCCCTCAAATGAATTGAAATGAACTTAACTTGTTTTTAACGTTAGGGGTAGACATTATTGAGATTTCCCCCTCATTTTTGAAATGTTTTGTTTTCAGGTGATGATCAATATGCTGGGGACGGGAATTAGAAGTGAGGACGACGAGTCTAGAAGTCCTTGAATCTTTTTATATTGTTTTCGTTATGAAATCTTAAAGTTTTGTTTTGAGTTGTTAGTAGTTACTGTTAGCAGACAGTTGTGTTTTCCTTTCTCGCCTTGTGTTCCTTCGGGGATACGGCAGTGACGCCCAAACTAAATTTGAAGTCTTCCGCTAAGTTTTGTCTGTTAACGTTAGTTTGACTTTGACTTTTCTATAATTGAATTTCCGGGGCGTTACATGGCCAAATAGGGGCAGCAACACAGCAACACAACATGCGCAACCCTACTTCGGGAGCCTCTCATCGCTGGTCCGGTGGTCGGCGGCTTTGGTTGGTGGCTGGCCGTCATCGAGGGTAGTGCAGGGAGGTGGCCCACGGTGTTCCGGGAACCTAGAAGCTGGTGGTCGCTGGTGGGGGAGAGGGCGAAGAGAGGGTGGTGGAAAGAATTGAGCAAGAGGGGAGAAGGGGGCGGGCTCGGGTTATGTATCCACGCAGCCGAAGAACGGTGGTTTAATTAAACAAAAACTAGGGTTTAGCTAAGAGGGGTATTTATACCCATAATTAATTACAAGAAAAAATTCAAAAAAATAGAAAATTAATACAGTTGAAATTAATTAATTATTTATAACACTAGATTTTTTTCAAAATCTCCAAAATACCTTATACTTAACTAAAAAAATACTCACATGAATAATAATATTAATAATGGACACATAATTAAATTAAAAGTAAACACATAACTCGTCCAATAGCATTTGAAACTACCAACATACCCCTACTCTCGTGCAACCCCAATGCACAAAGAAGATTACTAAAATACCCTTGTTAGTTCCTTAACGGTCCTACGAGCTCAAGTGTTAGCACAAATAATCGCCCATAATTTCTCAAAAATTAACGGAGTCAACCTAATTTATTAACGACGTCACAGTCAACACATTTAAATTTTTCGGGGTTTTACAGTGACAGTCTTTTAAACTCTGAATTTTATTCTGTTGATTTTGGAAACTGGGTTGAGTTTTGTTTGAAGTCTAACATCTAATAATTCATAAGATACTAATAATCAAAGTGAAACCATAAGCGGGTTGCGGGTAGCAACCCTTAGAGCAAGATCTGTTCCTGCAGGGGAGTTATCAAGAGATCGGGGAGTCCCGATATTATTTCTGAGATTGTGCACACATCTGATTCTGTTTCTGGGACTGGCCATCCATTCTGATTCTAATATTCTGGGGATAGGTAAATCCCGCCCGCATAATAAAATTCTGATTGTTTTCTGAGGAAATGATTACTCTGTTTCTGATTTCTGATTTCTGGTTTCTGATTTCTGATGTCTGATTTTGAGTTTGAAAGTGTCAGTTAAGGTTTTCTGGAACGTTGTGTTTTTCTGAGTTGAAAGTTGATACTGTTGGTTTATAAGTTTTGTTATTTCTGAACTCTGGTTATTTTGGGTTGGGTTTCAAATGAGTTGTAAAAAGGTTTGACTTGTTCCCCTCCCCTAAAATGGTTTGAAATGAACTTTGAACTATTTTGACAGTTAGGGGTAGACATTATTGAGGTTTCCCCCCTCATGTTGTGAATGTTTTATTTTCAGGTGAAGATCAATTATGTGATGGGGACGGGCAATAGAAGTGAGGACATTGGAGTTAGCCGTTTGAGAATAAAGTTTAGTTTATGTTTAGACTTGAAGTTTAGCAAATGTTGAGTTTATGTTGTTCTAGAATTCGAAGTTCTTTTCGTTGTTAAATTAAAGTAGATAGTTATCGCTTGTTGTTAGTTTCCCTTTCTTGCCTTGTATCTCTTCGGAGGTATGACAGTAACGCCCAAGTAAATAAAATGAGAAAGAAAAAAATTGAGACTTCCGCTGTTAATGTTAGTCAACGTTTGATTTTGACCGTTAAGTTTAGATCTGAAATTCCGGGGCGTTACAAGGCAAGTTTAAAGAGATCTAAGCTAATTATTTAAAACAAATATTAATGCAGGAGAAAATATAAATTGACAGGCTTTTATCAAGGTAGGGGTATTTTTTTCAGTTTTAGATAGTCTTGGGCATCTTGTAATAAATTTAAAATATAATTTGTCCCCAGGAAATAGGTACTATGAAACATGAGGTACCTAGAAATAATTTTCAATAATATGGTCCCCTAAAAATAGAAACTGCAAAACATAAGGTCCCTTTCAATTATTGAAAACCTTTGTAGAATTTCTGGCACATATTTGTGTTAAACACAAAAAATTATATATAACAAGGTGGTTGATACTTTCGTGAATCGGGTTGAGTGTCTCTGGATTCCTGGGTTAAGATCAAAATGTCAACATATGGGGTTCAACAGCCATTGTCCTTCATGTTTATATGTTGTTACAAATAACAAAAGGCTCAAATATATATGTCAATTATGAACTTATAAACTCTCTTACAATTTTAAAAATGACTTATCAAGTAGGGGTGAGTTATTTACTCTTACAAACTTACACTAACCTACTCCTAACCCTAAATACTCTTACAATCATAGGCTCCGTTACGATTAGTGCAATGTGGTAATGGTGCGGTGTGGTGAAATTTGATAAAGTATGGTGAAGTTTAATGAATTGTGGTGAGAGTTGTATGTGGTAGGTTGGATAGGTGAAGTGTGAGAATGTAAAAAGTAGATGAGAAAAGTAAGTAATAGAGGATAAGATATTCTTGTAAGGAAACCCCCATAATTCAATTATATATATCTTTGATAGGCTCCCAGTTGGGGCAAGCGATTTCAATTATTTCCACATGGTATCAGAGCCAGACCTGAGCAAAAGGTCTCAGGTTCGAATATCAGCATCCCCCATATTCATTTGCGCAAGGGGGCCTTTGCAGCATCCACGCTTCAAGCCCAAAGGTCATTCGCGTGAGGGGGCGTATTAGACTATAAAACCATTCCTGGGGCTTGTTTGGTCGTGCACCTGATTACACTTTGCTTCATACCTTTGGTTGTGCTTGTTTTCCAAATTTTCCAGCAACTTCAGCAAACAAATTACAACCACGTTCAATTATTTGTGTTTTTTGGGGTATGCTCACAGTTATAAAGGTTTTTGATGTTTTGATCCCAAATCTGGTCGTGTCTACACTAGTCGACACGTCCATTTTCATGAAAATATTTTTCCATATCCCATGTTGGTTTCTTCTCCTGCCCCTCATGTTCCTCCTCCATCTGTCATTGAGGATATCCTTACTCTCATGTAGAGGTGTTCATTGGGTCAAACTCGGACCAACCCGGAACAAACCGGACTAGACCGAAACCCGAAATAGCAAAAAAGTTGGACCAAAGACCGGACCGAAAACAACTGGTCCCAACCCAGACCAACCCGATGTGCATTTGGCCCGGACCAACCCAGACCGATTTGGACCGATTGAGATCTTTTTGAAATTTTTCTGCTAAAATTTGTAAATAGACTAATTAAATAATTATATATGTCTATTGCTAGGAAGCACATTTTTTATTGTGTGTTATTGTTTATGTTAGAAAATTTTAAAAAATAATGCATTATTAAAATTTAAAAAATCATGATACATCCTTAAACTTAAACATTAAAAATCCCATATACACTTTCACGGTTCAAATTCACAGCGTGCAAAACCTACGCAGCATAACCTCTTCCCTCTTCAGTCCTTTCACTTCGTACACCTTCGCTTCTCCAGTCCAGCAGTCGTCCCTCTCTCTCTCTCTCTCTCTCTCTCTCTCTCGATCAGCAATTTGAGCAGCCACTGGTGGAGATTTCGCCGGAGTTGTTCCTACAAAAGTCGCCGCCGCCGCCGTTGTCTACGTTCGCTCACTATCGCCGACCTACCAAACCTAGCCCTGCTCAAGGTAAGCTTCATCACATATTCTAGTTTGTTCAAACACAACAAAAATCAATCACATTTTCCTTTTTTTAATCAACTTATAATCAACAATTTTTTAGGCAAAGGGAGATTCTGGGTTGTTTAAATTGCTTTTGTTACTGTTCAAATGGAATTGTTGTTATTTACTCCATGTTCAGGCCTTATTCTAACCGTGCCTTGGCTTTCCTCATAGCTATCAGAACCATCCCTAATCCCAACTGTTTTGTCCACTGACTGAGATCGTCTCTACTCCGTCCCCGCCCCCGCCCCCGGGAACGTATTCTTGAATCATGCTCATGTATCAGGATCTCCTTACCCGTAAGCATTATATATTCTCATTCTGTTGGTTTGTTGCTGGTTATACTCATATTATTTTTGCAAACACGAGTACAATCGATTTACTTGTGTGATTTGGCGTTCGGTAATTTATGCTTTTTATGTTCGATTTCCTAAATATGTTGTATAGGAAAAAAATTGTGGTTATATGCTTGGGGTTTTGAAGAGGGGTTTCCATTCAATAGTTGTTGCGGCAACATTAGGGTTTATTTAATCAATGGGTTTAGTGTTTTGGGTATCTGAGAGTTCTTGCGGTGATTATTTGTGATTGGGGTGCAAATTTCGTAATTGAGTTGATTTCATTATACTTAAATTAGAAGTTTTATTGATCTACTTCTATTGATTTTTGAAGAATTTTTTTTCTTAGCGTTGTTGTTCCTTTCCAGTATATTTCTTTTAATTTCAGTCCTCAAATTGAAATACTATTCATGTCTCATGTTATTTCAATTTCACGGTTCGACATATACCTTCAAATTCATGTTCTGAAAAACGTTGGGGCAATTTGGAGTCTGTTTCTATGTTACTATTTACTGAACTCATTTATTCTTGTTCAATTGACATTATTATTTTTCCCGACAGCTACTTTGGATTGTACTTATCTTTTGGATTGAGCTTGCTTACTGCTCTTTAGTCTAAAAAGTTATCATTTTGTGTGAATTTTGACACAGACTTCATATTTTGAATTTGATTGAGTTTTTGTTTGTCTGGACTCTGGATTCACTTTTAGGGCACTCTCATTTTTGCTCCTGTGTTTGTTGATATTTTCCTTTTGTTGAGGTTTGAGTGTACAAGGTTAGATTTAAGAAACCAGTCATTTGAAAATTCAGCTTCTAATGACGTCACTAAAGAAATCTCTCTGGCCGAATCTCAAGGGTGATGATTTCTCTCTCCCCACCATTGACGATGCTCGTCCCATCGATACTCATGGTCTCCCTCCTTTCCAGATGAGTTTCTTTTTTAAAAAAATTTTTGTGAAATTTTTTCTCTTGTAAAGTTAAAATCTCTCTCTAATTAAAAGTCTATATTTGCTTGCTCTAATGTTCAAAGCAGGAGGACTAGGTCCGAATGTAAGCCCAGCGAAGCTGCCTATGCAGAGTAAATAATATCTATCTATCAATCAATCTAAAATTATACAATTATTGTGTTATTTGTTTGAATCCTGGGATTTTGAAAGAGATATTGAATTGAAGGTGTTGTTTTTTGTTGTGGCTGCCATGGGTGTCTTCTTGATCCATGTATGGTTTTCTTGTGAAATTGTGTATAATTGGCTTGTAGTTGATTTTATTGTTGTTTATTGTAGTGGTGTGGAGGTAGAAAGTATGAATAAGGTATTTTCTGTTGTCACACACTTGAGCTGTAGTAATTGTTTGGTGCTTGAGGAGTGTAAGAGGTGAAGCAAACTTTGTTAGTATTTGCAGCAGAATTGATTGATCTTAAACTCTTAACATAACAAGTAGCTACCTGAATGAAAAATAATCTCTTGTGACTATAAATAATTCTATAATCAAGCAAACTTTTTTTTTTTTTTTGGGTTGGTTGGGTTTTTTCTTTTTTCTTTTTTCTTTTTTTTCACCGGGGTGGAGGGGAGGTGGTGTTAATATTGTCGTAATAACTATTTGAAGTTGCTTTGTTATTGTTTGTGCTCAAATTTTCTAAGCAAGTGAAAGAAATTGTGTCCTAAACATTTGCGATTCATATTTTGATTCATTTAGGGTGTTTAGGGTTTAAGGTTTAGGATTTAGGGTCACTGTGGCTGCAACTGTCAGTGTAGGTGTTATTGCTTTCATAGTTGGCACTGCAACTGGATACTTGGCTCCATGGATGGTTTGATTTTACGCTCTCTTGGATCCAACCTATGCAATAGCTTCCTATTTCAACCATCGCTCCTGTCCCCGTGCATCAGCCAACAGCCTGATCCTCATTTATGTTTGATTTCCATATTCTGCTTTCCCTGTTCCTTGCAGGGCTATATTTTTGTTTCAATAGGTTGTCAGATGCCACTATATTTATTGTTGTGTACGGGCTTACCAGTATGTAATTTGCTGGTGTTACGGTTCATTTGAATTTTAGTTGCTACCCCCGCCATTTGCCTCATCGGTGCTATTGCAATGGTAGAAGAGTTCATTTATCTTGTGTACGTTGGTTGTCTCAGTTCTCTGAAAGATAATAGGCCATTTACTACGAAGCAATTGCAATGGTAGAAGAGTATCAACAATCACTATAGGTCCTTAATCTTGGCGGAATTCGGCTTGGATTGAAGAACTCTCCTCAGGTCTCTAACTTATGTCATCCCTTTTATTGCTCCTTCCTTTTCTCTTTTGAATTAAGCCATGATATTTATTTTAAAAGCAATATGGCATGGATCTTACATCTCATTTTTAATACTCATGTTGATGTATAACGTGTGAGGCATTATAATGGAATGAAGTTAGTCGTTAAAATAATTAACTGTTGACAAGAACCTTATTGAGGTTGGTTTTGATCTGCTTTTCACTTACACTTGGCAATAAGGTTGTTCTGGTTAGGTTTGGGTTGGGTCAATTTGGGTGGGTCATTTTCAGGCAACTTTATTTTTAGTTCGATAAGTTTGTCTTGGCAAAAAGATAAAATTCGGGTCAAGTTGAGCCATTTCAGGTTTCTTTTTTGTTTTTTGCATTTTCGAGTTTGGGTCGACTCAGTTTTTGCCATGTCTGTTTTCACTAATGGATACCTTGGTAGATACATGATGCAAGTTGTGCTGATCCTTGTATGTATGCATAGGTTTTTGCCAAAGGAATAGATGCATACATTGTAATCTGGATGGCAGCCTGAGCTTCTCAAATGGAAAACCAGGATGCAATAAATGCAGCTATGGGTGGTCATTGGCTGATCCAAAAGAGGTAAAAAAGAAAAATACCAACTTGTATCATTACTTCTCTGTATTTTGGTAAAAGCATGTATTTTCGACTGTGTTGGTTAGCTTGCTCATCTTGCTCTTGTTCCCAAAATCATATGCTTGTACAGGGATTCAAGAAGTTCACTTCCTTTTAACCCAAATGATAAATGAATAGCTCTTACATACATTGGCAGTGAGGGGAAAATGCATAGAGTCAGTGAAGGGCATCAGAGCAGGTAATAATATCAAACATTCACTGCTCCTCTATCTAAATCTGCAATAATTTTAGTTGTTGTATCAACATTGTGTTGTTGAGTTCATTATGCTAAAGAAGACTTTCCGTAAAGTTTTGATTAAAATCTCTAATTGATGTATATGATTAAAGAGGTAATTTTTGTACTTAGTTTAAGCAGAAGACTAATGATTGACAATGACGGCCTGTAATGAAGATCTGGGCAGTTGAATTTAAGGGTGTTTTTCACCTTGTTATTTTTCCTCTTTTATTTTTTTTTTAAAAACAATGTTCACGATGAGAGAATTAATTAAGGTGTGGTCAAATGGAAAAATAGACATAAATACTGGGTATAGAATGAATATGGTACGAAAATGGTTAGGTCATGGTGAACTGAATCTTTATATCTTTAATTTTGATATCCGTATATCTATTTAATGCACTTTCTATCATTTTTCATTAGGGACTAGAGGGCTGAATGAAATTTCAAACTTTCCTTAGATTTTCCTCATCTGATTTATTTGCAATTACTTGGAGTTTTATTTTTAATTTGAATGAGTTGTTCGACATGTTCTTAATTTTCTGGTGATTTTGTTGTTCTGAGTTTATTGGAAAATTTTCTGGCGATTTTGTTGTTATGAGTTCTTCTACTTTGTTACTTCATATTCATGCTTGTGGATCCAACAATTCTTCAAGAAGGGATGTAAATGGTGGGCAATAAAGATAAGCAGAAATGGTGGGAAAATTTGACCTCTAGGATTGTTTCTCATTCATGCCTTTGTTGAAAGGCATCTCCCTAATTGTATTATATGTACAATTTACTAATTTAATGAAATTCATTTGCATTAGTAAGCAGGATTGTCCTTTGTCTCATTTACAATTAGCAATTCAATGATTATATTTGACTGGGAAACTTTTAGTATAGGTTGTATCTTATTTGAGGGTCCAGTTGCTGAAGAACTAAGCGATCAACACGGTGCATAAGAGTTTCTATAATTGACTATAGAGGTGGGGTACAAAGTCATTGCAATTCCAAAAAATGCGATGTTCATAATGTTTCTAATATATTGAATTGTATCATTTCTACCGTTTATTTCTTTTACATATATATTGTGTTGTCTTAGTTAAGTGTTCTGCGTTTTTGTGGATTTAACTTTTTTAGGGCTTGTCAAATTTATGGGTAAAAAGTAGGGTAATTTTTGATAACTTTTGATAATTTTTTGTAAATTTTGGTAGCTTTTGGTAAATTTACGTCAATATATCAAAAATTTTTTTTGTGATTTAAGTTTGGTAATTTTCAATAAACTTTGGTAAATTTAAGTAAAAACTGGTAAATTTTTATAAATTGGAGTTACCCATAATTTTTTTTTGAGAAAAAAAACCCCGGGGCTAGAATATACTATTACTCAAAAACGCGCACATGTCATTCGAGGTTAGATTGTAGACAATATCCGGCAGCCCGTCTGTTCAAAATTTAAATCCATCTCGATTGTGAGATGGGTTGGATATGAGCCATGGCATGCGCAACTGGATTACATTAATTACCCATAATTTTTGATAATCAAACAAAAACAAGATCGTAAAAAAGAAATCTCTTGTGCACGTTTCCATGGGAACTACCAATGTTGATGAATGCCAATGCATTCCTTTTAAAGCTTTGAAAGAAATCCATTCGATGGTCATTGGTAAATTGAATGTAGGACCGCTTTTTGTCTAATATTATCTTTCCTTTATAATGTTATATTGCTTATTATATTCACTGCGTGCGTGTTTATGACCAGTAAATAGTAATCGAAAAAAAGAATAACGTTCTCACTAGCAATTCTATTTCAAAATTTGTTGGTAAACTTATTTTGTAGCTCATCTGCTCATGCCTCATGTTTACTCAAGGCTAAAGCAGATGTTATACCCAAAAGCACCCATTTCGGTTTAAACCAAATGACTGCTCCCGCAATCATCACCCGACTGGTGAATCTGGTCACTCACAACATGCAGGTAATCTAACCTTTCTTTGTGGGTAAGCAACAGTGGTGGCGGAGGTTTGAATTGAGCAAATTCAGGTGTAAAGTGTCATATATATATATATATATATATATATATATATATATATATATATATATTTGTGTGTGTGTATGACTGTATGTATGTATGTATGTATGTATGTATGTATGTATATAGGTTCTAAAGAGAAGGGCTCTGCCCTCTCTCTAGAAATCTCTCTTTGATGAACAGAGGGAGAGATGTGAGAAAGAGTTCCCCTGTCCCCCATTCCCTCTTTCTTCTTTTCCCTTTCCTCTCTTTTCAACCCCTCTTTGTGCCTCTTCTATGGTTTCTCATCGATCTTCTTCGTCTTTTTGGAGATCTAAACAATTCTTTCTCTTGAGAGGAAAGTTTTGCTTGTTTTTTGTCCGGTTTCCTTCCGATACTTATCTCATTTGAATACATCGGGGCGTTCTTTCGACCATCTCCGTGTGTGGAGATCCTTCGACTATCTCCATGTTTGGAGATCCTGGCCCTGTTTGGTGCTTTGTGTTGTCGTTCTTGGCGGTGGATGGAGTTTTTCGGTTGTTGTTTGGGAGTCCTTTTGTGGGGTTTTTTTATTTTATTCTTTTTAATTTAATTTAATGTTTATTTTTTTGGTAGTAAGTTAGGTTTTTCTTTGTGGTTTTATACTTTGGTTAGTTTCTTGATCCTGAGATAGGAGGATTCTAACTTTAGATTGACTCTACTGTTCATTTATCCTGTAAACAGTAGATCAATCCATTTACCCGGTGTTAAAAATAAAATGTATGTATGTATAGGTCTATCGATCCAAATCTTGAGAGGAAGATTCTTGGTGTCACCCGCAACAAGCGAATATGAACTTTTTTCGAATTTGAGCTTACATCACTTTTTTGTCGAAAGATCGAACTACAAGAAAAAGGATTTGACAGAAGAAAAAAGAGCTAGACACACTTCATTGAAAAAAATGATCTGCGATTCGAGTGGGACAGAGAAACCAACATACAACTCTTTCCAGTCAAACATGACTGTTCTTGGTGGGGACTGTTCTTGGTGGGGCAGGCCGGCCACCTTCGAATGGCATTAGACCTACGGACCGTGAACGGATTCGCCTCTATCAACTTGTAACGCCCCAACCCCTCCTGGGCCGCGGACATTACCGATAACCGCTTCAAGGATCATTGACTGACCCAACAAATCACCACGAGTCTTTCCAGCGTGCTTCGTCCTCGCTCACACGTTGCCTGGGAAAACTTCCCAGGAGGTCACCCATCCTAGTACTACTCCCAGCCGAGCACGCTTAACTGAGAAGTTCCCAACGGATGAGCTACCGTAAAAGAAGGTGCACCTTGGTGATATAAGTAGTCATTTCAATCCTTTTAAGCCACACTTTAACCACATACCCAAGGTATTACAGTCACCCCCACTTAAGCGCACAACGTCCTCGTTGTGCCATAATCCAATCCAGAATCTTTGTCCCGCTAGGTGACTGCCCCTTGGCTCTCCCGTCCACTGGCGCAGCTCACGGTCGTGGGTTGGCTCTGATACCATATGTAATGCCCCGACCCCTCCTGGGCCGCGGACATTACCGATAACCGCTTCAAGGATCATTGACTGGCCCCACAAATCACCACGAGTCTTTCCAGCGTGCTTCGTCCTCGCTCACACGCTGTATGGGAAAACTTCCCAGGAGGTCACCCATCCTGGTGATATAAGTAGTCATTTCAATCCTTTTAACTGAGGAGTTCCCAACGGATGAGCTACCGTAAAAGAAGGTGCATCTTGGTGATATAAGTAGTCATTTCAATCCTTTTAAGCCACACTTTAACCACATACCCGGGGTATTACACAACCCCATATATATATATATATATATATATATATATATATATATATATAGAATCTTTTCCTAAATTCTTGTGAACGCTTTTCTATCCCTGCTTTTGGTCTCATGTTTACTTCAATTATGGTGCGTTTGGTTACAATTATTTCCTGGAAAAATTTGTCAACTTTCCCAAATTAACCAAAATTTTCCATGTTTGTTAGTAAAATGATGGAAGGAAAATTTTGAAGTGGGTCTCATAATATTTCCAAGGTTGATGGGAAAAATTTTCTCATGGGGGCTTGGGAAAGTTTTTTTCCCATGGGAAAGGGGGAAAGTTTTTTTAACTTTGTTTTCAAAAATGTCCTTAAAAACTTTTTTATAAGTTAACATATGTTAGTTTGAACATTTTAAATGAGTTTTCTCATAAACTTTCCCAAGTTTTCAAATGTAAACCAAACACTGTGAATTATTCTTTCTCAGAGAAACATTTTTTTCGGAAAAGAACCAAACACACCATTATAGTAAAGGTTTCTTAGCTGAGAAGGTTGGGTTCTTACATTTAGTTTTCTAATTTCAAAATTCAATTTACAGGTTTTTTTTTTTTGGTTAGGAAAATGTTTGCAATAATTTAGAAGTACAAGTTTAGAGTTCTATGTGCGAATTATTTAGTTAGTATTAATGCGCTAAACTGATGCATGAGAGTAGGATACATTTGATAATGAGCAAATAACATAGCTGTAAATTTTATTGTCAAACTTAATTCAAATTATATTGTCTAATGATAATAATATAAAATTTTAGAGAGTAAATAATTTGAAAAACTTAGATCAAATGGTATCAGTCATTCTGAAATTTTTAATTCAATCGTGCTACATCAAACCACTCGGCCTCTCCCCCTGTGCATAGATATTCTTGAGGTATTGGATTTAGATTTTGTTTTAGATTTGAATTTTGTCAAGTGGTGACTTACTGATTTTTGACTGATATATCTGTTGATAGATATATCTGTGCTCTTATATTCTTGGTTATGGTCTTATGTTATGCTTGGAAGGGGAGTTAAAAATGGAGAGTAGGAGTTCATGAGAGTAAAGGAGGGTGAGAGTATGGGAGGGTTCATAAGGGTAAACTACTTACTCTGGCTTAGGAGAACAATTTGGAGAGTTCATAAAAGTAAAATGTCAATTGACATATTTACCCTTTCATATTATATGTAATTCAATTAAGGTTAAGGGTATTATAGTCATTTCCCATTGTAAGTATATTATAACTTAATTGAACACTTGCTTACACCCCAAATTGGGGTTTAAAAAAAATAAGGGTTAAGAGGGGGTAAAGGAGGGTCCTTACTCCTCCTTACTCCCGCTTGGGAAGAGAGTGAGAGAGGGTAAGGGAGGGTAAGAGGGATTGAGGTTTACACCCCTTTACCCCTCTCCCAAGTAGGCCCTTAGTTCCTTGTATTATATCACTCTCCTGATGTGTCTTGTCAAGTGGTGACTTATTGATTTTAGGTATTGCTTAACGCCGCCACCCTTTTTACTATTGTTGCCCCTCCAAAAGACGTTTTTGCCCCTCATATATTTCCACTCACCTCACTCTCCTCCCACTCTCTTCACTCTCCTCTCACTCTCCACTCATATTATCTCTCTAAAACTTTGATTTGTTTTTGAAATTAAACCTAAAATGTCAAGAGAAGGTGATAATTCAAGTGAAGGAGAAGAGGTTAGTTTGTAAATTTCAAATTTGAAAAAAAGAAAAAAAATAAATTTCGAGGAACAGTGCAATTGCCGTGTTGATTTGTGATGGCGGTGTGGTCGCGATGCAAATCCGGCGCTTGTAATGGTGCAGCGCCAAAGCGTCCGCGACTACCATGGTGTCTTTGCGTTTGCCGCGACGCTTAAATGCGCCGCCATACGCCATGGTGCAAATCTAGCGGCGACAGTAGTTTTCGGAAATTTATTTATTTTTTTTTCAAAATTTTTATAAAATGTTAATATTATTGTTTATGTAAAAAATATTATTTATTTATTTATATTAATATTATTAAGGTAATCAATGTCGTTAATTATAATTGTTATGTTAATTATGTTAAAATTTTGTTAAAATATATTATTATAAATAAGTCGTTTATAAGTGTTGTTATTATTATTATAGTATGTTAATTATGCTAATTATTATTGTTAATATTATTATTTATTTATTTATAATATTATTATTAATGATATCAATGTTGTTAATTATAATTGTTAATTAATATTATTATTACAAGTTGTTTATAAGTGTAGTTATTAATATTATTAAGTGTTGTTAAAATTATTATTTATTTATTTAAAATATTATTATTATGGTGAATAATGTTGTTAATTGTTATTATTATGTTCATTATGTTACAATTATTTATTTATTTATAATATTATTATTATTACGATAATTAATATTAGAATTGTATGTTAATTATTAATGTTGAAGCTATTATTATTATTACGAATTAGTATCCCAGTTATTATTAGTATAATAATAATTGTTTCTATTGTTTGTAGGTTTTTTTTGGAGGACTTTGGCGGGGACGTTGATTATTCCACTCATTTTGTAACGCAAAATGTTTTTGACAGTATTGACGCATTGCAAGAATGGGCTAATGGAGTTGCCGTGGGAATAGGTTTTAGGTTTGTACGGGCTTCGTACAAGAGAAAAGATGCGGAGAGTCTGTTAAGGTGTTACTTGAAATGTTGGAGGTACGGAAAATATCGTGGGAAATTGAATGATCTCGATGATGCGACTCGTTGGAGAACGTCAACGAAGGCGTGCTAATGTAAATTCGCCATTGTTGCGTGGACTCGAAACGAAACGGAATGACGAGTTCATGTGTGCGACGGTGACCGGGCGAAACACAATCATGCCTTCATCGTGTACGAGGAAGGGCATCGTTACGGACATCCATTAACCTCTGAAATGAAAGAACATGTTCGGGATATGACCAACACGGGGTGCACACCGGCCACGATCCAAACGTCGCTGAAGATTAGGTTCCCTGCCTCTGCGATAAACGTGAAGCAAGTATACAACGAGCGGGCAAAGATGCGCACTGAGGAAATGGATGGTAGGAATTTGCGGGACAATGTTCGACATGGCGAAACTTCGTGGTACGTCTCATTTGTTGATTATGATGATGATGGTGAGCTTCGTCAGGTTTTTTTATGTCATCCTTACTCGTTGAAGTTGCTACATACGTACCCGAATGTCATTCTCATTAACACTACGTACAAGACAAATAAGGCAAAGTGGCCTTTATGTGAGCTGGTAGGCGTGACACCGACAAACCGCAACTTCCAGATTGCTTACTCGTTCATGCGGGACGAGAAGATGGAATCATATGAGTGGCTGATGTGGAGGGTGCATGAATTGTTGGGTCCTGATGTTATTCCATCCGTGTTTGTGACCGAGAAACAGGATACTTTGTTGGGGGCTGTTGCCAAGGTTTATCCAAATTCGCACCAACTTTTGTGCGTGTGGCATATTGGGAATGATGTGGAGAACAAAGTAAACAAACTCACTGGGGGCCCTAAGCTCGAAATCGGGCTTCATTTCAGACATCATTTCTGGAACGACATTGTACATGCGAAGATTGTTGGAGATTTCAAGGTGAAGTTGAAAGACGTTGTTAACGCGTGGATCGGGCAAAACAAACCGATAGTTGAGTATCTTACTGGGACGTGGCTAAGTCATAAAGAAAAATTTGTTTGTGCTTGGACCGACAATGTACCTCACATGGGGAACACAGCGACTTCTAGAGTTGAGAGCCAGCATTCTTCACTGAAGTATTATATCGGCAGTTCCAGAGGCACCTTTGATCGTGTGTTTGCGAAGATTCACCATCACTTGGAGAATCAACATACGGAGATTAAATGGGAGCTTGAACAGTCAAGGAGCACGCACAGGCATTTAGGTCCTTCTCATTTCTTTAAGAATTTGCACGGAAAAGTATCTCATCACGCATTGGACCTTTTGTCGTCTGAGTTCAATAAGATGCTGGCGATGAGGTATGAAGGAGAATGCTACAGAAAAGGAGAATATTTATATTGAAACTCATGCAGTTAATTGGAACATGATCGTCAAACATAACACAAATTAACACAAATTACCATCAAAACGCAATGTCACGGTTGATACAACACAAAATCAGTTAATTAGTTCAACACAAATTAACACTAAGTTTTGGGAACATTAAAAACAACGAAATTGGGGCAAACTGACGCTACTCCTCCTGCTCATCATCTTCCGGCTCGGGGACCTTGATATGCATCTGACGGCACCAACGCCTGTGCAAGTGGACCATCTCATCATACCACACACGCCTCATTGGCACTGTCTTTTCGTCCGGTTGGGGTGGATGCCTCCCTCGCTCCAATAGTGCGGCATAGATGTAGGACCACTTTCATAAAAAATAAAAACACAAAATAAATAAGTTACACCAAACATTATATCAACCATCCTAAACAAATCAGATAAACAAAATATTAAATTATGCTGAGGGGTTTAGGGTACCTGTTTGGGCGATGGTTGATCATCGACTGTCGATTGGCTGGCAGAGGTGTTGTTTATCAAAAACTTGTGTGAATGTGCCGCAAACCAATCGGTGTCAGCGACATCCGCTTCCCACGGCACATGTTTCGTGCGGGCCACATTACTCACTGACATTTTGCTGCATATCGGAAACCCCGCCCAGTCAGCGCTGACGTTAGCATCCACAAATTCCACTTTGTAGGGGCCCTTCGCTGGTCGTTCAGCGCTCTTCGGTACCGACAATCTGCGTGGGATATGTTGTAGGTGCTCTAACTGACGGACGACGTGATCGGGCATGTACAGCTCAGTGATGTCGTATTCACGAATGCCGCCCCTGTACAACGTCCTGCTGCATGACTTGTACGGGGCAGGACCGTACGGGGCCCAACTCACATGATCCGGTGTCAACGCATCCAAGGAGGCCTCAATCGCCGAGGCGCTGCATCGAACTCGGTGGCGACGGGGAACCACCGCCGCGAGGCCCATTAACCGGCTGCTCCACGTGTGGCCTGAAATCAGGAAAGTACTCGTAGATCCAGGCTTGCAAAAGGGTCAAACACCCAGCCATCTTGGCTGTCCCGGCCCTGCTCGCCATCCCTAACTAGCGGTAAAGGAACGCCAAGGTCACCGTACCCCAAGCAATGCGATCAACGATAACGTCAGTGCTAGGCCACGGATGCGGCCTAATTCTATCACTCGATTTGTCTACGAGAATAGTGTTTCCCAACATGCTCAACAACCACGCCCTTATCCTATGGGGAATGGGAAAACTGGTCGATAAACTAATCGACTTCAAATGAGAGTCAGCTATGCCACCCTTATCGTAAATGTTCTCGGCCTTCAGCTCCGCCATTCCTTTTTCAAAATTCATGGGCACGTACTGGTTAACCACTTCCCGAGGAAGTCCTTCAGGCATCAGACCATCAACTGCAATACCCAATATATGATGCACATCATGCAACATGATCGTCATTTCACCGAAGGGAAGGTGAAATGTGTTTGTGTCGGGTTGCCACCTCTTAACGAACGCCGAGATCAACGTCATGTCGATGTAGTCGTACATCAACTCCATCAAACTAGTTATTTGGATCCTTCCTAGTGTAGCCTGGCATGCGGGATCCATCATGGAATGTACTGCCCTCAATTCCCTCAACGCATTCTTCTTCGTCACACAATCAAGAACAACATTGGGCGAACGCTCGCGACCCTCCCATATTACCCGAGCAATGTGACCTCCAAAGCTCGGTATAACTGAGGGAATTGCAGGTCCCCCGGGCACGTTACCTTCAATCTTCCAGGAGTTGTCGCCGCTTCGCCTCCTCTTCTGATATTCGCCATCGACCCGGCTTCACGAGCGTAATCGCTTCCCTGCCCACCCTGTCGAATTGGGGCAAACTTCCCCGCTGCATCCCTCATCGGCATGAAACCTGTTGGCCTGGAAACTCTCCCACTAGGTTGCGCGACTGAAGTCGGGATCATCTGCGTCTCGGGCTCCCCTGTATCATCGTCCCCCGATGTTTCAGAGCCGGTTGACTCATCCATGGCCTGGTTGAGATGGTCAACGAAATCTCGCGTTGTCTGACTCCCCGTGTCCTCGGGCTGGCCGCCCGCTGCATCACCTGCATCCGTACCACGACCAGCACGGCGAGTTGACGCAGTCACATTGCGTCTGTGGGGGTCCCCAAACTCACCCCCCTCCAACCACTCACAAGTCGATTTGCCCGGTCCAGAAGTCTTCCACCCTTGCGCTTTCCCTACTATTTTAGATCACCTGCAAAATGAAGACATACATAACATAATAATCATTTAGGCCGCAAGAATATGTGCGCAAATGGGTTAACGTGTGTTGGTTAACTAAGTCGTGTCACGAGGCAAGAGGATCATGTTATTGTCCAAGGAGAGTGTGTTGGTTAACTGTTAATCTATGGCTGAAAAAGACTTTCATCATCCGTACCGACTTCTTGTTTATTTGTTTGGTTCCCAAAATGCATGCATCGGTGAATGCGCGAGGTCTCTGCTGCTCGAGTTAGAGCGTCTCGATTCTGCAATAGAAACATTGCATTGTACGAATGCGAGACGCCTCAAACTCGAGCATCAGAGACCTCGCGCAATTTCACTGCTGACAGTGGGCTACTTTTTGGTAACCAAACAAATAAACGAGAGTCGATGCGGGGAATTGGTTAACCTTCTCAGCCATATATTATCAGGTTACAACACACACTGTCCTTGGACACTAACATGACTCAAAACTCAACCTCTTTTTTTGACGCATACAACTAACATACTAGAACTATACATTAACATAATTATTATCCTAAGCTACCATCACAAATAACCTATTCACTTACGTATCAACTGGTTGTACGTATCAACTGGTTGTTGAGTACCTAAGTTATTAAATGGATGTGACATAACTATTATGTCATCATTTGGAGTTATGAGTACATAAGTTAACAATTAAGTTGGATTATGAATAAATTACCCATACCAACTTTATACGCCAACTCACTTACTAATAACAACCAAAATCATCCAAACTCAACATCCTTTTAACACAACTACGTATAAACTAAACTATTCGGAATATACCCTAAACCCTAAACTTAATCCTACATCAAAATTACAATTTTTTCTAACACAACTAATCACTAATATTAACACATGCTTAATCACTAATATTAACGCATCAAATATTAACAACGAATCACTAATCACTAATATTAATCACTAATAATTATCATATTAACACATGTTTAACATTAATATTAATATTAACAATATTAATATTAATCTAACTTTCATAACACAATATAAATAATAATAATACAATTAATCATTAATAATTATCATATTAACACATGATTAACAATAAGATTAATAATAACAATATTAATAATTATCATATTTACTAATAACAATAATAATACTAGTAAAAATAATATTTAATTTTTAATTATTATTTAACAATAATAATATTATTAAAAATAACAATAATAATATTAATAACAATAATAATATTAATAAACATAACAATAATAATATTAATAATAAATTAATATTAATAAAAATAATATTTAAAAAAAACGAAAACAAAAGAAAAAATTTGGAATGGCCATGCACGCACAGCATACGGCATGAAGACACCAGAGATCCGGCAAGGCCGTTTTTTTTCGTTTTTCTTCAAATTACAAAACTACAAAACATAAAACCACAAATTCAAAACACAAATTCGAAACATACCTCAAATTCGTCGATTCAATCCCGGTATGAGGGTGGTTTGTGGTGGTCGATGGTTGAGAGCGTTTTCTAGAGAGATAAACTAGAGAGAGAGTGAAGAATGAAGTTATGAGGTTCAAGGGCGTGGGTTGGAAATATTATGCGAAAGGTGGGCGACAATAATAAAATGGGGGGCGACGATAAGCAAGCGGGTTGATTTTTGACTGATAGGACACACCTCTTGGTGCAAAATTTTACTTTGACAAAGTTTTCCTTGATGAAGATAGGTTTATGTTAGCAACTTTGTTTCTTTTACTGTTTATTGCATCTTCACTTGAGAGAGTCACATTGAACCTAAAGTTATCCAAATTAGACACCGTTCTTTATACAGTGGAATTGCGGTGCGGTGGATTGCGATAAGTTATGGTGGAAAATAATAAATGGGTGTTGATATTAGTGAAAAGGTAAATAGTAGATTGCGGTGAATTGCGGTAGATTGCGGTAGGTTGCGGTAAATTGTGGTGCGGTAAGTTGCGGAGCCGCATAAAAGAACAGTGCCTTAGTCAGTTTTGTATTTATCAAAATAAATTAGACTCAATTTACTAGCGAAATAAATAAACAAGTCTCAAAAGAAAGTGATAGCTAAAAAACAAGTCTCAACCCTGTTCTTTGGATTGGTTAATATCAAGTTTGGATGAATTAGATAGGATTGGATTGGATTGGTTTGGATAAGTTATGATGTTTTTTAATTTTTTTGGGAAATTATGTTTTTAAAGAGGATGTTTTTTTGGGGAATTGTGTAATGTTTGGATTGGATTGGATTGATTAGAGAAACCAATCTCAGGCCATGTTCTTTATGCGGTAGGTTGCGATATAGTATCACACCGCACCGGACCGCACTCTTTAATTTCTACCACACTTCACCACACTACACCAGAATCATTACCAATATATCTTTTACTTTTTTCTCTTCTCATTTTTCTTCTCTAATTTTCACATTATATCTTTTGTTCACCTATCCCACCTACCACAACTCAATACACTTCACCACAATTTTTCAAATTCCACCGCACCACACCATTACCACACCGCACCAACCGTATAAAAGACGGAACCTAAATGTATTTGTTGGAACTACGTTGTCGAATCATGCAGACCTAATTTCTCATTTGCCGTGTTTTGTTTAATAATAATTGTGTATGTAGTACTAATATATCCTCAAAGAGGGGATAGATTGCATAGAATATATTGTATTAACGTCAAGCTTGGTGAGTTAATATTTTTTTTGACAGAGAATCGATACAATTGGTTTTGATCTTTGGCTAGCTAAAAACTGAAGTATGTGTAGAATATTTTGTCTAATTTGTTGAATTGTCTTCTGTCTATCATGTTGTACATGTTAAAATTTTTCTTATTTTCAATGTATGATGTTTAAGGGCAAACTATCTTAAGGGTATTGCCTGAAGTTTATGGAGATGACTTTGTCCTGTTCTGTTTCTCGTTTATTTACTTGGTATATTCACCGCGCGCGATGCGCGCGTTCTTTTGTGACTAGTAATATTAAAAGTTGAAAAAGTTGACAATGATATTAAAAGTTTACCAAAATTTAGTCACTGTTTTCCATTTACGTGAATTATACCAATTTAGGATTCAAAAGGATCATTAGATTTAGGAAATAGAATAATTTTTTTAGGATATAATATACATGATAGATGTGATTTTTATGGGAATCACGGCTGAGCGTTGTACAGTAAAAATTTAAATTTAAATTTTATAATAATTGGGTTTCCGGTCTGGTCCGGGTTTTTTCGGGTTTAGACCGACTCGAACCGAAACCCGAAAACAAAAAATTGTTGGACCGAAGACCCGACCGGTTACCATCCGCACTACAAGAAAATTGATATTTTGTGGCAATTTATTAGTGGCAAATTTTAAAATGCTACAATATCTAAAAAAGTTATAGAACAATAGTAGCAAATATGATTTTGCCACAAAAAGGGGGTCTATTGTAGCAACCAGTGTAAAATGCTACAAAAGACCTTAAGTGAAAATCTAAAAATTTCAGCTAAAATTATTCCCTCTCAAAATTTGGAACAAAATTAGAGATTCCCTCCCATTAATTTATTTTTTCCATTTATTTTATTCTATCAAAAAAAAAAAAAAGAATACTTATACTAGAGAGCCAAATTGGACATTCCCCCTCAAATTGACACCCGACGCTCAACTTGGAGAGACGCCCGAACCTAATCTTTTCCCTAGCTGCCAAGAACCGTCAGCCGACGATCGTCCGCCACCATCTCTATCGTCCGCCACCATCTCTGTCATCCGCCAGACCGCCACCTCCTCTGTCTTCCGCCGCTTTGGTGTATGTCTATTCGCTTCTGTGTTCCAAGAAGAGTCAACCGCCGTTTGACCTATTTCCATCGCTCCACGCCCGACACTCTACCTGGAGAGACACCCGATGTCAGGCCTCTCCCTCGCCGCTAAAAAGTGTCGACCGTCATTCGTCCACCACCCTCTCTGTCGTCCGCCGCTCCAGTGTCTTCTGGGTGAACATAGGTCAGTTCTACAAATCTGTTTGATGGTTTTGTTTTATATTTTAGAGTGACTTTTGATGTTGGTATTGTTTCTAATATGTTAGATGAATGAACTTCCTTATCTGTAGAATTGTAGATGAAGATTTTGGTCATAATCTTTGTTTCAACTTTTGTAGTGTACTGTGTGTTAGCTAGCAATCAAAGAAAATCAACAAAAACATTGGGAATAAGTCGAGCCTAAAGCTCAGGATCGTCAACAACGTCATGTACTTAATCTTCATCTTCGTCTAGATTGATTGTGACGTTCGGTATATTCGTGATTCAAATTGATTTCTATTGAGAATTGTTATCAGTACTTAGTTAAATAAATTGATTGTTGATTCATTTATGAATATGCAACACGAGTGATTCCTATGCTAATACAATGGAAATTGAGCTATTGTAGTTTTATCAGTGTGTTGGGCAACTATAATGCTGATTGACTTATGAAAACTCGCCCCTTTTTGTGCACAGGGCAAGTCCACTGTCCACTGGAGTTCGTTGGCTATGAAATGAACGTAAGAAACCTGGTACTTGCAAAACAAATTCTCCTAGTACCTAAATGAATAGATCTGGAAATGAACATGAACTGTGCTTATAACTGACCAGAGGCTTATACATAACTGAATAGATAAGTTATGGTGCGAAATAGGATAATTATTTGAGTGTTAATTCTAAAAGTTGTAAAATTCTACATTTAGGGTTTTATAAAGAAGGATCAGGGTCTAAGAAACAAATACAAAAGTTCATTTGTCAGGATCGCTTTTCAATCTTTAGTTTAATGATTATTCAATAATGAATTTATAGCTCAATTTTCCTTCTGCTCATTGTTTCTTGGATAAGTTTGTCTGTTCATGCTATAATTTATATGTAAGTTTTCCACTTTAATGACCCATATGGAAATTTGTCTATATTTGTTTAGCATTAATGTCATATTGATGTAATGCTAGGGCCCGGAAATTTGAATCTAGTTCAAAGGCTAAATATTTACAAATTTCTTCTATATCGATATCCGCAACTTTTGATTTGTTATTGATTTTAGTTCCATCTGAACTCATAGCCTTCTAGGAAGTTCTGTTGAATCCTCCTATGGCTCCTATGTTTGGTATTTGGTGCTTTTTATCCGAGCTCCAAAAAATAAAAAGATCACCTAAATTGCTCTTTGGGTTGAGTTGGATTGTGTTTCTTCCCCTACATTAGGAAAGAATTAATGAGAAGAATAAGATTAGTTGTTAATTTATTAAATCTGTTTTTTTCATTTACAGTGTTTTACTCCCAAATAAGGACAACCATAGTTCAATTTTGTTGAGTACGTAGTATTTATTAGTAACACCTCTTTTTTCTTTGTCTTAATTCCTCTTCAGAGGCCTATGATGCACTTAATCCAAATGGAAATATTACTATCTAGTGGGATATCATCAGTTGGACACCTGATGGATATGTTGTAAGTGTTGCTAAGCCAATTTACCAACCTCGTATCTATGTGTCTTAGCTGCTTCATTTTTCGCCGTATTTTGTTTAATTAATCATTGAGGAAGATTAATTCTTGTTTGTTCCCCTAAACTTCTTCACATGGGAAAATTTATCTAGTTGTTGGTGTATGGTAGCTATCCCTCTATACTGATAGTTGGGAGTTTCTAGTTGTCTTCGTTATAGTTACTTCAACTTCTTTTGTAGTTTGTTGGTATGAGAAGCAACTTTACTTTTGCCAAGATGGTTTGATAGAATCATGTCTTGCTCCAGAGGTTGCATCCATGGCCTTGAGTCGTACTCCAATTCATCCAAACTTTTCCCTCCCATTATAGTTAGAAGTAAATATTATCTAAATAATTAAATTTACAATTTGCAATTGCCAAATCGTCTTTAGTACAGTATGTCAGATTACTTCGAAGAAAATGTATAGGCCCATGAAACAATGAAATTTTGTGCTTCTTTACTTTTGGAGAAAATTTCTATGGTATTTAAATCTTAAACTTGTATGTTATATAATTGATTAAATTATTATTACTGTTGTTTCTTTAATAACCGAGAATTGATAAAATCCAAATCTGGGATTGAATTTGGGCAAACCTCAAATGAACTTTCGTGAGGGGCAAAATGATATAGTATTGTAGGTAGCATAGCCTCCCCTTTCCCCCTTTCTATTTCAGCTGTATATGAATGCCCACAGCCCAACATAATCACAATTATGATTGAATAAATCACAACTTATTTTTTAGGTACCCAATTCCAAAACCCTAGATCAAGTAGATTTTACTGTTAATTAAAATCATTAATTAGGATTATTACGTTTAAATATGTTATTTTAATTTAACAATCCTTAAAACTAATTATCATATTTATTGATCTCAAGAAAAAATATTATATATGTTCAACTTTGGTTCACTAATTTACGCTTCTGGGTTGGAACCATGGCTTGTGGATGATTCGGGATGATTATTTTTTTCTTTTTGTGGTTTTCTTTCCTCTGTGCTTTGTTTTGGGGGGGGGGGGGGTTCAAAGGGGAATTATGTGTTGTATTGAGAGTTTTGGTGGTCAATGGGGAACCATGGAAGTTTGTTGGTTTCTTCAGAGTCTAAGATAAGGAATCAAATCTTGTCCTGTGTGCTCCAGGACCTTCAAGCTAGCTTTCTTATTGAGGTTGGGATTTCTTAAGTATTCTTCAGGGTTTATTTATGAGGATAAATCATCCTTTGAGATTAGATGGGTACTTTGAATGTACCACGCACCGAATGCTTTGGATTGTGATTTATAATTGGAGTATTCATTTGATTTTTTGATCCTCGCATTGCCATCATATTTTTTCTTCTACTTCCCTTTTCTTATTAGTTTCATTAATCGTCGTTGTTTATTACGAATTCTAGGATGCTTATCTCCATGCCTTCGATTATGTTCAATCAGTGACATTTGCTGCTCTGGTGAGTCTCGATTCATTGCTTGTTATCGATTTTTCTGGTACTGGTAAACAAAGATGGTTACTTTATACTGTTACAAGTCTTAATGCAAAATATGTCTTCTCCCGATAAATTGTGTAAATTGAGTATATGACTACCTCTTAAGTTTCAATGTAAGAAATCATGTTTGAAGTATGATGTCTTACTATGGATAAAGAAAAGTATAACCCAACTTCCATATGTTGTATGCTCTAGTTTCCAATGGCATCAATGTTTTTGTACTTTTGATCGAAGCACAGGACAAGATATATGAACAGATGGCAGGTCCAAGAGTACTCCAAGTAAGCTGGATGTATATTAGTAAGTTGGATGCCTTGCACTAGTTGGTGTGGGTGCCAACAGTTGCCTACACCAGCAGCTGCTGATGGTGCGCAGCTGTTTGGCATTGGCTGCTACTAGTGCATTGGTTTTTGTCAAAACTATTATCTGCATGGCATATGATATCTAACAAAAAATTACTCGGAGGTACCCCAATATTTGCGGAAACTAGTTTTCGATACCCCAACTTTTCAAAACTAATTTTGAGGTACCCGTACTTTTTAGGTTAGTAATTATTTGGTGCTTTTCCGGCCATTAATTTTATTAAGTGACCGAAATACCCTCATTCTTCTTCTTCAAGGGTATTTCTTCAAGAAGGCAAGAACAAGGGCATTTTGGTCACTTAATAAAATTAATGGCCGGAAAAGCACCAAATAATTACTAACCCAAAAAGTAAGGGTACCTCAAAATTAGTTTTGAAAAGTTGAGGTACCAGAAAAACATTTTACCAAAAGTTAGGGTACCTGAGAGTAATTTTTTGGATATCTAATGATATCTCATATTCCAATTAGGGTTCCGAAACCGTGGTAGTGTACCTTGGATTTTAAGTAACTTCCAATAGGTTTGACATTTATCTTCTTTATTAAGTGATGAGAATCTTTATAGTTAATTGAATTTTATAATGAGGATAGTTACATTCAAGTGGATTTTCTCGACATCTCCGTCCTTTCGTGGATCAAGTCTCAAGTCCTGATAGATAGTACTAAAGGTATGACTATCTTGCCTCGTATAGATTTATTTTTATGTATATATATCTAGTTGGACTCCGAGCGCATAGCTCGTGGTGTACTCCGGTGTGTGGCCGTTGAGGTTATTATTTTTATGTGAATTTGATATGAAAGGAACTTTGCTTAGAAATTCGCCAATTTTTAGGCGGAAATGCTGCCGGATTTTTTGTAGTATATTTTTAAGAATACTTCTAATAAAATTGTTTTCTCTTTGCAGTTTCAAATTTAACCAAGGACTTTTTGCACGATAATGCAAACAAAGATGATGTTACAGATGCAAAATTCGTCGAGGCTACCAAGTTTGAAGATGTTAGTTTAGGATATTCATGATATTATTTTTGTTTTTCTTAATTGTTTAGAGCAATAGAGGTGCTTACCCCTATCGCATCAAGAAACGAAACTAGAACGATTTTTATGTTTATTCTAGGAATTGGATAGGTAGAAATTATGATTTGTGAACAAGGTCTTCGTTCCATATTTAGTATACATTGTCTATATAATATATATAATAAATATTTATATATCATTGCTTTAACCTTAATATGAGTTCATTGTTTTATATATATATATATATATATATATATATATATATATATATATATATATCATGATTATCTCCTACATGCATCATTGCAAGTAATGTTATAAATTATATTACAATTATTCAGTAATTAAATATACATATTGTGGCAACTTCAAATGCTCTTTTAGAATTAAAATATAATTTGTAGCAAATCAAATATGCCACAAGTAATGTACATTTGTTGCAAAGTTATTTTTGTGGCAAAGTGAAATTGCTACAGATTGTATGATATTGTAGCATTTTAACATTTGTAGCAATTCAAAATATGCTACAAAAGCCTTATAATTTGTGGCAATTTTAAAATTGCCACAAAAGCCTTTTGTAACAAGGCATTTGTGGCATCTTTGTGGCATTTTTAAAAAATGCTACAAAAGCCTATTGTAGCAATATTTTTACGGTTTTGCTAATCGTCGCCCTGGGGCGATGGTTAATAGAGAATCTTTATCCATCTTTTTATTGTTTTTAAATCTCACTTAAGTAAAAATATATGATAAAAGATTATATTTTCAATAAATTATATTTTAGTCTAATCAAATCTACATAAATCTTATCAGTATCTTTCCTTATTATATCTTCCAATACATATAGTTTTCAGAAAAAAATAACAATAAAAATTTCTTAATTATGAAATCTTTTTGATAGATGAGTTCTTGATAATTATATTGATAATTTTTGGAAGATTGTTGATGCTCTTTTAAATCTCATATCTTTTTGTTCGGAGTGAATACCAGACAAAAAACATTCATGGCTGAGAGTCACAAATCATCCAACCCCAAGACTGATTCTACAATCTGAAAATTTAGTCAAATTACTGCTAAGAGTGGCTATTATTATCATCATCATCATCATCATATGGTTTGAAGGCAAATTAGAAAAAGATGATAATGAATAAAATATGTGTACATGCATCTTGTAAATTTCATATATCTTCCCTGTCATTATTGTCATTGTTCTTACAATTGGATTTCATCTGATTACTCCCTTCATTTGCAAAATTACTGAAGGAATAGTGCACGTTAAAGCTATTCTAATGGGCGGGGTTTTGCCATTGGTTATAGTCTTGTTGTGGACTCTTATAGTTTGCTGAAAGTTTAACTTCTTTTTTTTTTTGTGTGTGTGTGGGGTATATATTCAAGCAAAAAGATATGAGATTTAAAAGAGTATCAACAATCTTCCAAAAATTATCAATATAATTATCAAGAACTCAACTATCAAAAAGATTACACAATTAAGAAATTTTTATTGTTATTTTTTTCTGAAAATTATATGTATTGGAAGATATAAAAAGAAAAGATACTGAAAGATTTATGTAGATTTGATTAGACTAAAATATATTTTATTGAAAATGCAATCTTTTATCATATATTTTTACTTAAGTGAGATTTAAAAACAATAAAAAGATGGATAAAGATTCTCTCTTAACCATCGCCCCCAGGGCGACGATTAGCAAAACCGATATTTTTATATTTTGTGGCAAAATTTGATGCCACAAATAACCATATTTCTTGTAGTGCCGGTCCGGGTTTGGTCCGGTTTTTTTGGGCTAATCGGTCTGGACCGAAATATGAATAACCCTACTTTCACGTCGACTGCTACTCCTTCAGTGTCTCGGTCTTCCTCTTGTCAACCCGTTTCCCACTCGTCGAGTCCTTTGTCTCTCCCGACGATGAATCAGCCTTCTGGTGATTCTTCGCCTATCGTGTCTCCCCTTTCGACATCCCCTACCTCTTCCCCTTCGTCTCCCCCGCTAGACTCAATCTCGTCGTCCCCTACCGTCTCCCCTTCAATCTCCTCCCTTCCTGAGACTCGTGCCTCTTCCCCTACCTCTCCTAACCTTACGCCTGATACTACTGCTTCTCCCAATGTTGTGTCAGTCTCGAATGTTCATCCTATGCAAACTAGATCCGAAGCTGGTATTTTTAAACCTAAACACATCTTGTCCTTGACTGTTGGTTGTTCTAAGTCTGAGCCTTCGTCTTTTAAAGAGGCAATACAAAATCCTAAGTGGAAAGTGGCCATGTCTGATGAATTTGATGCCTTAATTTCGATTGATACATGGAAATTGGTTCCTCCGCCACCAGGGCGTAATCTAGTAGCCAGTAAGTGGGTTTATCAGATTAAATATCATTCGGATGGGTCTGTTGAACGTTACAAAGCTAGACTGGTAGCTACAGGTAATCGCCAGCAACCTGGTGTTGACTTCCATGAAACATTTTCTCATGTTGTTCGTCCAGCCACTATATGTCTTGTTCTCTCCATTGCAGTCTCATGTAGATGGCCTATTCGTCAACTTGATGTTAAAAATGCGTTTCTTCATGGCATTCTTACCGAGCTGGTGTACATGTGTCAACCCCCGGGTTTTGTTGATTCTTCTCGTCCTCATCATGTTTGTCACCTGAAGAAAGCCATCTATGGGCTGAAACAGGCCTCTCGTGCTTGGTTTCATCGCTTTAGTAGCTTCTTACTCACTCATGGTTTTCTTTGTAGCCAGTCAGATCCATCCATGTTTACTTATCGCTCCCACTTTCATACTCTTATTCTACTTCTCTATGCTGATGATATCATTCTCACGGAAAACTCTGACTCCATACTATTCTCCTTTATTTCTCTTCTTTCCCGCCAATTTTCCATGAAGGATTTGGGTGATCGTCACTATTTCCTAGTGGTGCAGGTTGTTCGGTCATCGTGTGGTCTTTTTCTCTCTCAACAGAAATACACTTCTGACCTACTTCGTAAATTTCATATGCATACCTGCAAATCTGTTACCACTCCTATGGTTGCCCGGACTGCCCTCGCTCTCACGGATGGTGAATTACTTGCTGATCCTACTGAGTATAGGAGTATGGTAGGTGCTTTGCAATATTTGACTATGACTCGTCCTGATATTACTTATGCAATTCATGTGGTTTCCTAATTTATGTATGCTCCTCGTACCTCTCACCTTTGTGCTGTCAAGCACATTTTCAGATATTTATAGGGCACTGTTGATCATGGGGTCCTTCTCCATCTTGCTATTGCTCCCTCTATCATTGTGGCGTACTCTGATGCTAATTAGGCAGGCTGCAAGGACTCATGTCGCTCTACCACTGGCTATGTAGTGTTCTTTGGCCTTAACTTGATTGCTTGGCGATCTAAGAAGCAACCCACGGTGTCTAAATCATCTACTGAAGCTGAATACAGGGTTGTTGCCTATATTGTCGCTGAGACTATTTGATTATGCAAGTTGCTTTGGGACTTGGGTATCTCTATTTCAGCTCCGACCAAGGTGTTGTGTGACAACATCAGTGCCACATACCTTACTGCTAATCACTAAAACAGGGTAACAAAAATAAGACCGTTCTGAACGGTCTCAAATCACCTTGAACGGTGCGACCGTTTGGGACGGTCGCATCTCAAGGGTCGTTTCTGGAGGCGGGCGACCGTTCATTTAAACAGTCGCTAATTAGCGACCGTTAATAAACGGTCGCCAGAGATTGTGACCGTTCATTAACGGTCATTAGCTAGCGACCGTTCAAATGAACGGTCGCCCATTTCATTTTTTTTTTTAAATTTTTTTGTTGAGGGCTTCGCTAATATAATTTTTAGAGAATATATTTGAAGTATAAGTGCCAAACGGTCACAAAATGAACGGTCGCAAACAGTAATATATATAAAAATGAACGGTCGCAAACAGTAGTATATATATATAAAGTCAACGGTCGCAAGTAGTAATATATATATAAAGTCAACGGTCGCAAAATATATTACATATCCGACAGTTAGTTTTTAAAGTTGTCCTCACAAACACTACGAAGAAGAAGGTTCATTAATGAAGTTGGAGGGAGAGAATTGACCATTGGATGGCGTCCTCTGCTGCTGTTGATTTTGTTCTATTTGGGACAATCTTCCTTCAAGTTGGCTGAACATCTGCTGGTATTGAGAGAGTTGACTCCTCAAAGATTGTGTTTCAGCCACCTTGGAAGCATAAGCAGATGGGGCAGTGGTGGTGGATGAGGAAGAAGATCCCTGACCATTGTGGCGTGCATAGCAGGCCGACCTTTCATAGAACATGCCCGTGGAGGATCCTAGGCCGTAGACAGACTGATTCTTGACAGAGAACCCATTAGCGACATTGTAGAACACCGTGTTGGCTTCCACAGAATTGGGCTCCACGCAATGAATTTCATGTCGTAGTTTCAAATGAATTTAAGCGTGCTAAAACAAGATTTCAAAGAATGAGGATGATATTCCCCAACTTTTCAATATGTTGTTTAGCGACGAACAACAATGAATTTCATGGAAAAAGGTAACTAAGCATTTTTTACCAAACCTACCCCCTACACAAAAAAATTATACACAACATAACTAACTAAACATTCTTTACACATATATTAACCTAATCCATACTAATTTACACATGCTCATAATTTTCACACATAAACATACAATTAATAATTTTCAAAGCTAAAACAATAACTATTACAAAACATAACTAACTAATACAATTAACATACAATTAATACAAAAATTCAATAAGAAAAAAAATAACACATAAACATACACATAAATATATAATTAACACAACTAACATATCATTAAACTAATTATTCAATACTTAAACAGTAATTAATACAAAAATTAACCGAATAAATACTAATTATTCACTCAAATTATTCACAACATAACTAACTAAATAATTTTTTACACAAATACTAACCTAATTAATGCATGCTCATAATTTATACAAATAAATATATAATTAACAAAATTGACAAATTTCAAAGAATTGACTAGGGAGCACGAGGCGGCGGCGACGGCGGAAGCGGGGATGACGGCGACGACGGGCGGCGACAGCGGCGAGGACTGCTACGGCGGCGACGGCGGCAGCAAGAAAGTGGCGGTTTTCGGTCCAATTTGCTAGCAAAAGGAAGGGTTTGTGTTGTTATTAACCACCAAAACTTAAAATAATTGATAAGGAGGGAGAAGAGAACGACTTACCGTCGTCGGCTCCGACGGAATGTGGCGGCAGGCAGCGGTTTCCGGTCCAAGTCGCCGGACTTCAAGAGGGGATGGATGGAGAAATTGGGGTTTTGAAACAAAAGCCAACGGTGCAATTGAATGAAATTCAATTCGTCCGTTCCTATTAAAAACGGAACGACTGTTCATTTAACGATCGTTAAGTGAATGGTTGCTAATTAGCGACCGTTGACGTTGACGGTCGTAATATGGAACGACCGTTCAATTGAACGGTCGTTCCATATTACGACCGTTAACTTCAACGGTCGCTAAATAGCCACCGTTCACGAACGGTCGTTTATTGAACGGTCGCCCGCCTTTTTCAGGCGACCGTTCATTAAACGGTCACTTTAAATGGTCTTATTTGGCCAGCCATCTTGTAGTGAATCCCAGTCATCATGAGCGTAGTAAGCATATTTCTGTTGACTACCATCTTGTTCGCGAGCGTGTCGCTCATGGGGATCTCACTGTCCCTACAAAGCTTTAGTTGGTTGATATATTCACCAAAGGATTGTCCTCTACTCAATTTAATTTTTTGAAATCAAATCTGTCTGTTCGTTCCCCTCCCGTACAGATTGAGGGGATGTAATAGAGGATAAGATCTTCTTGTAAGGAAACTTCCATAATTCAATTATATCTATCTATCTATCTATCTATCTATATATATATATATATATATATATATATATATATATATATATATATATATATATATATATAGGCTCCCAGTTGGGGCAAGCGATGCCAATTATTTCCACAATAAGGAGGGAGAAAAGTGAAGAGATATATTGATAATGATTATGGTGTAGTGTGGGAAGTGTGGTAGAAATTAAAGAGTGCGATATGATATGATATTATACTGCACCGCAACCTACCGCATGAAAGAACGGAGTCTTACTCTAATTTTATAATCCCCTCCAAGCAAAGCCTAATAATTCCAAAAGATTAATTACATAATTGGTAAAGAAGAACTCCCATGCAAAACAAGTTTGTCATCATTTAGTTATTCTACCGTATGCAAAATATAATAAAATTGACGTACAACAATTTCCATCTCGTTGGTAAAATGAATATAGTTGAAAGGGTTTGAGAAGATGGATGGATCAATTGATGCATGGTTTAACTTAAGAGGGAGGAATACAACAGCAAGTGCTGATGGCGCTGGGGTCATGAACTACGCCAGGCACACATATGGGCGTCCATGCTGAATGTGAAGGGTCGTGAGTTTTAGTGCAATAGGCAGTGCAGTCCGTATCCAGATCGCAACGATAATCGCTTCCCACACACGGCGGATCACTTCCGTCCCTGCTACTCTTCATTGCCTGACCCATACCTCCTTTGTACATGGACAAATGTTTGTGAGCGTAACATCAAAATTAGCATACTGACGTAGTAATAAAGTAATGTGATAATGTCGATAACAACGAATAGCATGGATTAGGGATGGCAATAGGTAGGGTCTGGGCGGCTCCAGTTGGACACGGATCCGCCCCGAGACCCGGTGGCTCCCAAAAATTGGACCCGGACCCAGACTCGCCGGGTTCGCGGGTCCACGGGTCCATAGCAGGTATGTAATTTTTTACTAGGGGTGTGTTTGGTTGAGAGGAAAACAATTTCTGAGGAAATGGTTTTCCAAGGAAAATGGGTTTCCATGTCAAATTTTCCCTTATTTGGTAGGAGATAAATTATTTTTCGGAAAATGATCATTTATGTCGATATAAGTAGCGATATATGTTACAAATGAAAATATTTGGAGCTCAAAATTCATATTTGAGCTTTTCTTAAACATTTCTATCGTGTTATAAAGTTTCGTGGTAAACCGATAAAATTGAATTTTACTTTTAAGTTTCAGTCATATTTAACCGCAAAAAAATGTCGACAAAAGTGGCGATATATGTTACAAATGAAAATAATTGGAGCTCAAAATTCATATTTGAGCTTTTTTAATCATTTCTATCGTATTGTAAAGCTTCGTGACAAACTGAGAAAATTGAATTTTGCTCTTAAGTTTCAGTCATATTTAACCGCAAAAAAATGTCGATAAAAGTGGCGATATATGTTACAAATGAAAATATTTGGAGCTCAAAATTTATATTTGAGCTTTTCTTAGTTCATACTATCAAATCATAAAGTTTCGATTCAAACGGTTGATTTGAATTTTTAAAAGTTTCGATCGGTTTTAGGGCAAAAACTTCTGATTTGATGTATATCGAAATAAATGTTATCAAATAAAAATATTTTGAGCTAAAAATTTATATTTGAGGTTTTTTTAATCAATTCTATCGTGTTACAAAATTTCGAGCAAAACCGTTAATGGTAAATTTCGGCCTCAAATTTCAGTTAGGGTTAGTAGTAAAAATCGATCCAACAATCAATGGTGGAAAATGATTTTTCTAGGTTGATCAAAGGAAGTCAATTTCCTCCCTTTAAAGGAAAATGATTTTTTTTGGAAATGATTTTCTAAACTTTTTTTGTACCAAACACTAGAAAATTGGGAAAACATTTTCCAAAAAAATATTTTCTCTCCTACCAAACACACTCTAGATTTATCAATTTTTCGGCTTAATTTTATATGTGTGCAATTGTATAATAATAACTATTCTATTTAAATACACATTTTCAAGACAATAAAAACATCTAGTTCAATGTATGAGGCTATGAGAACAATTCAACATAAAAACATTACAAAAATCATCCATCTAGAAATGCAACTATACAACCTAAAATGCAAAAAAAAAAAAAAAAAAAAAAAAACATGAAGTTCATGATTATCGCACTATACAACTCTAAGAATATGTATATATATATATAGTGTATTTGTATTCTTAGAGTTGTATAGTGCGATATATATATATATATATATATATATATATATATATATATATATATATATATATATATATATATATATATATATATATATTATCAAAAATTTTGGACCCAAACCCGCATAAATGGGGCGGGTCCGAGTGGGTCTTGGGCGGGTTCAGGACCCGTTGCCATCATCCCCAACATGGATATTACCACGGAAAAGTACATATATATAAGATTTATATTGAAGCAAATGCTTTTAGATGATTATATAATCTTTTTCAAAAAATTACTCGAGGTACCCAATATTTGGGAAACTATTTTTCGGCACTCCAACTTTTCAAAATTCATTTCGAGGTACCATTAATTTTTGGGTTAGTAATTATTTGGTGCTTTTCCGACCATTAATTTTATTAAGTGACCGAAATACCCTTATTTTTCTTCTTTAAGGGTATTTCTTCAAGAATGGAAGAACAATGGTATTTCGGTCACATAATAAATTGATGATCGAAAAAACACCTAATAATTACCAACTCAAAAATTAAGGGTACCTCAAAATGAGTTTTGAAAAGTTAAGGGACCGGAAAATAGTTTTTCCAAATATTGGGGTACCTCAACTTTTTGAATCTAAGGGTGTGTTTGGTTGAGAGGAAAACGATTTCTGAGGAAATGGTTTTCCATAAGAAATGGTTTTCTAAGGAAAATAGTTTTCCATGCCAAATTTTCCCTTGTTTGGTAGGAGATAAATTATTTTTCGGAAAATGATCATTTATGTCGATATAACTAGTGATATATGATACAAATGAAAATATTTGGAGCTCAAAATTCATATTTGAGCTTTTCTTAAACATTTCTATCGTGTTATAAAGTTTCGTGACAAACCGATAAAATTGAATTTTACTTTTAAGTTTCAGTCATATTTAACCGCAAAAAAATGTCGACAAAAGTGGCGATATATGTTACAAATGAAAATAATTGGAGCTCAAAATTCATATTTGAGCTTTTTTAATCATTTCTATCGTATTGTAAAGCTTCGTGACAAACTGAGAAAATTGAATTTTGCTCTTAAGTTTGATCATATTTAAGCGCAAAAAATGTCGATAAAAGTGGCGATATATGTTACAAATGAAAATATTTGGAGCTCAAAATTTATATTTGAGCTTTTCTTAGTTCATACTATCAAATCATAAAGTTTCGATTCAAACGGTTCAGTTTGAATTTTTAAAAGTTCGATCGATTTTAGGGCAAAAACTTCTGATTTGATGTATATCGAGATAAATGTTATCAAATAAAAATATTTTGAGCTAAAAATTTATATTTGAGGTTTTTTTAATCAATTCTATCGTGTTACAAATTTTCGAGCAAAACCGTTAATGTTAAATTTCGGTCTCGAATTTCAGTTAGGTTAGTAGTAAAAATCGATCCAACAATCAATGGTGGAAAATGATTTTTCTAGGTTGATCAAAGGAAGTCAATTTCCTCCCTTTAAAGGAAAATGGTTTTCTTTGGAAATGATTTTCTAAACTTTTTTTGTACCAAACACTAGAAAATTGGGAAAACATTTTCCAAAAAAATATTTTCTCCCCTACCAAACACACTCTAAAATTAGATTATTCATCGAGCGCGTGTGTATGTTGAGAGTTGAGACCATCAAATTGTTTCAATTGATGATTAAAAAAGTTACTGCAATAGTTTAATAGCCTCAGTGCCTCACCCACACAATAGTAAATTACTAATTACTAAAAGTTTCTCCACCTTAATAATATAGTAGTAATATATATCTACTCTGTTTTATTGAATTATACACGTGATGAATAATTATTTTGGGTTCTTTATTATTTTTAAATACGCAGGAAAAGGTTTTTCTACAAAATTAAATTAGTCTCGCTTCATTGTCCGTATGTTGAAATAATATTTAGATCATGAAATTTACGAAAATTCCCTACAGCAAGTTGAGTCTAATTTATTTTAGAAAAATGATTATTGGATGATAATACAGTGAACTTCAGGGTTATTGGACAATAATGCACTGAACTTTTTTCTTGGACTTTAATACACTGAACTTTTAGTACATTGGATAATAATGCACTCAGACCAATTCAGCTAGTGGTTGACGACTTGACGCGGTGGCTGCCTTACTTTGATGTGTCGTTTTTCTATTTTTTCCAAAGAAAATATATTAGTCATCCTGCTTATGTATACTTTCTTACACGACAAAATTTTTTATGAAAAAAATTAGAAAAACGACACCTCAAAGTAGGACAGTCACCGCGTTAACCACCAGCTGAATTGGTCTGAGTGTATTATTGTCCAATACCCTCAAAGTTCAGTGAATTAAAGTCCAAGAAAAAAGTTCAATGCATTATTGTCCAATACCCCTAAAGTTTAGTGTATTATAAATTTCAAAATAGTGAGGATATTTCAAAAAAAAATTTCTTAGAAGTTAAATTACAAAATAAAGCTTACATATATGACGACAACAATATTTTTGCCTAAGCATGAATTGAGTTTATAATAAGAACTAACTCATCTACAGATTCAAATTTACCAACACAAAAAGGAAACGTAGAATGAAATTGGTCAAAAACATGTAAATTTTCACAAGAAATCTTACCTGGGACAGTAACAAGGATTATGAGTGCTAATATGAGAGGGAAACTTGCAGATGATCCCATTGCTGAACTGAAGGGAGAAATTTACGACACACAAAATGTATTCAATCTGAATTTGAAGACTAATGTGGTCTAACCTCGTGATATATACTCCCTCCGTCCCTTTATGATTGTCAAAATAACTATCTTTACAAGTCCAATGCTCATTGAAAATATAGCAAAAAAATTGTTCAAAGACAATTGTACCCTTTCACTAATTTTGATGCAAGAGATGAATAAAGGAGAATTTTAAAAGGTAAATAAAACTCAAATTCATTAATTAAGGGTAATTTAGGTATTTTAATTATTGGAATTGTAAAATTGACAAATAAAAAGGGACAAGGTAGTTAGAAAAATTGACACTCATTAAGGGACGGAGGGGGTAGTATAAAGGTGTTGTATTCCCTTATACTTCAAGTGTGAACAGAAAGTATTAATTAAATGTATTCTAGAAAATAGGTTTTAGTGTTTAATTATGATTTGGGGAGAAAATTAAAAGGGAAAGAATCATATATTTAAAAAATTGAGAATTTCTTTCTATCTGAATGGTGCCCTTTGAATTCCAAATTTAATGCATATTATTTCCTAAGAAAATCATGTTTAGAAGGAATGCAATCAATGTATTCTACGCCGTCTTGATTGATTGAACATATGCTGTAGTTTTTTTTCCCCCGATTATTGAAAGCCAACAAATTTAAAAGTTTATGGAATACAGTACGTAAGACCGTATTACAAGACAACAAACAACCATCTCCAACAGAAAGGCAATAAACAAACACTGCTAAAAATAAGCAAAAAGCTACGACTATCGCGTCCACGACTGCAAAAAACCTGCACATCTCAATCACAAAATTATGCTGTAGTTTTTATAAAGGATAGTGTGAATGTGAGATTCCAATAGACTCATGGTTTGAAAATTCTACAAAGTTTTATATTTGTCTCCCTACTGTTATTCTTGGATGTCAAATTTGATTCTTGGATGTCAAAAAGGATAGTGTGAATGTCCATGTTGGTAATGTTTGATGTCCACTACTGTTATTCTTGGATGTCAAATTTGTATAACGTCACAATGCATTGCGTAATGATCTATGAACCTAATATCCTTGGAATTTATACTTGAAGTTCACATAGACAAAACTAGATGTCCACTTCATGAAATTCAAGGCCAAGTATTAATGTGCTTGAGTGTATTGTGAGTCAATAATGTTAATACTTGATGTCCCCTGTTCTTATACTTGATGTCCACCACTATTATTTTTTAATGTCATAACCTAAAAGCATGATGTCCCCTGTTGTTATACTTGATGTCCACCGTTATTATTTTTTAATGTCCATAACCTAAAAGCATGATGTCCACAGTCCATACGCGCATTGTCCTTTTTAGTAATACTTGATGTCCACAATCCAAAATGGATGTCCATCACTACATGATGAATGTCATATCAACAGTCCACATGCGTGATGTTCTGTTTGGTAATACTTAATGTCCACAATCGAAAAAGATGGATTCCCTCACTCTTCGCAAATGAACATCAACGACATCAATGAAATATGTGTGTGATAAATACATTTAACTGTGAACTTTCATAATTCATATTGTGAATATCAACAAGATTATCCGGGATCATCAACCCCTATATGATTGTGGCTAACTGTGGATATCATGTATTTCTTGTGGGGACATTTTGTCATTGCACATATCAACAAGAAATATGATGTCCACAGTCCATACACACATTGTCCTTTTTAGTAATACTTGATGTCCACAATCCAAACTGGATGCCCATCACTATTTACAAATGAATAAAACTACATGATGAATGCCCTGTCCACAATCCACATGCGTGATGTCCTGTTTGGTAATACTTAATGTCCACAATCTAAAATGATGGATTTCCTCACTCTTCACAAATGAACATCAACGACATCAATGATATATGTGTGTGATAAATACATTTAACTATAGACTTTCATCAGTCACATTGTGAATATCAAGATTATCTGTGATCATCAACCCCTATATGACTGTGGCTAAATGTGGACATCATATATTTCTTCTGTGAACATTTTGTCATTGCATATATATATATATATATATATATATATATATATATATATATATATATATATATATATTGCAGACGAAACAAGGCTATAGATTTCATAACCAAACCAAACAGCAGAGAACAAGCACAGAAAAAAAACCTGGGAAAACAGGAAACTAGAAGCCTAACACAACATTTGTATATGCTTTGAGTTTGTTCCCTTGATTTGCAATTCTGAGAGCTCTAATTAAACTGACAATAGACTATACTTTTGGCAACCTCGCACGTATGATACAAGTGATCATGAGTTTCCTCCCCTTGGCCACAGACGAGATATGCCCCGCTGCTGCCATGCCGCTAGCAACAAATTCTGCTTCGGACTAGGAGGCGTTCCCGGAACAAAGCCATAGAATGAAGGTGTGCCTCGGCATAACAAAACGGTTCCAGATCATCTCAGCCCACTAAGGTGTTTCAGAAGTAGGGAGAAGCCATCTATAACCCCTTGCAACCGTGTAGTGATCTGCATCAGCCCAAATCCACCGAAGTCCCGGCTTTGACCCCCATTTGATTACTTTCTTTATAGCGCAAAGTTGTTTGAAGTAGGGCTAAACATCGTATGAGAGTTGATAGTTCCACCATGAACGATCTTTGATATACTTTGTATGGATCCATTTGACCCACAAGATATCCTTTCTAGCTTGAATATCCCAGACAAGCTTGGCGATTGCAGCTTGGTTCCAAATTTTAAGGTCCCGTCAGCCCATGCCCCCCATTTGCCTGGGTCTGCAGGTGTCTGTCCTAGAAACACAAGGCGGGGCTTTGTAGTCCATGGAGCCACCCCAAAGGAAGTTTCGGCAGTAGCGGGTAACAGTATCTATGACTTTTTCTGGAAGAACGATGATTCTTGCCCAGAAACAGAACATTCCCAATAAGGTAGAATTGATGAGGGTGGCCCTACCGGCATATGAGATGTTTCGGGTTTACCACAACTTTATCTTCGCAAGTATTTTCTCTACCAAAACATTGCAATCAATTGATGATAGTTTGCAAGCGGAAATCGGCATACCAAGGTATTTGAAAGGCAAGATGCCTTGCGCGAAACCTATTTCCTGCAAAAGATCGTCCGGATGTTGAAAGGCCCCAAAGATCACTTCGGATTTTGCAGGGTTTTCCTCAAGACCTGTCACTGCTGAGAAGTGATTAAAAGCTTCCCCGAGTACTCCAATGGAAGTTTTGTTCGCCGAGGTAAAAAGGATTAAGTCGTCTACAAACATAAGATGTGAGAGCCTCATCCGAGTGTAATGCGGATGATACTTATACCCTTTGGAATGGGTTATGTGATACTCAATGGATCTTGACAAATACTCCATAGTCAGGACAAAGAGGAGGGGGGACATCGGGTCGCCTTGCCTCAACCCTCTGCCACGAGGGAAAGTATCTGAGATCGTGCCATTAACGTTGAACGCAAAGACCGGAGTTGTGATACAGGCCAAAATGCAATTGATTATCCATTTAGGGAATTTGAAAGCGTAGAGAGCTTCCTCAATGTAGCTCCAGTGAACCGAATCAAACGCCTTCTTTAGATCAATTTTCATCATACACCGGTGGGAGAACGGGAGTGACCACGGACAATTTCTTGGCAAAGCAAGACATTATGCAATAATTTTCGGCCCGGGATAAAAGTTGTCTGGCTATGGCTGATTAGAGAAGGAAGAACTTCCGTAATTCTTACGGCAATCATTTTTGTGATCCCCTTGTAGAAGTTGTTACAACAAGATATTGGTATGAATTTTGTAGCTCTTGTTGGGTTTGGAACCTTTAGAATTAGCACAAGATGCGTGGAATTGACGATTTTAAGGAGAGTGCCTTTTGCGAAGAATTCCTTTACCGCTTCACAAACAAGCCCTCCAATCTGATTCCAACCTCTCTTGTAGAACCCACTAGTGTAACCATCCGAGCTGGGAGTTTTCTCATTAGGGATTGAGAACATAGCACGTTTGTTATCCTCATTAGTGATGGGTCTACTCATGTCAATCTGCTGCTCTAGGGATAAATTGGAGCTGCTTTAATATATTTCTTTCTTCCCCCGAGTTCTGATTGTTTCCTGAGCACCCAAAAGTCCCTTGTAGAAGTCTCGCAGACATTTATTCACATTTTCTAGCCTCGTAATCCTGATCCCAGTTGCATTCTCTATTTCATGGACATAGTTTGTGGATCGCTTTTGCCGCATTTTTGCAAAAAACATTTTACTGCCACTGTCGCCCATCTCACTCCAATCAAATTTACTCTGCTGTTTTTTGAGCTGCAAGGCTGAGTGATGAACCTTCCAGTATTGCTCTCTAGCCTGTTTTTCCCTGATTTATATCTATTGATCCGTTGGGTTAGATTGCAACTCTGCTTGGATGTTGGTTAAATTCGCCCTACTATTGATTTCCTGGTGTAGACGCTGAATTTTGTCATTCAATTTAGCTTTGTAATTATGTAATTCATTTTGTGATGTATATTTGATAGCCATATACATCAAGGTCATCAAGGGAGACATCAAATACACACCAAAGGAGCCAAATACTTGATTACATGGAAAAGGAGCCCCATTCACTCATGTCTCTTTCCCAAACGAATGGCTACATCAAGGGTAGCTCGGTAATTTGCTCCATATCTCAAGAATCAAGAAGCTATTGGGAAAATCATCCTAGAGCCAAAGAGAGATCATTCAAATAGCTTTCTTTTGGTTTTTGAATCTTGAAATTTGGATTTGAAACGAGCAAGTTATCATTGTTTTAATCTAGCTTAGTTCATTTTGATTTTTTATGATGTCATACTTGTTTAGGATGATGTAAGCTAGGAATCCCTTGTATTCTTGAAATAGGCACGCCTAAGGGGTTCTCATTTAGTGTAAATAGACCCCTTGGGAGGCCCTTGTAATCACTTTATTATTCAATATATGAAATACAAATCAAACACACATGGTGTTGTTTTCTCTCTAGTTTTTATGCTAGATTTCGTTTCTCTTGAGGGAGATTCGACCTATCCCTACTTCTAGCCTTGGGTTGGCATCCCTTGGCGGTGAAAGGTAGAATTGAAGAGTTCCTTGGGGTGGTGTGCCTATATCCTCATTGGAGTCTTCAAAGCCATTATCATTCATTCATTCGTTCATTAAGCGTTCATCACATATTCATCATTCAAACGTTCAACCTTGGTAACCATCTTTCATTGTTCTTTCACGTTTCCATCTCTTTTTCATTCAATTTGGTTGATCTTTAAGAACTTTGAGAAGCAAGATTCTTATCTTGGTTTTTAAAGATCTTGATTTCTATGTGTAATGAGATCTCTTTGATCCCATTATACATCATTTTGATAATTTTTTAACTTTATTTTTAATTTAGGATTAAATGCTAATGATTTCTGAAAATGCACACATTCTTCACATGTTAAAATCCCCCAAAATCAAATCAAACCCAATCAAATCCCTCTTTATCTTATTTCATTCTTCCTCCATTCTCCAAATCAAATAAAATCATCTTTTATTTTATTTTATCCTCTCAATATTATTTCATCCACCACCATAAATAAACCTACCTCCACCACTATATATACACCCTCATTTCCACTCCTCTGGCACACCTCAAAATCATCCTAGGAGGATTGACACTAGGTGATTTTGCCTTTCTTCTCCTCCCTCCTTCTTCTCATCATCATCATCTTGTATTCATAATCTTGGCATTAACTTGAGGTTAGTATTATTTTTCTTATTTTATTCTCACTTTGTTATGATGTGAAATTTGACTTAAATAATAATATTGATGCTCTAATTAATCTAATTAAATACAAACTTGTAAATGTTTATACTTTTATTCTTTTATTTCATTATACTATTCGCACTTATTTTATTTTTACATCTAATCATTTCATTTGTATGCACTAAATAATATTAATTAATCTAATTAATTCTCCTCTTCTACTCTTTTCTTTAAATGAACGGGCGAATTCGAGGATTTTTACTTTCGAATTCGTAACCTTACCCCCGAATCCGAATCTCATGGTTCATGGTTTATGGAGTTTAAATTGGAAAATTGGAATCTAATAAACCAAACTTTATGTTCATTTTGATCTAACAAACCAAACTTACATTTTTGCTAATGGCATACCATACTTAACATTATATTTTTTTGAATGAACCTCCACCACTTTTCGGTCACCGGAAAAATGACGTGGAATTTTTTGTGCTGAGGTGAACTGTTTTATATGATAAAAATAAAGATAAATTGTTGATGGCTAGTGCTTGCTATGTGACTCACTAATTATGTCACAGAAAAAATAAAAACCTCAACCAAAATGTTAATAATCACCCAAAAACAATTACTGAGTTTTTTTAATGGAAAATTGGAATCTAATAAAAACAAATTGATTGAACCTTCAACATCCTTTTTTTTTTAATTGCATGACAACATGGAATTCCAGACATGGAGGTTTTTTTAATTTTTATTTTTTCTGTTTAGGGTTTAGGAAAATGAGGAAGTAATGTTTTTGAGTGATTATTAACATTTTGGTTGGGGTTTTTACTTTTTTCTGTGACATAATTAGTGAGTCACATAGCAAGCACATGTCATCACACAATTTATCTTTATTTTTATCATATAAAGCAGTCCACCTCAGTACAAAAAATTCCATGTCATTTTTCCGGTGACCGGAAAGTGGTGGAGGTTCAATCAAAAAAATATAATGTTAAGTATGGTGTGCCATTAGCAAAAAGGTAAGTTTAGTTTGTTAGATCAAAATGGACATAAAGTTTGGTTTATTAGATTCCAATTTCCCGTTTAAATTTGAGTTTATTAATTCTCATTAAAAATTAATTGGCGACTCTTTTGATTTTTATTATTTTGATTCATTTGAACATGATAATAAAATGCATTTAAATCCCTTAAATATTAAGACACCTCATTCGACTCGTCATACACCGCGTGGGACACCGTGGGGATTATCCTGGGTCCCACACCTGGGCATATATATATATCCGCATATTTTCCCCTGTGAAGTCTCTGAAAGTCTTTCTGCATGCATCTCTGTGCCAAGACGAGCCTGTGCATCGCATAACCGTTCCCAGTACTTTGCAGACCTCTTGTGACAATGGTTTCAAGCTCCAGTGAGAGCCCAACATGGCGATATAACACCTGCATGGTGGGAGCAATTAGATACCATTCCATGTTTACAAGGAGTCTATCAATCCTCGACCGGACATGGTTGTTTATCCAGGTGAATTGACCACCTGTACTAGCAGGCTCATGAAGCTGACAGTCTAAAATACATTGGGTGAAAGCGCGAATTGTGAAAGCCTCAACGTCCACCCCACCCTCTCTGTCTTGTGGGTCAGTTATGGCATTGAAATTGCCCATCACCCCTTAGGGGCCATTTAAGGAGGAGACAATGTTCTGAAGATCATCCCATAAATGTTCTCTTTTAGCAGCCTCATTGCTTCCATAAATCCAAGTTACAAAGAAATCAAAGGAATCGGCCATCCTTGTTACTTTGGTGTGAATCATCTGTGAAGACTCCCGGATTTTGCAAACTTTATAGATTCTTGAATTCCAAGCCACTAGAACGCGAATTCTGCTGCAATGCACTTCATTTGTAGTATAATCTCAGGTCAGAAAGACCTTGTGCACCATATGATCAAGGTTCTTGGGGTGGATTTTTGTCTCAAAGAGCCCCACTGTTCCTACCCCATTCGTATGCAAGACCTTTAGGTCTTCTTGCTTCTCCGGGCTATTAAGCCCACGCATGTTCTAGTTGAGGAGATTCATGAGACGAGTTTGAGCTTGATGTGTCTATATCTCTTTCCTCCGACTCACCTTCCGACAGGCTTTTAAGCCTATTCTGCTGTAGAAGACTGTTTTTTTTTTGCTATTTGCCACTGTGTAGCAGGTTTCTTCGGCTGAATGAAACCATTTTCATCCACTGTTCGTTGTTTGAGAGTGATCCTAACATTTTGAACTTCCTGCTTTTTCTCATTCTTCCTCATGTCCAGTTCTTTTGCAATAATTGCATATAATTTTCTTTTTGCAATTGCTTTCCTCGTGTCCATACATCTTGCGGTGGAGGCAGTGTATTGGCTTTCAATCATATTGAATTTTCTAACGTCGGACAATATCATAGTGATCCACATAGTCCACATAGTCAGGGAATGGACCTTTAATAGGCATCTCGATCAGTATCTTCGCATACCCCAACTTTGATCTCTCTTGCGTTTGCTTGTCTATTTTTTATGGGAACATCCAGGAGGTTGGATATTTTGCTTAAACTGTCCGGACTCCAAAACTTGAACGGTAAATTGTGAAAAGCGACCTAGATTGGGAGAGTTGCAATACTCTCTGTGTCTATGTCTAGATCCTCATTCCATGCCCTTACTATGAGGGGTTTACCATCGAAGAAATGGAAACGTTGATGAAGGGCCTTCTCCGTGTGTTCCTCAGTTTTAAAACGGATCAAGAAGATGCCTTTTTTGACATCCGCCATATGATCGATCTCCAATTGTTTCCAGGTACGCCTAAGGTATCCACACATGACTTCATATGGAAGATTTGCCCCCAAAACACAACAGAGCACCGAATTTTCCCAGTAATCAATGGCTTCCACAACATCTTCCTTAACCAATTTGGCACACGGAACACCATTGATAAGTTCAGGCTCGACGTACCTTAAAGTCATCCCATCTGATTTTTTTCAAAAGATCGGCGTATGTACTATGTTTTTCCACGGGCCTGGGTTCAGTCTCATTCCTCAGAACTTTCTCTTTCTCTACCGATTTCCTCTTCTCAGCACTGTTCGGTTGCGACTCATTACTTTTCTGGACCTTTCTATTGTCATAACTTGAATGGTAAATTGTCATAACTTTCTCTTTCTCTACCGATTTTCTCTTTCTCCTTGTGTTCCGCTCCCCTTGCTTGCGTTTGTGGCGACTACCGCCCCCTTTCCTCGTCATCGCCATGTGATATATATATATATATATATATATATATATATATATATATATATATATATATATGTATGTATACATATATATATATATATATTGTACATATATATATTATACATACATATATATACATACATATATCTACATATACATACATATATGTATATATGTAATATATATATATATATATATATATATATATATATATATATATATATATATATATATATATATATATATATATATATATATATATTAGCTCAATGTTTGAGAACCTTGGCTGATGAGAGGGGTCTCGAGTTCGAGCCCTAGCCATTGCACCTCATCCTACAGGGTATTGCTTCTTGCTGGGTATCCGGACTCATATGCTCCATATGCGTGGGTAGCAGATGGGGCACGTGGGGTTTGCCCGGAGGTTTGAGCGCCTTCCTGAAAGTATAGCGTCCCGATGGTGGATTTCTCCTCAAGTAAATCCATATATATATATATATATATATATATATATATATATATATATATATATATATATATATATATATGTGCGTGTGTGTGTAAACTACCCAATCCATTAGTATAAGAGTTTATTATATTTATATGAATTAATTATGAGCCACTTAATTTGATCAATCCACTTCATTTCAGAATCACGAACATAACTTTTGTTTATACTAGTATTTAGATCTGTGTGTTTTATGGGACAATAATAAAACATCCAAAAAGGTAAGGTAATTTCCGCGTTTTGGTAATTACGGTAATTCCCGCAATATCTACCGTACATTTGACAAGATTGAATCTGATCCGTTGGTTTATTTATTTTATTAAAAGTTTAAGTTTAATTTCTAAAATTGTGGATAATATATATAATTAATTGAAAATAATTTTTTTTAAAAGTTGTGTTTGTTAACAGGGGAGAAAATTTTACCCAACTCACAGCAACGATCCACCTCCATTTTTTCCGGCGAAAAGTCGCCGGAATTTCAACCGTCCCGGTATGGACCCCGACGCAGGCCCACCAACGACAATCACCCACCACCGGTCACGACCGCCGGGAAACCTTCGCCGGACGTCGAGAAGCTTTCTTCGACAGTTGTGGTTCGAGGATGATGTCACCGGAAATTAGGATGCAGATCTGTAATTGGCAGACCGGTATGGACCCCGACGCAGGCCCACCAACGAAAATCACCGATCACCGGTCACGACCGCTGGAAAAACCTTCACCGGACATCGCGAGGCTTTCTTCGGCGGTTATGGTTCGTGTCCCGCTGGACACCGGAAACTATGGCGTCAATCGTGGGATGCGGATATGTAAATGCCAGTTGAATGACATATAATTATGTTGATGTTGAATAGAAACGGAAAAAGATGTGTGTGGCTTACTGGTTTGGGCTTTGCATTACCTTATTTAAAGTCCTACCAAGGTAGAAATTCGCAGAACATGTGCTTTATGTTTTGTTATTAAAAGTGAACATTTTTACGTTTATAAAAAGTCAATATCTAAAAACAAAATCTTTTAGATATACAATATTTTGTTGGATTAGATTGTTCCAAATACAAAGTTTAACAGGATTCATTATTTTTTTCATTATTATTATTTTTTTGTATTTTTTTTTGGATTCCTACCTATTATCTAACTCATACAATAATAAATACATTATTTTTATTAGATATATAATATTTTTAAGATTAGATTGTTCCAAATACAAAGTCGAATAGGATTCATTCTGTTATTGTTATTATTATTATTATTATTATTATTATTATTATTATTATTATTATTATTATTAGATTCCTATCTGTTATCTAACTCATACAATTATAAATACCATAGCTCATAACTTAATTGAACTCATCATAATTTTGACTTTGTACGAGTATAGATTCTTCCTCGAGCAAATTCAAGAACGTTGGTGAAATAATGGCAAATCATGTAAGTTGGATACATATAATCGGTTTATACAGTGTATTAACGTATTTTTTTTATTGATTTCTTTCTTATCTCGTTAGTATAGTAAATATTTAATGTATTTTTGTTTAAAATAATTGTATAAATTTATATATGGTGGAGGTCGATCACAAATGGTTGTTAGCAGTGAAGTTTTTTTCAATCAAGTACCGTAATCAAATTGACATTAGGCATTGATTATGGGTAGAATTGTCTTAACCGTTGATTTAGTTTTCTTTAACCTGATATAGGAGGTTACTGGTCATAACTTATATAAAATATATGTAGTTCCCTAGTTTTTTCCCCTTCTACACATGACATATATGTGATTATTGCTGAATTGGTTTCTTTGAAATAAATTTGCGTAAAAAAAGATAAACTCCTTAAAATAGTTAATTTGTTGGACATTAAGGTAGAGTAGATGAATGAACCTAGATTGAGAAGCTGGAAGATTAGGCAAAAAAATTATAATATTGATTACTGTGGAAGACAATAAAAGTTGTTGTTAATGATAACTATGGTAGTACGTAGTAGGGATTCATTTAGGTTTAGATTTATGCTCTCCGACCAAAAATGTTAACATAGTTAGAAACTTAAAGTCATGTTTATGAGATAATTCATTGCCAAATTTTTTTAATTAGTTGATTGTTATCCATAACTTTTAGATTAGATGAAGTGTAATTTTTAATTAATTATTTATTAATTTTATTGACTTTATTGAATTTTCACAAACATTACATAATATGACTAATAAATGGAAGTTCAAATGTCATTTTAAAAACTTTACATTATAAGTAGTACCATATGTATCAAAAGTACTAGCTAATAATTTACTACAACAAATAAGAATTTTAAATCTAGTATTTATGGATATAATAATAGGACAAGAAAAATTCAACTTACTTCATTGTTATTATTCTTGTTGAACTCCTCCATTGAAGATCGCAAGCAATGAAATTGATGACTAATTATGAAAAACTATAAATTCTATCGTGGCTATACTTTGCAAACAACATCCTCCATCTCTATTTATAGAGTATTACTATGGAATTCAAGTTTTACTTAAAATTTTAAAATAAACTAGTTTTTAAATTTTTTAAAGTTTCTAACTCCATACAATTTAAAAATTCAAAAATTCAAAATGTATCTATAGAAACAAAATTAAAATTGTGGTTATGGTTATTTTGCAAACAAAACTCTCTATCTTTATTTATAGGTTGGTATGAAATTAAGGGTTTACTTAAATTTTAAAATACACAACTTTACCACACTTCATATAATTTAAAAATTCCAACTCCATATAATTTTATAAATTCAAAAGACATAATTTAAAAATTCAAAATTCAAAATTCAAAATTCGAAATTCGAAAGGGATAACATTTATATTTTATTTCAACCTTTAAAATTAAAAAAAATCCCAACACGTACATTATGGCATATATGCGCGAATATTTAGAGACCCAAAATTTGTTGACAAATAAAATTCTCACATTGTTGGGACTCAGACCCCAGACACTAGCCAATCCATACCAACACTCTGCCATTCAGTCAAATACACCATATTCAACAACATCACCAATAATTCAATATTAATACTTTAACCTGAGACAAACTAACCACCACATCCATCCATGACGACCACGATCGACTGTAAGATATTCCACAACTTCTGGCGTCCTCACGCTGCACGACCGACCACCAAAGACCGTTGGCTCACCTCCGATTAAGCTTGCCGGTGACGAACTCGGTACCCCGGATAATGACGGCGTTCACCAACGCCGACCAAAGTGGTATTCAATTTCCGGGTTCATCATTCCCCACGATTACCGGCGCGAAACTCCGACCGCCGGAGAACTGCGTCGTTCACAAATTCCGACCAGTCACCGGTTCATTTATTTTTTCCGATGGCGATCGGTTCTAACCCATAGTGATGAAGTTTTGGACTGACCAATTAGCTAGTGACGGTTGCAGTGTGGGCGGTTCCATCTCGACGGTGGCTGCAACTCTAGCGACCTTCGCCGGAAAACATGGAGCTTCGCCGGAATTTATGGAGGCCACTCCTCACTGCTTTTTGTTGACAAAATATACATCACATACTGTTTACATCAACCAAACATCCCCTAAAAAATTCATTCTTTAATTAATTATATCCAAATTTTCCAATTTAAAAATTTAAGATTTAATATTTTAAAAAATAAATAAAATCGACGGATATAATTTGATCATGACACGTGTACGGTTAATATTGTGGGAATTACCGTAATAACCGTAATTCCCAAAAGTCGGAAATCGCTATACATGCTTCCAACAAAACATACATTGTTGAAAAAATATATGTAAAATATATATAACTTATTATAGAATAATTGTATCTAATTTTCTAATTTTTTTTAAAAAGGCAAAGATTTAATTTATAATATATGAATGACGATATAAACAAAATAGTTTAATTTCTTGCAATCTATGAGATAATTAATCGGGTTATTTGCATTTTGGACCCGAAGTGTAGGTGTGTTTATATTCTGAACCCTTGGTTTTCATTGTTTATTTTTAGGACTCTATAGTTTATGGTTGAATAAAAACGGACCTTAAAGTTTGTAGTTTGAAAAAAAGGCCCATGTACTGTTTTTCTTTTGATTCCCATATTTGAATTTATCTCCCGATTAGTGCCAAACTTTAGGAGTAAGGTTAAAATTAATATTGAAGCTATAATACACCTCTTTTATTAATGTCGGAAAAAATTAGACCCTGAAGTACCCAGTGTCGACGTAGTTCCGGCATGAATGGGTGAGGTGTATTACAGAAGGGTCTAATTAGTTCCGACATGAATAAGAGAGGTGTATTACAACTTCAATATTAGTTTTAACCTTAGTCCTGAAGTTTGACGTTAATAGGGAGATAAATTCAAACATGGGAAGAAAAAGAAAAACAGTACACGAGCCTTTTTCTTCAAACTACAAACTTTAAGATCATTTTTTATTCAACCATAAACTTTAAGGTCCTAAAAATAAACAATGAAAACCAAGGGTCCAGAATATAAATACCCCTATACTTCGGGGTCCAAAATGCAAAAAACCCTTAATTAATCCAGTTGTATGTTGATGTATATAACATTTTATATAGTTTTTCTTTTATATTTAAAAATATCACTTTAGTAGATGTATTTCCAAAAAATTACTTAGGGGTACCCTAACTTTTGGTGAAATGTTTTTTTGGTATCCCAACTTTTAAAAACTAATTTTGGGGTACCCTAACTTTTAGAATTAGAAATAATTAGGTGAATTTCCCGACAATGATTTGAATTCACCGGTGAGTTGTACGCGGGAAATTGATTAAATGTTTTTGTGGATGAAAATGCCCTTTGTTTTGTTCATTTAAAATGATTTGAATCAATCGGAATTTCGCCGGAAATTCACCTAGTAATTTCTAATCCTAAAAGTAAGGGTACCCAAAAATTAGTTTTGAAAAGTTAGGGTACCAAAAAATTGTTTCTTCAAAAGTTAGGGTACCTCTAAGTAATTTTAAATCTAAGGTTAATGGAAGGTCATTTTCTTTTCAACTATATTATTGTATTTTATAATTACCTAATATATTTTTTATTTGTTGTTAGTAGTAATCTCTCATTATTAGCATTTAATATGTCTATAATATAATGACAATTTTTTTTTAAAAAAACATCACCAATTATAGAATCTCAAAAATACCCTCATTAAAACTCAATAATTCTATCCTTACTCTTTGTACCTAGAAATGTGTCACTATGTGTGTGTGATAAGAAGTAGGAGCAAACTAAGTATGTTGCACATCATTAATTATTTTCGCATGTTCTTCTTATTATTACCATACAAAACTTAATGTAAAGCATGAGCACATGCAGGGGCATTACATTATTTGGGGCTAATTAACTTCTCTCGTTTAACATATGGAGAAGGCTAATTAAGGTGGTATACAACAGCAGGTACTCTTAACAGGATGAGATCCATGGCTAAAACCAGGAACACATTTTGGGGTCCATCGAGGATCGTGCAGTTTATGACAATAACCACTGCAGTCGTAGTCAAGATCACATTCATAATCGAAACTCTTCTCACACTTCTTGTTGCCCCATTCATTCACTAACAATCTTCCAAAGCCTCCTGTTTTTTTTTTCACCAAAAACAGCAAGACTTAAACTTCAGATGCAATGGATAGAATAGACATTTTGTTTACTTAACCTTCCAAGTAATGTAGGGAAGATCCTAAAATTACACATTTACACATTGGTTTAGCAAGGAAACAATCCTAATTGAAGCTTCTTTTTATCTCAAATTAAGACATTTTAAAAAACTCACTATACCACATGTTTAAACTGTAGTTAGATGGAGTATTATCCTTTATAGTTGATATTACTTACCACAAGAGTTGTTAAGGATGATAAGGAGCATGAAAAACAGAGGAAGGAAAGTGGACGTCTTCATCGTAAGCAAGCTCAAAGTTAATTAGTTTGTCTACTTATTGCACTTCATGTGACGAACCTGTTTGTCCATAGGGTTCCTTTTATATGCTGCATGCTTGAAACAGTTGGTTTGAAGTAATTAATGGTTTTAGGGTTTTTCTATTTTAATTTTTTATGAATATATTTATTGAGGATCCATTTCAGGTGTATTTCAGTTTTCATTAAAAAAAAAAAAGGATCCATTTTAAGTGTATCTCTGCTTTCAAAAGAAAATCGACCTTTTTCAACTGAAAATTCCTATCAGGGGTCAGACTTTAATAAATTTCATTTGATAACATTGTTTTCACAACACAAAAGATTGCTTATAGGTATCTTATGTTCTGTGGAATTTATTTTATGAGTACTATATTATTGGAAATCATATAAGTGAACATTATTATTACGTATCTATTTAGGATGACAATTCGATGAGAAATAATCAAAATCCAATGAAGATTATTGTTAATCTACTAACATGCCCTTCATCAAAAGTAAATGATAAACTTGCCCCTAAGAATTTAATATATAGCTCCTTCCATAAAAAATAAAAAAAAAAATTGAATTGCTCCAAGTATTCAACGCTGTAGGGTTATCAACAATGAGTGTACGTGATTTAAGGTACAATAAATACATATATTAGTATTTTAATGGATAATGAGGTACACCTATTGATAATGGTTGTAATACATAGTGAAATACAAATGAGATATGAGTAACATTTAATTGAATTATTGGGCTATCATTCACGATTTCTATTTTTGTTACACACTTTCTTTCACATTCTCTCTCCTCTTTCTCTATTTTTTTTGATTATTGAGATCCCAAAAAACTTAAAAGTTCATAGAATACAGCAAACCGCAAACAGAACAGCAAACAACCACCTCCAAATGGTAAAAGTTACAACCAAACATCTAAACATAAAACACAACAAAGACTTTCTCGCTTAAACAACCAAAAGAAACCTTCACGTCTCCATCATGATGTAAGATCCATAACTTCAGCTTGGTGGGTCATCGAGGACTCGCACACCTATATCATTGCCAATAGTCACAGTCATTTGGTCTATCAGAGCATCAATGTCATCAAGACTGTCATCTTTCACCATGTTCGCATGTCTAGTCGTCCTATCCATCTGACCATCCTTTCGACCCCGAGCAGCGTTACAAGTTGCATCTCTGACAAGCTACCACTTTGATTTCATCAACATTTTCTACTTTCTCCAAGATGGAATCCTCACGATCAGCAAGTAAGTCACACTCAGTTGCACCATCAAAAGATTCAATTGGGTTGCTAATAGTGCGATCACTATCGGAGTCGACTCCCATATCCCAATCCTCTACCTTTTCTTGGGTTTCCATGTAGGAGCATTTGGGTTCCATGTACACCCATTAATGATAGCCTGGTATCTGAAACCCTAGTACATAAGTTAATTGAGCAACAAATAGATGTAATGCCACCTACCTGGTCAAGCTTGTGGACTAGGCTGAAGAAACTCACCCTCAAATCATGAATACATAGTAGTTTCTTCTTCTCCTCTTCACTTAGGTTCTCATATGACGGCAGCAAGATTCGTTGGAGTTAAGAAGTTCCTGTTAGCCGATGTCCAGGGTAGTTAGAATCGAGATTCTAGTTAAAATCGATGAGCGTAGTTGAAAATTAAATCCATCCACTATATCGCCAAAATTTCTCATATTAGACACTTTCATTATTGAGCATTAAAGCATCATATTAGCCATAACGGTAGGATCTAGATGCAACTTTCTTTATAGCACTCAGAGATTGAACTATAGGGCATAATCCATCACTATATCACCAAAATTGACAACAATTTAACCTTTGGAAGTCATTCCATTTCTTGACTGCCATTTGCAACACAAGTAAGTTAATGCCTATAATATATCTAGGCACAACAAGGAAGGAGGAACCATAAGGGATATCAACATCCGTATTGAACATAAAAAATAAACCCAAATGAGAAACAGAAAACGAAACAGAAACACACAGTAACCTAAAGTAGACATAAAATATAGATCTCATACTCAAGACTCAAGAAATAGAAACATATAAGAGATACATGTCTCATACTCTCATGTTCCAACCTAACATAAAGTTTTTATAAATTCCAAGGACTTAGAAACACATAGAGAGATGCATTGTAGATCTATATGACACCAATAGAAACCTAGTTCATGATATTTCTGAATTATCACACTCGCAGTAACGTCCAGAGTATTCTTAGCATGATTACATGAGTGTAAATCTAACAGAGTCAGAAATAAATTACAACATTCCAATAGTTGGAAACAAGTTAGGACCAAAAAAAAAAAAAAATCTGATTTATATGCAGCTGCACAAAACATTTGTAGAAATTAAAAAGGTACGTATTTCATTAATTTGAAGCTGCATACATCAAAGTTTGAACATTTAAAAAAAAAAAAAAAACTATTTGATCAGTCTAGCCATAACAGAGGTTCATGCTCAAATGTTGTCCAAAAAAGCTTATGTTGCTATGTCCAAACAAGGAAAAAAAATATAAAGTACACAACATAATAACATGTCAAAACTTGTAAACACATCACAAATTGTTCTCTAATGTGGCCAAGGCACTTAACTGCTTTGAGTTGCAGCTGCTGGGGTGCTACCTTAACTGACATTTTGGATCTTGTGCGGCCATCCAACTAGTCGTCTAGTGTTTGGCTTTGGCCTTTACTTGTACCGGTTGACAAGCCTACCACTTTCTTCCCTTGGTCGCCTACAAGTGGTCTTATTGATCAAGTTTGTGGTAGGTCTTATATTGTTTAGTGCCAGTTTGTCATCCTCTAGCTTCCACAGGAATCCTAGACTCCCTCATGCTGTGCTTCTCCGATCTTCCCTTTTGTTTAACCTCAAAGGGTGGATTTAGGGCAGGGAGTAATGTTTCTTTCTAGAAGCAAGGGTCACGGATCGGGTGAATAATGTTGTCCTACAACTTTTGGTACGTAATTGCATGTCAAGAGTGAAGCACTCAACGATGTAATCTTCCAACTTTTTGTTGAGATGCAAAATACAATGAGTGACGGGCTTATAAGGCAAAGGAATAATTTGCCACCACTTACTATCACAAAATTGTTCCTACAACTTGACAGTGAACTTGGTGTGGCCCTCTATGATTTCAAACTCACCGCTGTTTCCTGGCACTAAGTTGGTGCAGTTATTGGCTCTTACTGAATTTTCTTTAGCTTCTTGTAAGCATATGGTATTACTTTGCCATCCAATACAACAAAAAGTTTGAACCTCTTATCAGAACTAGCACCAATGAGCTTTTGCATATCTTTACGCATTGTGTAAATTAGTTTTCCCCTATGCTTGGTAGTGTTGAAATTCTCCACGAAGTTATTGGTGTTGTGCTCCATCTTCAGAGACTCATCAACCTTGAATCTCACTCAATGTTCAAGTACGTGGTTCACTATCATTCAATCAGTTGGAGGCAAATGTATCTTTCTCTTTTATTTTCTCCATGCCTTTGTTGAATACATATTCATTGTGTGCATTAGTAGCTACATAGAAGAAGGTTTGAAACAATGCACCTATTTCAAGAGCAATGCCACATTGGAATTAGTTGTATAACAAGAAAAACAAAGAGCAACATCAAGTTCTAATTACTAATAAACACAAGTTTCAGGCACAAGATTCTATTTGTTAATAAACACACGTTGCAACAACACCATAAAATAGAACATCATAGACGTTAGAAAATGCAATGAGCCAGCTAGTGGGTAGTAAAAAGCAAGATATTGATTTGCAAAATTCTTGTACAAGTGAAGGATGCAAACTTTCCTTGAAGCCCGGGGAATTTTCATCTTTAGAGATGCATCATATATTGCTGAAATTACAATTATTGAAGCAACACATAAAAAAGTGTGAAGTGTACTTATATCTATCAGACATTATGGCGTATTTGTTGTTGTCCTCTAACGCACCAAGGGTGGTTGTAAGCCCGTACAGAAACAATAATTGTTGATCCTCATCTTCTTTGTAAGCACCCCATATGCCAAGGGAATTGATCATTGTTGCCATCCGTAGCCATAACAACTAGCAAGATTCCCTTACAAGAGCTTTTCAAGTGGAAGAAATATTTGACAACTTTGAAAGGCAGGGTTCTTTCAAACACCTTCATCCTTATAATTTATGAAGCACAACGATCATGGGTAGGATAAAAAAAAAATAATTGTTCAAAGGTGAAAGAGTAAATTTGACTATGAACACAGGTGATAAGGCAAACTATTGATTGACTATTATATTCAAGGATAAAAAAAATAAATACGTGTGAGCACAATCTAATGAGTATATATGCTGCTCAAACTATTTTTTGTCCACGACTCTTTTATTGTGTGAAGGATACTTCATCATACCCATTTTATATATCACTCAATTAATTGTTGGCGGTCTTCAATATTCTTATTTTTTTGGGTAGGAAATGTGGGTCAAAGCCCATTTTATTCAAAGCAAACTAAAAGCGATTACATACGATAAGTGCCTCTAGCGGCCATACGATCCACATGGAGCAATTATTGGACCTCTCTAGATGGTTCATTTAGGTACCTAATAGAGCGAATATTTTGATCAAGGGTCATTGACGCTAATTTATCAGCAACATGGTTGGCTTCATGGTGCCAAAAGGTTACTTCCACCTTCGATCCCTCCATTTGCATCCATGTCTGACATGGTTTTGTTAGAGGCCCAACTGTCCCATGATGAACTTCCTCCATGCCAAGTAGGTTAGCCACGACTTGAGAATCCACCATAAGCTCCAAAATGTCCACGCCCATGGTCTTGGCCATTTGCAAGCCTTTGAGTACCGCCTTCACGTCAGCTGTCAACGCGTTGCACTGTTGGAAAGGACACATAAAGTCCCCAAGCCACGACCCATCAGAACTTCGAAGAACTCCTCCCCCCGCCCCCATCGGGGGGTTGCCACGGGCTACGCCAAGAACACATACGGCCCCCAAGCCACGACCCATCAGAACTTCAATATTCTTATTTGACTGATAACTTTTCACATAATATTTTATCAAAAATTACAGCATTATACTTATACGATACTCCTCCTTTCCATATTATTTGACACATTAGACATGATTTAGAAAACAAAAAATCTTTCATTTTATATTAACTTATCTCATTGAAAATGTAAAATGAATAAAATGGTAAATAAAAAAGGGAAAAGGTGAATAAAAAGGGGAAATGGATGAAAAAGATGTAATTAATAATGTTAATTTGGTAAATTAGTAATTAATGTGTTATTGGAATTATAAAGTGACAGATATTATGGTAAAAAAGAAAGTTAGTTAAAGTGACAGATAATATGAGAAGGATGGAGTATTAGTTTTCGTTACGATAATGAAAGTACGTAACTTCCAAAATAAAAATATAAAACATTGTATATATTGATAAATTAATTATCAAAACTTTTAATGTTTGACTTGTATAATGATCTAGAGGACTTATAAAATAGAAAAGATCTAGTAATATAGGAACTTAGTGCCTGTTTGGCCTAATTTTTAAAAAAAATGTTTTTGCTTCTTATAAACAATTTTTGTAAAAGCTATTTTTAAAAAGGTATTGAAGTGTTTGGCCTAACTTATGACATAAGTGATTTTGCTAAGTTAAAGTGTTTGGCCTAACTTATGATATAGTGTTTTTACTAAATTTGATTATTTAACCTAACTTTTAAAAATTATCATGTGTTTTTCTGGGGTAAAATTATCATATGATTATTTACATTTTTCTCTTTTAATTTATTTTTAAACAAATTATCATATTTTAATTTTAACAATAATTATAATCGTATATTTATATTTATAGTTATAGTTATAATAACAATTATTATAACTATATATGATCTTACTTAATTATACAATTCTTTAAATTAAATATTTATATATCAAAAATTTGTAAAGGAATTAGATAATAAAAATGTCAACATAATATTAAAGGTTATAAAATAATATTAAAATATTTAAATGTTATCTTTATAAAAATTAGAATATTTATGTGAAATTATGAAAACTAATCACTAAAGAATCTCGTAGTGATTAGTTTTTAAAAAACATTTATTGCTTCTGCTTTTGAAGCTGTTTTTGGTCAAAATTAATTTTGGAAAACAATTACTAACTTATAGAAAAACAATGTTTGGCCTAATTTGTGCTTTTTAACTCCAAAAACACTCTACGCCAAACAAGCACAAAGTGACAATGACCAATTAAATTTTATTGTTTGGTCGTTCTGACCCTGTAAACCGGAAGTATTGACCTTGTTTGACTCTCTGTCAATCTAATACAATCCACATTCACTTCACCCCCTCCTTCATAAGGTCTACATGCTAACATAACTGATGCCCACATCCATTCTTGCCTCATCCTCTCTCTCTCTCGTAGCCGTAGGAGATGGCCAACAATGAGCACTGCTAAGCTCAATCTTGCAGCTCTCTCTCTCTGTGTCGTCGCTTTCTATTGCTGTCCAGCACAAGTCTACTCATGATCATGAGCAAACCAAACAACTTTCTACTGATCATGAGCAAATAAATATCTGCCTCATTTTCAGTTTAATCACAAATGGTAATCTAATAGTTTTAAAGTAACCCTAAAGGCTAAAACATATTTAATTAGAAGTGTCAACTGTCAAGTGTGGTTTAAACTCTCAGAAGAGCAGCGAGAAAGAGAGCCATAGATAGGGACGAAGATCTAAAACTGTCAAGTGGGGGTTTAAACTCTAGAAAAACGGCAAGAAAAATAATAGAGAAAAATGGACAAAAAATAAAAAACAATTCCGTTGCCGAGAATCGAACCCAGGTCTCCTGGGTGAAAGCCAGACATCCTAACCGCTGGACGACAACGGATGCTAGTGATTTTACATCTCCTTAATTTATTTATTACTCTAATCTTTGGTTTAAATCGCATTGTCGTTTGGTTTAAGATGCAGTTGATGGCAACATAGCATAGCATAGCATGGCCAGATTTGTGAGCTTTGCAAGATGTTTTAAACATTAAAACTATGGCACTTGAGCATGATTGCAACACAAACTAAAAGTCAGATAACACACTACATTAGCTAGTACAACTATCTTCTTACATCTTGCTAACACAATTTTAATAGGAGCATCACACGAGTGTGTAATAACACTGCAAAGTTTGCAAGAACAGCAAATATAATTGCAGAATTAGCTTTCTTAGTTTATGGAAACTATTGTTGAGCGCCAATTTAACCCAAAAATCTGGCAGAAACTGAAAATGAGTGACCAAATTATGAATGGGAGCTAGTGATCAATCCTGAAGGGAGAGCTGGGCTTTGAAAATGGCTTCACTCATGCCAGTGGCCAATGGAAACAGGTGTCCAGCGCCGCTTAGTTCATGGTATTGAACCCATGGGAGTTTGTGAGCAATGTAACGCTGCAACGTGATGGGTACGATTACATCATCATCTCCTTGCCAGAGGTGAACTCTCTTCTCATCATCTTCATCGTTTGCGAACGGGTTTTCTAGTTGAGTAGGATCAAATTCCCACTTCCCAAACCCAATCATCAAGTCCCTGTGAAGCGACTCATACTCTCCTTGTTGCCTCACTGCTCCCTAATACAATCAATACAATTTATGGTTGAGAAGAAATGGATAGATTTTCGATCTCATTCATGGATAGTAACAGAGTGAATGAATTCAGAGATGTACCCACCCAATCTTCCTTCCCTTGAAGTTGTGCAAGAAGCTGCTTGTCCTGGCAAGAGAAGATTTCAGGGCGACGCTGGATGACACTGAAACGCGGGAAAAGTTTCTGGGTATTCCACCAGTAAGTTAACCATGGAGCGTAGTGTGCTACTCTTAAGGCCCATATATCCTCAACAAATGGTTGGTTGTAGAAGGCTTCTGCGGATAGGTTAGCCGGTAAACCTGACCACCAGAAGTTGACACCCGCAGCTAGTAACGTTGCTCCTGCTAGCCTAATCAAAACATTCATCTTTGAGATTACATAGTTTCATTACTTTCATATATGTATATATATGCAAGCATAAAAGAAACAGTCAGGATGGCTCAGGAGTCTTGGATTTGGATTTAATATTGTTAGAGAAAAAGTGAGTAGCAAGGTAACGACGGAAGCGAAATAAATAAAATTGAGATGACGGAAATTACGACAAAATTCAGGAACAAAATAAGAAAAGCGATAAAAGAAAACAACCACAAGGTTTACGTGGGAAACCGAAGAACTCGGAGAAAAACCCACGGACGGCGACAGCCAGAAAATAATCCACTATGAGAAAGGAGGAGTACAACCCGATCACGATCACAGGGTGTGATGCGATCCACAACAGAGGAGATTACAACACAAATCTCTCTCCCTCACAACTCTCAATCTTTCTCTCTCGGGATACAATTGGGATCGAAAATATTGGTGAGACCTTTTTCCCTCTCAATATTTTCTCCCTCTCTGACTCTCCATAACTCGATCATTGTTCGCCGTACTAGACGAGCGCCGTGCGCCGTGCGCCATGCACCGTACGCCGGGCTGAAAAATAAAGTGGAGAATACCGAACCCTATTTATAGGAAAAAACTCCCTATACACCTAACTTGACTCCCACTTCAATTAGATTTAGAGTCTAATACAATTAGGAAACAAATAGATTTAGAATCTAATACAATTAGGAAACTCAACATAATAAGGAAACCTAACTTGACTCCTACTCCAAATAGATTTAGAATCTAATACAATTAGGAAACTCAACATAATAAGGAAACCTAAATAATATCCTAATACAATTAGGAAACAAATAATTGTGAGATCAAGAGATTCGGTGATTTTAGGACACATTCCTAACAAATATATATACACTAAGTGGAGTAGTACCTGTGTGGGATATAGTTGAGACAGCTCCAAACCAGCTGAGCATCCATAGAAAAGCCGATGATATAAAATCGTTGGCCTAATCCCAACTTGTCTGCAAACTCTTCTATGTCCAGGGCGATACTTTTGACGTTCCGATTTGGGTGAGGGTCACTTTCTCCATACCCAGGTCGATCAAATGATACTATATATATTCCCAATCTCTCAAATGTTTCCTAGATCAGAAGATACTACACAATTAGGTGGATGAAAGAATTAATTAAATAAGTGTCTCAGAAAGCAAACAAGGAGAGAGTAGTATGATGATGATACTGGAGAGAGTAATTTGGCAACAATAACATGGTGTCTGCAGGAGTCGAAGCCATGAACATAGATGAATCTGTGATTTGCTGTTTGTTTGGGGACGCTGTGCTCCTTGTATGCCAAGTGCCTTCCATCTCTAAGTTTGATCCTCGGAGCTGTAATCGGAGGACCATCTGGAGCACCACAAATCTTCGGGGGAGGTGGCCGTATGGCCTGATAACCCAATGCTGAGAGTACCCCCAGTATCACCAAAACAACCTTCTTATACCATCCTGCAATGTTTTGATTATATTCGTCAATAAATCAAGATTGGATCACATGTAAATCAAGTTAAACAACTAATTAACTAGTCCAGTACTAGACAAGGCAGAAAGTAAAAACATTTTAAAGTCAACGTCTGAAATTAAAAGACAAGTTTTACATCACATAGTTAAAGAAGATGATGAGCAGAAAGACCTGAAGAAGAAAATGAAGACTGGTTGGATTTGAGGGTGTGTGATGTAGTAGATGGAGTTGCCATCTTCCTGTTTGCCACTCCTGCCATGGATCGTCCAATTAAGATAGAGATTGACACTGGATTACTGCTCTTTTTCTTCCTTTTTTGTTTTGGTTAACCTGAAGATGCTTGAGACCAGTGCTCCCGAGACTTGTTAGCCGGAGTTCATAACTTTATGTTTGAGTTCAAGGGTTCAAGCATTCGTACACCAACCAACAACAACCTGAAGATGCTTGATTGGGTCTTTTTCATCGGTTCAAACTTGCTGATTAGAATATGGAGTTGTGCTTCAGGCTATTTTAATGGCTTTTATATATACTGGTGTGATCAGTGCGTGTTGTGCACGCGCGGACCCGACAATAATAAAATATCAATTTTAATATTCAAATATCGATTAGAAATTTCATACTAAATAACATTAAAAAAAATTAATTTCAATTCTAATTATTCGATTGGTCGGGTATGTGCTTATTAATAAAGTCCTGCATCCATCCATCCATCCATTGCTGCCTCATCCTCTCAGCTCTCTCACGCGGCCATAGCCGTAGGCCATAGCCATAGGATCGGAGATGGCCTACAATGAACAACGCTTAGTTGAATTTCCAGCCTCATCTCTCTCCCCGATCTGTCTCTGTCCACCACAGAGTATACTCATTCTCAGTTTAGGCATAAAGGCTAAAACATTTTTTATAGGGTCAACTGTCAAGTGTGGGTTTAAACTCTGAGAAAGTGGCAAGAAATAGAGAGAAAGGGACCAAGTCTGGGTTCAAAGAAAGTTGCAAGAAATAGAGAGGAAGCGACGAAGAGCTAACATTTTTAGTATTCCGTTGCCGGGAATCGAACCCGGGTCTCCTGGGTGAAAGCCTGACATCCTAACTGCTGGACGACAACGGATGTTGATGTTCAATTTTCCCCTTGGTTAGTTTACAGTTAATTTTTGTTTAAATCGCACTGTTTTTGCGTTAAATATGCCGTTGATGGCATTAGAATATGGCCGGATTTGTGAGCTTTCCCAGATGTTTTAAACATTAAAACTATGGTACACACGACATTACCAACCACACATAGTTCTACTGCGACTGTTAGAGTTATATCGAGAAAATTAATTTGCGGAAGCGAAAATAAGATGACTACAATAAATCGAGAAAAATAAATGCAAGATTAAAGAGGACAAGAATTTAACGTGGAAACCCAAATTGGGGAAAAACCACGGGCGGCACAAGCACAAACGAATCCACTATGGTAGAGAGTACAACGAACGATTTCACCCCGAGATCAACACCAAGAGAGTAGAACAACCCACACAAACTCTCACAATTACTCTTATGGGAATACGAAAACTACTGAATTTTTGGGATGATTACAAAAGATGGAGAAGACTCCCTTTTATAGGGAGAACACACCTAAAACCCTAACCCTAACAATCTCCAATTAGATTTAGAATCTAATACAATTAGAAAACCCAACATAATAAGAAAACCTAAATAATATCCTAATACAATTAGAAAACAAATAATTGTGGGATCAAGAGACTGGGTAATTTTGGGCCACTTTCTAACAATCTCCACCTTAGACCAAAATTATTCCAAATCTTGTCGCAGCCACCAAACCCCGAAGGGTAGAGCCCCGTAGGGCAACGCCCAGAAGGGCACTCAAAGATTACCCGCTAAGTCCAAGCTCCTCTTAGACTTAGTTATTCCTTTCTTCTTCACCTGATCCAACCATACACTAAACATCCGCGTTAGATCATCTTCAAAAGAGTTACCTGAAACTGCTGAACCTTGCAGGATATATAGACCTTTGCGCCTCAAACCCTTTAAAAGAATTTCAGAACCCTTGGACACTTTCAAAACTCCACCTTCACCTGAGTACCTTAACCCTTTGGAGTCAAGTACACTTAAAGAGATCAGATTACGCTTCATGCCAGGGACATGTCGAACTTCTGTTAGTGTCCTGATAGCACCATCCTGAGTCTTGATCTGAACTGTACCGATTCCAGCAATCTCACACTGGCTATCATTAGCCAAATTAACAACACTAGAATCCTCAGGATCATAAGTAGAAAACAAATCTTTGTTAGGACATACATGATAACTAGATCTAGAATCCAAGACCCATTCAGACATACTTCCCTTCTCTTGAGAAGCAAGAAAAGCATCACCATCTGACTCATCTTCCACTATTGCAGCTTCACCTTCTTTTTCCTTTCTCGATTTCAACTTACGACATTCAGAAATTTTGTGTCCAGGTTTCTTACAGTAGTAGCAGTCACCCTCAAATTTAAACTTAGAGCCTTTCTTTTTCGACCTACTCCCCACAACTGACAAACCTTCAGCTTTGCCATCAGAACACACTTCAAGATCAAATTTTTCTTTAGACAGTAAATTTGACTTAATATCCTCATAACTCAAAAATTCAGTATTACTGTAGAGCATAATTTCCTTGAACTGTCTATACGAATGGGGTAGGGAAATAACCAAAAGAATGGCCTTATCCTGATCATCAATTTCCACCTCCAAATTTTCCAAATCTATCAAAATCGAATTAAACTCATTAAGATGGTTTTGGATAGGTGTTCCTTCAGTCATACGAATAGTGTACAAACGCTCCTTCAGTCGAATTTGGTTAACAAGACTCTTAGTCATGTAAAGTTGTTCTAACTTTAGCCAAAGATCAGCAGTAGACTTACAGTGAACCACCTCACGAAGAACTGAATCTGCTAAACATAACTGAATTGCCGTAAGAGCTCTATCATCAAGCTCCTCCCATTCCTCCTTTTCAATATTGGATGGCTTCGTACCGAGTGCTTTCTTCAATCCACTCTGTGTAAGAACAGCTCTCATCTTGATCCTCCACAAACTGAAGCTGATCTTGCCATCAAACTTCTCGATATCGAATTTAGTGACTGTAGACATCTTATAACCAAGGCTCTGATACCACTTGTTAGAGTTATATCGAGAAAATTAATTTAAATGCGAAAATAAGATGACTACAATAAATCGAGAAAAATAAATGCAAGATTAAAGAGGACAAGAATTTAACGTGGAAACCCAAATTGGAAAAACCACGTGGCACAAGCACAAACGAATCCACTGTGGTAGAGAGTACAACGAACGATCTCACCCCGAGATCAACACCAAGAGAGTAGAACAACCCACACAAACTCTCACAATTACTCTTACCAATGGGAATACGAAAACTACTGAATTTTTGGGATGATTACAAAAGATGGAGAAGACTCCCTTTTATAGGGAGAACACACCTAAAACCCTAACCCTAACTTGACTCCCACTCCAATTAGATTTAAAATCTAATACAATTAGGAAACCCAACATAATAAGGAAACCTAAATAATATCCTAATACAATTAGGAAACAAATAATTGTGGGATCAAGAGACAGGGTAATTTTGGGCCACTTTCTAACAGCGACTATCTTCTTACATCTTGCTAACATAATTTCAATAGTACCACGAGTGTGTAAAACCACTATTGTTGAGTGCCAATTCTGCCTAGTAAACATTAAACATGAATGGACTGAGCAATCCTAGCTCAGGCAACCGAGAGCTGGGTCTTGACAATGGCGTCGCTCATGCCAGGGGCCAGTGGAAACATGTGTCCGGCGCCACTTAGTTCATGGTATTCAACCCAGGGGAGCTTCTGAGCTATGTAACGCTGCAATGTGACAGGCACCAGTACATCTTCATCTCCTTGCCACAAGTGAACTCTCATCTCATCTCCTTCACTTTTTGGGAATGGGTTTTGTAGTTGAGTAGGATCAAATTCCCACTTCCCAAACCCAATCATCAAGTCTCTGTGAAGCGACTCGTACTCTCCTTGTTGTCTCACCGCTTTCTAATCAGATTAATCATCACAATTTATAGTTACAAACAGACAAGTGTACATAAATATGGCTATACAAGCTAGATATGTAGTTAAGAGATGTACCCAATCTTCATTTGTTGGAAGTTGTGCAAGAAGATGTTTGTCCTGGCGAGAGAAGATTTCAGGGCGACCCTCGATGGCACCGAAAGGTGGGAAAATTTTCCGGGTATTTTCCACCAGTAAGTTAACCATGGAGCATAGTGAGCCACTCTATAGGCCCATATATCCTGCACAAGGGGCTGCCCGTACAAGGCTTCGGACGATAGGTTAGCCGGTAAACCTGACCACCAGTAGTTGATAGCCGGAGCTATTAACGTCGCTCCTGCTAGCCTAATCACAACAATAATTAAGCACATGCATATAAACAAGTTAATACATACATGCCCCTTAACAGTCATCTACAGTTTATAAATATATGGTTGTAATCAATGTACTAGTAAATTTGGGTAGGGTTCTCCTAGAAGAAGAGAAGTAGATACCTGTGTGGGATGTACTTGAGACAGGTCCAAACAACCTGGCCACCCATGGAGAAGCCGATGATATAAAATCGTTGGCCTAATCCCAACTTGTCTGCAAGCTCCTCTATGTCGAACGCAATACTTTTGACAGTCTGATTTGGGTTAGGGTCACTTTCTCCATACCCAGGTCGATCAAATGACACTATATATATTCCCAGTCTCTCATATGTTTCCTACATCAGTAAACACTGAGCAATCAGGTGGACGAAAATGTGTTTAACTAAATCACAGTGTCACAACTTAAAGGAAAGGAAGAGAAAATAGTAGTATGATGGTCGTACTGGAGAGAGTAAATTAGCAACATAAGCAAGGAGTCTGCAAGAATCGAAACCATGAACATAGATAAATTTGTGATTTGCTGTTTCTTTTGGGACGCCATGCTCCTTGTATGCCAAGTGCCTTCCATCTCTAAGTTTGATCCTGGGAGCTGTAATTGGAGGACCATCTGGAGCTCCACAAATCTTTGGGGGAGGTGGACGTATGGCCTGATAACCCAGTGCTAAGAGTCCTCCCAAGATGACTAAAATAAGCTTCTTGTACCAGCCTGCAATGTTTTCATTATATTGCTTAATTATCTTTATATTTATTAAAACAACAGGAAAACATAAACATATATAAGAGAAGGATATTGAGGGGTTCCCTTTTTCCAAATCAAACTCCAAACATATAAATAATTTTTTCAAACAAAAATGGTAAATATTTTGCTTTCACCAAGATTTGTACCTTGATATGAGAAGCATTAAGGTTGAGAGTAGTTATGACATGATTATCACCTCTTTAACATAACAAATACCAACTTAAAAAGAAAAACAAAATCATAAATATAGGTGACAGTGTTGTTCACATGTTTGGTTGGTAAGGTAAGGAAATAAAAGGAAAGGAAAAGATAGAATTGGTTCGAGTGAAGTTGTTGGATGGAATTATTTTATTAATAAAATTTGAATGTATTGAGGAAAATAAATGAAAAAAATTATATGTGTCGAAAAAAGTGAAATAGTTTAATGATTAAAATAATATTATTTCAATTTCTTTTTAATTAAAACTTTGTGTGTGGTTCGAGTGTTTTATAGTGATTTGTGTAAGGTAAATAAAGTAAGGATAAATTAAGTTAAGTTAAAATTAATTTACTATGCTAAAGAACCACACCTACAAATATTAATATACAATTAAAACAATTTAGTATTTTTCCCACCAAATTTACTAATCAAATATATCAATACCACCAATATAAAAAAAAAGTAATATTAAGAGATATTAAAGTGAAACTACCATAGAAAACCTATATTATTGTTTTATGAAACATAATGATAGATATATTAATATTAAACTTTAATATATTTTTATTGTAAAAATATAATTTTAAACTTGATTCTTAATTTACATAATAAAAACTTGTTTTAGTTTTTTTTCCTCATGTTGGTGATTATAAAATAAGAATGTCACAAGTTATATGCATTGAGTTTTATATTTACAACCACATAATTCAAAAAATTAGTATTAGAGAAATATTTACATTAAAAAAAATATATCATATTATGATAATACAGATATTAATTGTCAAATTATAATTTAATAATAAAAATAAATTAGCTAAATTAATAAAAAAAAATTACGAACCACGTGAAATGAAAAGCTAGCTTGTGAATAAAACCAATTATTGGAGAAGCAAAGTGATGTGGGGTGTTTGTGAATTCATATACTGTGTTGGGGTAATGGGATTGGAATAGCAGCAGCTAGTTAATGTCTGAAATTAAAAGACAAAAGGTATAGATGTAAATGAAGTTAAAGGAGAAGATGAGAAGAAAGACCTGAAGAAGAGAATGAAGATTGGTTGGAATTGCGGGTGTGAGATCTAGCAGATGCAGCTGATATCTTCCTGCTTGCCACTCCTGCCATCGACCGTCAAATTCAGATAGAGATTGATACTGGAACTGGATTACTGGATTACTCCTCTTTTTCTTCTTTTTTTGGTTTTAGTTAACCCAACTGAAGATTCTTGATTTGGGTCTTTGCCTGGATAGGTATGCGTTAGGACTTGGGATAAGTCTGTATATATAACTATTATATACCCTCTATCAACCCTATATATAATATTATACCCAAATTAGGTTCTAATAATTCCGACTTTTAAAAATTGATGACAATAATTCTTATTTTTAATTAGGATACTGGTGATCCAAAAAAAAAAAATTGAATTGTAGTTGGGCATCATCAAGAGTATACCTTAAATATCATAGATTTTGTGTTGCATTTGATTCAAAACTTAGTATAAAGTTTTACTAAAATTTTTAATGAATTTACGGAGTTTCTCCTAATTTTTTTCAATTTTTTTACGATTTTTTATGATTTTTTCATTTTTATTCCTTTTAAAAAATTTTAATAATTGCACGGAGTCTCAAAAAATATTTTAAAAATTATTTTAGTAACTACAATTCATTACCTTTCTACGGATATGAACGAAAAAAATAAAAATAATATGAGGTAGGAATGAAAAAAAAATGTGCAGATGGACTTGGTACCACTATAGTCAATTTTTTTTTGAACCACCAGAATTCAAATTGATAATAGAAATTATTGTTGTCCAATTTATAAAAGTCGGGATTATTAAAATATAATTTTCATAATATTATATACCCATGTGGCAATAGCTTTATATTGATTTAAACTTGACGAGACACCTGATGAATCATAATTTACACGCATGGGCCATTTTTATTAATTGTCATTATCTTTTTTTAAAGTCATGCAAATTGATCGATGTCAGGCAACTTGACCTTTGGGGCAACAAGTTGTCCTGTTCATAAACCCTAACATTGGTTGTTTGATAAAACATAAATGTTACTATAATAAGAACATATCATCTCAATTTCCTTATCAAGTAGAAAAGGATGCTGTGTTTTGTGTTGTGAAGCTAGGTCTACTAGCTTGCATTCACACACGAATTCATTCTTTTACCCTTGAATATAATAATTAATTACCAGGTTAGTATTTTATCTTCAAATATAATATAATAACAAGAACTCACCTTGTAGTTTATGTTCACATTTAAATATACCATTTTGTCCGTGAATTCAATAGGATGACAAATAGGGGTGGGCAACGGGCCCGGTTGGGCCGGGTCAGGGTCGACCCATTAGTTATGTAGGGTCTGGTCGGGTGAAGTCTGAACCTTCATAGTAATGGGTCAGGTCAGAGTTTCTTAATACCAATAAGGGAGTTGACCCGTTTGACTCTAAATTTAAAATTAGATATATTTATACAAAGAAAAGTAATTATGCTAATTATTATTTAATGTGGAGTATTAATAATATATTTAAATAAGGTTAACATTTAAAATAATAGGGAAAACTATTTATTTTAAGTTATTCTAGGCCGACCCGGTCCGGTCAATTCACCGACCCTTTAAGATTGTGAAATGGGCCGGCTTGTTAATAACCCGACCCTTCACCGACCCAGCCCTTTGACAACCCTTATTCTTTTAGGACCCGACCCTCTTGACCTTATGGGGCCCCAACCTATTGTCGACCTCTAATAACGAATGACTTGCTTTGTAGCTTATATTGGTAATGAATATAAGTGAGTAGAAAGAAAAATGAAAAGATATATTGGTAATGAATATAGTGTGGTGTGGTGAAGTGTGGTAGAAATTAGAGAGTGTGGTGCGATAAAAGAACGGACTAAACATATGAATTTTAAATATATATTACCTCCATCCCTAAATAGGTGTTAATTGACTAAGCTTTGACCATTGATTACTCACAAATTATAATGATTTGCAATATGAAATTACTACCGTTAGAAAGATATTATTTAGGTACGGAGGTAGTATTATGTAAAATAGGTAAGAAAGAATGAAAAATGTGAAAAAAGTGGGATAAAACAATTAAAAATATGATGAATAAGATAAATTTATCATACATCACAAAAAAGAGCCTAATCCATCCATAGGACGGGTATGATAGCTAGTATTGGAAGATGGATCTGTTATAGGTTATTAATATGTGATATTCGAATGATATTTTCTTTTTAGAAATATTAGAATGATTTTTTTTAGAATATTAGATGATTTTTAATATGAATGTGACTAATAATTTATCATTGGATGACTTTATAATTAAGAATCCTCCCAGAATAAATTATTAGTGACACTTATATTCACATAAAACTTGCTGTTTGAAAATTTTGACTTGTTGGATAGTTTGAGTATATGTTTGCAAATAACTTATTTTATTGGTTGTTTAGTCCAATAAGTCAATTTACAATATGCTAAAAAAAATAACCTATTGGAAATGACTAATACAAAAATTGTCCGAAATCACATAAGAATACCTAAAGTGGTGGGCATGAGCTATACTCGCTGGATGAATCAAGAGGTTGAATCGATTCTGTGACCTTTGAGCTTTGACTATCATATTTTGTTTCATTTTTCTTTTACGAGAGGTTGAATCGAGATAAGTATTTGTTAGAGAAAAGTGAGTAGCAAGGTAACAGCGGAAGCGAATAATAGAATCGAAAACGAGATGACGGATATTACGACAAAATTTAGGAACGAAAAATAAGCGATAAAATCAAACACCAGAATTACGTGGGAAACCGAATAACTCGGAGAAAAACCCACGGACGGCGACAGCCAGAAAATAATCCACTATGAGAAAGGAGGAGTACAACCTGATCACTATCACAGGGTGTGATACGATCCACAAAGGAGATTACAATAACAATCTCTCAACACTCAACTCACAATCTCTCAGGATACACTGGAGAAAATATTGGTGAGACCCCTTTCTCTCTCAATATTTTCTCTCTCTCTAGCTCTCTGTGTTTTCCGATGTGTTTTTGGTGGAGAAACATGCACCCTATTTATAGGGAGAACCTAACTTGACTCCTACTCCAAATAGATTTAGAATCTAATACAATTAGGAAACCCAACACAGTAAGGAAACCTAAATAATATCCTAATACAATTAGGAAACGAATAATTGTGAGATCAAGAGATTTGGTGATTTTAAGACACTTTCCTAACAGTATTAATATTAAACTAACTAATAAACTAGCATACACATGTCAACCTTGAGTATATCGAATTATTGAGTTACTTTGAATCTAATATGAGCCATATTCACTTAGCTGAGTCTAAACTAGCTTTTCTAAATCAGATGAACTTGTCTTCATTTTATAACTATAATCAATCTTAATTTTCCTTTTCTTAATTATGGCTAGGTTCAATTCAGACTTTGTTAGTTAAAAAATGTATAATAAGTGTACAAAACATGTATGGACGGATTGAGCATTCAAAAAAGGCAAACAAGTCTTATATGGAGGATGTCAAATAATAAGGACATATTTTTTCCCATGCCGAATTATAACGTTTAATATGCGTTTAATACGTGAGCTACTCGTGTTAGAGAGGAAAGTAAAAATTGTTGACATAAAATTAATACGATTACAAAACTTTATCTGGGTTCGAGAATAAAAAGTGTTGTATAAAACATGAGTTTTCATATATCACCGTCTAAATGGTTTAATAAAATTTAATGTTTCTATCGACAAATAATTGATCGTATTTTTATATACTTTTTCTAGTGGTGGCAAAAAATTGAGTTTGGGTTAAACCGGGTTCGGACAATTCGGACAAAATCCCAAAACCCGAAACCTGTCCGAATTTCAAATTCAGACATTTTGTGGCGTCCGAACCCAGACCCGAATTGTCTGAATTTGTCCGAACTCGGATTTGTTAACCAAACCCGAATTTATATTAAATTTATACATAATTCCAAGATTTTGTTCGAATTTGACACAAAATTCGGACGTTGTCCGAATGCGTCTGAATTTGACACAAAATTCGGACATCCGAATTTCTTACTCCAAACCCGAACCCGAGCCGTTTTTTGAATCAAATTCGGACAAAAAAATTGATGACCAAACCCGGTTCAATTCGAGTCCGACAAATTCAAATATTCGGGTCGGACAAATTTATACCAGCACTAATTTTTTGTCAAATAGAACATACTATATTTTATACGTTCAACTCCCATACCATATCTTACTCATATGAAATTCAGATCATATTAATAGATTGATAGTTATAATTTAAGAAACTACCTTTCCATTCGTTTTAGATTTGTATTAGCCAAATAGAAAATTAGAAATTGAATATGTATAAGTTGAACGGTTAAACGACATAATCTCATATGCTTTGATTTTCAAAAGAAAATTTTAATACTAATAATTAAGTTAAACACATGTGGGGTTTTCTGTCAATAGATAATAGTCATACTCGATAGCTCATACATTATCGTTATTTATTTATTTTGACTTTCAACCAATGTAATGATTAATACGCTTTTTTGGGTCATTTCCATACAGTACAATATGCAAACCAATCAATCATATACCATAAATTATTTAATTATTCAATTATGTTTGCTCAAAATTTGAAACTTGGCATTTGAGTAATATTTAAATTTAATATAATACAAAAGCAACTCCATCTGAAAGCAACCTGACCTGAAGTAATCCGACCCGAATGTAAATACAACCCTAAATTCACTCGAACAACAAAATGAAGCAACAAGTTATGAGTTTGACCTAACCCGACTCAACCCAATCCAGACAAAGTTTCACCCGATTCAAACCCGAAGGTCCCAAATACGTTAAACTCAATCTGAACCCGATCTGACCGGGCCAAGGTCCATCCGGAGTCAAATCGAACTCAATCCCCACCGCGAACCGAAGCAAAATATGGTTGATCCGAACAAACTCTGACCTGAAGTCGCTCGATCAAAACTCGATCTGAAACATCCAATTGCCAGATCTGCTCATTTCCACCCCTAGAAGTAGGGGTGTGCAGTATTCGGTTTTGAACCGAATAAACCGAAAATCGAATCGAATTGAACCGGTCCAAAACCAAACCGATTTTTATTCGGTTCGGTTTTCGGTTTGGACTTTAGACCTTGTTCGGTTTAGGGTTTAATTGGTTCGATTTGACTCGGTTCCGGCGGAAAATCATTAAATAGTGTGCATTATTCGGTTCAAAACCGAATAAACCGAACACCGAACCGAACTGGTTTTGTTCGGTTTTCGGTTTGGAATTTACCCCTTATTCGATTTTCGGTTTAATCGGTTCAGATCGGTTTGGTTCGGTTTTGAACTGATGAATAGCCCTACCTAGAAGTGACGGTGAAGGTCATCACTAGTGGAGGATATAGTTGGTGAAAGATGAGGATTGTTTGGGCTTGGGAATTTCACGGGCGGAGTGGTCTCACTGGTTGGAAAAAGGAGGGGTTATTGACTATAAAGGATGGCGCAAATGCATCATTGACCTTAATAGATGGTTGAGACTGTAATTAAATTATAATATGCTCACAAAATTATATTACTAAGACAATATTTTTTACATGGTCATATAATTAAATTATTACATGCTCCCTCTTAATTTTTGCATGGTCACATAATATTACTAGCATAATTACTAACATGTTTTTTTTAAGATAACATGCTTTTTAACAAATTATTAAATCATCATAATTATAAAATAATCACTATAATTTATATATGATAACGAATTACTAAGAAATTTTTTTAATTAATTGACCACATAATACAAGGACATGCGCGCTCTCTCTTAATTTTTGCATGGTCACATAATATTACTAGCATAAATACGAGTATGGTTTTTTTTTTAAAAAATAATTACCAAAATGGTTTTTTTAACAAATTATAAAATCATCATAATTATAAAATAATCACTATAAGTTATAGTATATGGTAACAAATTACTAAGATGCTTGTTTAATTAATTGACCACCTAATTACTAGGACATGCGCGTAATTTTTGCATGGTTACATAATATTACTAGCATAGTTTTTTAAAATAATTACCAACATGCTTTTTTAACAAATTATAAAATCACCATAATTATAAAATAATCACTATAAGTTATATATCGTAACAAATTACTAAGATGCTTGTTTAATTAATTGACCACATAATTACGAGGACATGCGCGTAATTTTTGCATGGTCACATAATATTACTAGCATAATTACTAGCATAGTTTTTTAAAATAATTACCAACATGCTTTTTCAAAAAATTATAAAATCACTATAATTATAAAATAATCACTATAATTTATATATGGTAACCAATTACTAAGGTGATTTTTTAATTAATTGACCACATAATTAGTAAGGCATGCCCCCTCTTAATTTTTGCATGGTCACATAATATTACTTGCATAATTACTAGCATAGTTTTTTAATATAATTACTGACATGCATTTTGAAAGAACCCTAGAGGGAGGGGGTGAATAGGGTTATAAAAGTTCCTGAACAATTTTTCACTGATAAAGGATGTTAGGGTCTTAATCTTTTCAGATTAAGATTCAAGCTAAGATAAACCACAGTAAACTGAAATAAAGGATAACAAAGAATAACTGAATAACCTCCTTTATTTCTTTTCGAAACAGAATGTGGACTGAATATGAGCGTTCCTAAGGTGAATGTCCTTAGGGTTACAGTCGAACAGAATATCGAACAGAATTTCTGGAAAATGCACTCCAACACAATTTTGGTGCAAACAACAATCGATCCTAAGTCCTTCTAGGAATCGATTACACCAGCACAAATCAAATCTAAGTCCGTTAGGAAATTATTTCACTCAAACACAAATTCTCTCACAAAATGAATTCAACTTTCTACAAAAGAAAGATTTCAAAACAAAGCTCTCTCTGTTTTGTACGCACGATTTCTTCCTTGGAATCGTTGATCTCTTCAATCAATAGGTGGACTTCTTATAGTTGGTTACGCAATCACAACAGAGAGTCATTGCAGATCTTCTGATTCTTTCCTTCTTTGCGTTTTGTTCTTCCTTCCATTTTTGCTCCGATTTGTTTTCCTTTCTGAGAGTCTTCTGGAGGTCACAATCGAATCTTCTTCCCAATTCTTTGATTTATTGTTTCCTACAAATCAAGTAATTACAATCAATTAGTCAGGTTAGAAAAAGGATAGAAATTAGACTTATGAATTCCAGAGAAACTTCCCTGTCATTTGTCTTTCACATCAAAACCCAAAACTGCCCTTAAATGTCCTTGCATTTTGTTATGAAGCTTCCTTGAATGACCTTTCTGATTGTTGACGCCAATGACCTTTATCCTGCACTAATCAATGTCCTTTGCACAGAGAGGGATTCTACAATCTCCCCCTTTTTGAGTGAAAGACAAAACTATACAGGACAGTTATATAGCATAGATATGTCAAGTAGACAGAGTACTTAACTGATGGTCATGCATAGTAGATAATGTTTTACAGACCATAGGACCACAAAATAGTAGCAGGGACTAAGCAGGGATCACAAAAGTCATCTCCCCCTTTTTGGCTTTCACCAGAAAGGAAACGGGAGGAATGTTTTGCAAAAAAAAAGTTCTAAAACCAAAAGAAAGAAAGAAAATTCTTAGGATTGAGGGTTAGTGGGGACGGCGTCAGCTTGGACAGGGGTTGGAGCAGGTGTCTCTGGGGCAGCCTTCTGATGAGCTAGGATAAGGTCCTTCAGATCAGCAGTTGCATCGAGTAGGTCGGTTTGCACTACATGAAGGGCCTTGACTTCTTCTTGGAGAAGGGCCTTGACTTTTTCCTTGAGAATCTACACTTCCTTCTGAAGACTTGAGATATGAGCTTAGAGGGCGTCGCTAACATCCTTGGCCGTTGCTGCTGAGCTAGATGCCTCAACTTCCTTAATTTCATCGTCGTGGAGCCATGAGTTGTTTAGTTGTTGTTGGTATCCAAGGTTGAGAAGTAGAGAGGGGCCAATGGTTGGCAGATTTAAGGAGGATTGCTCAGCACCATCAAGAGGGACTCAACAGGCTTGAAACACTTTTGTGAGCAGATTACCATATGGTAGGGGCCCAGAGGATGAATTGGCAACTTGAATGATATGCTGAATGACCATTTCCCCGAGTTTAGGGTGGTGGCCAGTAAGGACATTCAGAAGAAGGGAGGCGCAGGCTTCATTAATTGTTTCTTTGTTTGTGCCTCTCAGAAGGATGATGCGAACAATAGTGTAATAGAGAAACCTAGCCTCTGAGGTGAGACCCATGTATTGGGTGTTTTTGAGCTCAGATGGACGGGTAAAGTGCCGACGCAGGTCTTGCTTTGGGTTGGAAGGCAGTGATAGAGGAGGTTTGGTAGGGTCAGAGGAGAGGCCTAAGATGCGTTCGATTTGGTTTGGGGAGAGAAAGATGTCAACACCAGCAACAGAGGTTTGCAAAGATCGAACCGAATGTGAGACAAGATTGGCATAAAATTGAAGAACAAGGGATGGATAGATTATCGGTTCGCAGTTAAAGAAGGATGTGCAACCTAGATCCTTGAGGACAGCAAAGGACGGGAAAGCTGGAATGAGAGAGTCGAGACCGATGTTTTCACAGCATAGAATCAACCGGTTCCCCAGATTTTCAAGTTTTTGCTCTCGAGAGAGAGCTAGAGTGGTGGAAGGCCGAGGAGGAATGGGGACTGGCTCAGAGGAGGAGGAGTGGGAATGGGTTGGACTGGGAGAGGTTTTGCGAGACCGGAGTCGTTTTACAACTCCAGTAGGGGGGAAGGGGCAGTGGACTTTTGAGCGGGTCTTTTCTTCATGGTGGGAGTATGAACAAGAAGGTGAGCGAGTGGGGACGGCTGTTGGGACAAGAGAGGAGAGCAGTGATGGTGATGGAAGAAGTGAAGGACCAGAATGGTGGGGCAAGATTAAATAGGAGGGAGAGGGAGGAGTAGAGACGGTTTATGGGAAGAGAGGATATAATTATGGCAGGTGGGGAGGTTGAGGTCTTAGAAAAGAGAAGAAAAAAAAATAAAAGGGACGCTTGTGTAGGTAAATGTGATGGGACAAGATAGAGAAAAGATTTGAAAATTTTTGAAAACAGAAGGGTTTGTATTGAAAAGGGAAAAAGACGGTTAGGGGGGAATTAATTGTGATTTGATTGAGGAGATGTAAGAGAGAGAGAGAGAGAAAGAGAGAGAGAGAGAGAGAGAATAAAATCAGGATTCTTAAAGAAAAAGAGTTTAATTAAGTTTAAGGAAGGTTTTAAAAAATAAGGAAAGAATAAAAGAAAACGGGATTATGGCTAAAAATAAAATTAAAAAAATGGACAAGATTTTTGAAAGGAAATCACACTGTGCAGTTATGGAAAAAATTGTCAGTATGATCGTGTGCCAAGGATTGATCTTAGAGAGGCTCAAGGTGGTTCCATGACAAGAGTGTCAAGGACCTTTATGAGCACACAAAGAAGATGCTTACCTGATGGAGGCCCTTGGCTCCCCCTGAAAGGGAGAACACTAGCTCCCCCTCAACTGGTCTTCAAGTTGCAACATGCCAAGTTCCCTTCTGTTCGTCATAAATTGTTCCGTAGGAAGGGCCTTGGTGAAGATATCTGCCAGTTGTTGATTAGTGGGGACAAAGTCCAGTGTAATATGACCTTTGTCTACATGATCTCTTATGAAGTGGTGTCGCACCTCAATTGTTTGGTACGGGAGTATTGAACCAGATTCTTTGTGATTTGAATGGCACTCTTGTTATCACACTTGATAGGAATATCTGAGAGTTTGACTCCAAGGTCCTTCATGTGTTGTTTGATCCACAGAGTCTGAGCACAGCAAGCACCAGCTGCTATATATTCAGCCTCTTCTGTGGAAAGAGCAACAATATTTTGCTTCTTTAATTGCCAAGATATCAAGGATAAACCTAGCATTTGGCAACCCCCAGATGTACTCTTTCGATCCGTTCTTGATCATGCAAAGTCAGCATCTGTATATCCAACGAGGTGCATGGAGTTGTTTCTGGGATACCATAAGCCAAGGGCCTTGGTACCTGTAAGATATCTCAATATCCTTTTGACAGCAATCAAGTGAGATTCTTTGGGAGCACTTTGAAACCGAGCACATAGACAAACACTAAACATTATGTTTAGGCGACTAGTAGTTAAGTAGAGGAAAGATCCAATCATACCTCGATATTGTTTGTCAGGAATGGCCTTACCAGTTTGATCCTGATCAAGTTTTAGTGTGGAGGACATTAGGGTGCTGCAGTGCTTGGCATTCTCAAGACCATATTTCTTCAAAAGTTCCTTGACATACTTGCTTTGATTGAGGAAGATGCCATCATTGTTTTGTTTGATTTGTAAGCCAAGGAAAAAGCTAAGTTCTCCCACTAGACTCATCTCAAACTCCTTGCTCATAAGGTCAGAGAAATCCTTCACTAGATTTTCATTAGTAGCACCAAATATAATGTTATCTACATAAACTTGAGTTATAATAGAATCCTGGCCTGAGGTTTTGATGAAGAGAGTTTTGTCTATGAGTCCTCTTTTAAATCCATTTTCTAGAAGAAATGAGCTAAGTCTTTCATACCAAGCTCTGGGAGCTTGCTTGAGCCCATAAAGGGCCTTTTGGAGCTTGTAGACATGAGTATCTGGATTTTCTTGTGCAAATCCTTGTGGTTGTTCAACATAGACTTCTTCTTTTAGATGTCTATTTAGGAAGGCACTTTTGACATCCATTTGGTACAGCTTCATGTGGGCTGATGAAGCAAAGGCTAGAAGTATTCGAATGGCCTCTAGTCTAGCAACTGGGGCAAAGGTTTCTTCATAGTCAATGCCCTCTTCTTGGTTGTATCCTTTAGCAACCAGTCTAGCCTTGTTTCTTGTAATAGTGCCATGCTCATTTAATTTGTTGTGAAAGACCCACTTTACACCAATAACAGGATGGTGTTCTGGTCTCGGGACAAGCATCCAGACTTTATTTCTTTCAAACTGGTTGAGCTCTTCTTGCATGACAAGTATCCAGTTGTTGTAGTTTCGTGCCTCTTCAGGTCCACTTGGCTCAACCTGTGAAACAAAGGCATGGAAGGCACAAAAGTTTCTAAGAGAAGAGCGAGTTCTAATACCTGTATCCAAACTTGATAGAAGGTTGTCAGCTGGATGGGCAGGTTTGAACCTGAAGGTCCTTAGGGGATCCTCAGAATTTGTTGGCACTGAGCTAGGAGAATTTTGAGGATTTTCTTCTTGTGAAGGTCCTTGATCATCATTAGTTGCTTCCTCCTGTTCTGAATCTTGTTGTGCAGGTGTTTCTAGTTCATCTCTTGGAAGTGGTTCTCCATTCTGTGGAGGAGGACCTTGCTGAAAGATACGGGTAGTGTCCTCATCATCATCTTCTTGATGAATTTGAAACTTTGTAGAGGACATTTTTGTAGAGAAGGTGGGAGACTTATCAAAGATGACATGAATGGACTCCTCCACCTTTTTGGATGCTTTTACATAAACTCTGTAGGCCTTGCTGGATAAGGAGTATCCTACTAGGATTCCTTCTTCACTTCTTGGTTCAAATTTGCTTAGAACCTTCTTACCATTGTTGTGTATGAAACATTTGCATCCAATGGCCTTGAGGTGAGCTATATTGGGCGTTTTGCCTTTGAATAACTCGTATGGTGTTTTCTTCATAAAGGACCTTATAGTACATCTGTTGAGAATATAATTTGATGCATTTATAATCTCAGCCCAGAGGAATAGGGGCAGATTATTTTCACAAATGATTGTTCTTGTGATGTATAATGAGATCAAGGATGATCAAATTATACAAAAGACTAGGATATTTTACGTGGTTCTTTAAGTTTGAATGAAAGAATGAATGAATGAATGAATGAATGAATGGTTTGGTCGATGAAATGGACGAATGAAATGAATGTGGAAATGGATGGAATGTAAGTTTCTTGAATGATTGAATGATATTCAAATAAATCTTGAGATTGAAACAATGTAGAAACAAAACAAGATCAATGAAACTCAAATGGAAACTCACGAATGGATGATGAACGAATGATGAATGAATGAAACTTGATAATGGCGTTGAAGGATCTTCAAGGATATAGGCACACCACCTTCAAGAACTCTTCAATTCTACCTATCACCACCAAGGATGCCAACCCTAGGCTAGAAGTAGACGAATCTCCCTCAAGAGAAACAAAACTAGCACAAAAGTTAGAGAGAAAACAACATCATGTTGAATTTGATTTGTATTTGTATTATGAATGAATGAATTACAAAGCACCCTAAGGGGTCTATTTATACTAAATGAAGGCCCCCTTAGGCGTGTACATTCAAGAAAATAGAGAGCTTCTAGCTTACATCATCCTAAACAAGTATGACATCATAAAGATACAAATGTACATAAGCTAGATTAAAACTATGATAACTTGCTTATTCCTTGTCCAAATTCCAAAATTCAAAAGCCATCGTGAAGCTCCTTTGATGTAGATCATTTGATACTAGGATGAGTTTCACAACATCTTCACGGATCTTGAGTTATAGAGCAAATTACCAATCCACCCTTGATGAAGCTATTTGGACGTGTGATTTGCATGAGTGATTCAAGCTCCTTTTGCATGAAACCAAGCATTTGGCTCCTATGATGTATATTTGGGACCAAATCTACATCATCTTGCCATGTTCTCAAGTGTCCGATTCTTTCTTTCAACTACACCATTTTGTTGAGGTATCCTTGGGGCAGAAAAGTTGTGAATAACACCTTCTTGATCACAGAATTTTTCAAATTGATCTTGATTGTCGAATTCTTTTCCATGATCTGTCCTTATTGATACTAAGGTCAGACCTGTAAGGACCTTGAGCTGTCTGTATAACTTTTCAAACTCGGGAAATGCTTTAGTCTTATCCTTCAAGAATAAAACCCAGGTAAATCTTGAAAATTCGTCAACAATGACCAGTATGTATGAACGTCCTCCTAGACTCTTGTATGGTATTGGTCCACAGAGGTCCATATACAGTAGTTCTAGACATCTAGAGGTGACAACTTGTGTAAGGGGCTTGAAGGAGGTTCTAATCTATTTTCCTTTGGTGCATGCTTCACACAATTTGTCATGAATAAAGTTGTGTGATGGTAGTCCTCTAACCAACCCTAGGATTTTCAGTTTTTGAAGGGTCTTCATGTTGACATGTCCTAATCTACGATGCCACAACCATGACTCATCTGATGCAGCTCTAAGACAGGTAAGGTCATTGGTCATAGGGTCACTAAGGTCAATAACGTACACGTTGTTCATCCGATGACCTTTAAGGACTATCTCATGTGACTCTTTTTCGACAACACAGGAATTCTTATTGAACCGGACTCTGTAGCCTTTGTCACAAAATTGAGAAATGCTTAAAAGATTGTATTTTAAACCTTCTACAAAATATACATTATTTCTACAGTTTGTTGAGTCCTGACCTTGCCGACTCCAAGGATCTTTCCTTGGCTTTTGTTTCCAAACGTTACCTTTCCACTCTTTTTGTCCTTGAGTTCTCTGAATTTGGTTGGATCTCCAGTCATGTGTCTCGAGCATCCGCTATCCAAATACCAGAGGTCGTTGTGAGCCTTGAGACATACCTGCACTGAAGGGCATTATACCTTTCTTTGGATTGGACCTTTTAAGTCAGGGTTCTGTGTTTTGAGTGGTAGGTTGTTTGTCTAGTTTCTTTGGTACCCACTTGGTTTTGGTTTTTGTTTTGACTTTTGGTGTAGTGGTAGGTTTATAAACATGCAAGGTTTTCGGTTTAGCTCTTGGTGAACCAGGTTTGTCTGTAGAGGTTTTGTTTTCCGAATGAAGGATAAAGTGAACTTGGTTCATCTCTTGATTGAGAATGTGGTTTAGCTCTCTTCGGTTTTGATGCACTTCATCTCTCAGACTGATATTGTCTGTGGCGAGGTTTTGGATTATCTTATGTTGTGTTGCTATGGTTTTGGTATTTGTTTCGGCAATTCTATTGAGATAGCGAATTTTATCGGTAAGGGTTGCAATGTAATCAAGCAGAGTAAGCAATCTTTGTTTTTGAGTTTTTTCATTACATTTAAGAAAGAGGCTAGTAAATACCTCATCATCATCACTTGTTTCTGCTTCATCAAGGTCCTTTCCCATAAGGCACAAATTTGTAATTTCTTCAGAATCACTTTCACTTTCACTGTAGTCGCTATCACTCCAGGTGGCAACCATAGCCTTTCTGTTGAATCTCTTACCTCTAGAATCATTTTGTTCCTTAGCTTTCTTTACGTAAGGACATTCTCTCACCATGTGATCTGTTGCACCACAAGCAAAGCATTTATTTTCATTTTCATCTTTAATTGGTGCCTTACCTTTGGATGATGGTCTTTTGGAGGATGATCATTTCAAGTAGCCCCGTAATCTTGGATTTCTTCTATAAAGGAGTTTGAATCCTTTGGCCAACATGGCCATAGTTTCTTCATCTTCATCCTCCAATTCTTCTTCTAATTCTTTTGTGCTTTTGAGAGCAATCTCCTTTGTTTGGCTACCTTCAGATAATCGTATCTCATGTGCAAGGAGTTTTCCTATCAGCTCTTCAAGCTTTAATGTCTCTAGATCTTGGGCTTCTTCTATAGCCGTCACTTTTGGTCCCTATTTGTGTTTAGGTAGACACTGAAGGACCTTGTTTACCTGTTCTTCATTGGAATAGGTTTTCCCAAGAGATTTGAGATGGTTGATTATTGCACTGAATCTTTTGCACATTGATTCAATGGATTCGTTTTCCTCCATCTTGAAAACTTCATACTTCTGAACCAATATGCTGATCTTGGTCTTTTTCACTTGATTTGTTCCTTCATAGGTTGTGACCAAATAATCCCATATCTGTTTAGCTGTATCAAGAGTAGACACTCTTTCAAATTTGTTAGAGTTAAGACTGCATATTAAAAGATAATGAGCATGAGTATTTTTCTTTGCTTTCTCTTTTTCATCATTTGTATACTCTGATCTATCTTTGTCAACTTGTTGTCCTTCACCAGTCTTGCATGGAGTAGGATAATTTCCTTTGTTGACAATGTCCCAAATGTCCTCATCTTGATTTCTCAAGAAGATCTCCATTTGGCGCTTCCAAACTCGGTAGTTGTCACCTGTCAGCAAAGGTGATCAGTTCCATGAACGTCCTTGACTTAATTCACCCATATTATGATCTCCCATGATCTTTGCCACAGAGTGATTAGTCTCTGATCTTTGGTGGACCTGGCTCTGATACCACTTGAAAGAACCCTAGAGGGGGAAGTGAATAGGGTTATAAAAGTTTCTGCACAATTTCTCACTGATAAAGGAAGTTAGGGTCTTAATCTTTTCAGATTAAGATTCAAGCTAAGATAAACCACAGTAAACTGAAATAAAGGATAACAAAGAATAACTGAATAACATTCTTTATTTCTTTTCGGAACAGCATGTGGACTGAATATGAGCGTTCCTAAGGTGAACGTCCTTAGGGTTGCAGTCGAACAAAATATCGAATAGAATTTCTGGAAAATGCACACCAACACAGTTTTGGTGCAAACAACAATCGATCCTATGTCCTTCTAAGAATCGATTACACCAGCACAAATCAAATCTAAGTCCGTTAAGAAATGATTTCACTCAAACACAAATTCTCTCACAAAATTCAACTTTCTACACAAAGAAAGATTTCAAAACAAAGCTCTCTCTGTTTTGTACGCACGATTTCTTCCTTGGAATCATTGATCGCTTCAATCAATAGGTTGTCTTCTTATAATTGGTTACGCAATCACAGTAGAGAGTCGTTGCATATCTTCTGATTCTTTCCTTCTTTGCTTTTTGTTCTTCCTTCCATTTTTGCTCCGATTTGTTTTCCTTTCTAAGAGTCTTCTGGAGGTCACAATCGAATCTTCTTCCCAATTCTTTGATTGATTGTTTCCTACAAATCAAGTAATTACAATCAATTAGTCTGGTTAGAAAAATGATAGAAATTAGACTTATGAATTCCAGAGAAACTTCCCTGTCATTTGTCTTTCACGTCAAAACCTAGAACTGCCCTTAAATGTCCTTGCATTTTGTTATGAGGCTTCCTTGAATGACCTTGCTGATTGTTGATGCCAATGACCTTTATTTTGCACTAATCAATGTCCTTTGCACAGAGAGCGATTCTACACATTTTTAACAAATTATAAAATCACCATAATTATAAAATAATCACTATAATTTATATATGACAACGAATTGCTAAGATGTTTTTTTAATTAATTTACCACATAATTACTGATAAGCGTATTTTATATATATGTGATCTTGGGTTATTTAGAGTTAATTTGAGTAATTATTGATATGAATGTATTATTTTTATACTCGAATTCTCTATTTTATGCTTGGTTGGAGTTTGGTATAGTTTTGTAGGAAATTGGTGTTAAAGTGAAGAAATCAAGCTTAAAATCAAGTGTATGGAGTCCAAGAGGATCACATTTGAAGAATAAATCTACCCCAAGGCCCAAACTTAGGCCCAAGAAGACATTGGATGCCGCCTGACATCAACACGAGTGAGAAAAGACCCAAAATGACCTGTTTCAGCCTCCAGAAGGTCCAGAAAATGGTTCCAGTGACCAACACGGTCTGTGTCACTTCAACACGACTCGTGTTGAATGCAGCACAGTCCGTGTTGACCTGGGATCACCCGTGTTGGCCCTTTTTAATGCAAAAATGGCGTTTCGGTTGCTCTTAATGCTATATAATTGATGTATGCGGCTGTTTTTGCTGGGACTCATTCTCATTCATCATCATTCTCATTATCACATTCATCCATCCTTTCATCCATATTTCCATCCACATTCATCCATTGTGAAGAGAGATAGATTGGTTGAGTTTTGGAAGATCTTTTCTCAAGAATTGGAGAGAAGTGGAGGAGCAAAAGTCCCCGCGGATCAACATTCAAGCAAGGATTGAAATCCAACTCGGTTTATTCCTCTTTGTAGCTTTTTACAAAATGACCTTTTAGGGTTTTAAAAAAATGGCTTCAATATGCCAACCCACCAAACACTCCAAATTGACTTTTTAAATGGTCAAACAGTTAAATGCCCCCCAAAAAGCCATTTTCTCCAAAATACAATCCAAAAAGCCAAATACCAAGCACCCCCTATATATAAATTAGGTCATGTTCTTTTATACGGTGCAATACGGTACCACAACTTACCATACTACTCAATATTCTTCCACACTTTGCAACACCTTACCACAATCATTATCAATACTAGTCCTAAACCCATACGATACATGAAGTATAACAAAATAGTTGTTTTAAAAGGGGGGAAAATCATGAATAACTAATCGTCGATACATAGTAAATAGTACGAAGCATTGATGAAATCATTAAATGGAAAACATCACAATAAATTGTTCAAACAAAACATGTATTGGTGTCTGGTGAAATTAAAAATTTTCTAAAATGCTAACTAACGTTGATTACGACGAATTTCGTGATGCATCTAAAATTGCTATCTGCTGAATATTTTTAAAATTCAAATATTAAGCTTTGGTATATTATTATTATTATTATTATTATTATTCCAAAATAATTATAGTTAATAATAGTTGCACCAAAATAATTAATTTAGCATTTATCTACTTTTTGATTGGTCGAAATCCCTACAATTAATCTTCTTTCTTCATTCAGCGGTACCCACAAACTTTACTATTAATATTATATAAAAAGATTATTATTATTCCAAAATAATTATAATTACTGATAGTTGCACCAAAATAATTTAGTTCAACATTTATTTACTTTCTGGTTGCTCAAAATCCATATAATTAATCTCTTTTCTCTATTCAACGGGACTCACAAACTTTACTATTAATATTATATAGATATATTATTATTATTATTATTATTATTATTAATATTTCAAAATAATTATAATTACTGATAGTTACACCAAAATAATTTAATTCAGCATTTATGTACTTTTTGATTGGTCGAAAGCTTTATAATTAATCTCATTTTTCCATTAAGCGGGACCCATAAACTTTATTATTAATATTACATTCTCTTTCCTCACCACAGCTCACTATAGTTCACCACATTTTTCAATATTTCACCGCACTCCACCAACCGCACAAAAGAACATAGTCTTGCAACATACTGGACTATTTGTAATTTTTCATATTACATCAAACCTATCATAGAAGTTGTAATTTCTAGTCCCAAAGCGCATTCTTTACTAGTATTATCTGATTTTCTATGGCGGACAGCTAGAAAATCAACTGCAGAAAGTTGGAAAAATGATTTGGGGTTGCCTTATTTGACTGAACACCTCCTTCACTTCAGTCTGCAGATGATATTTCCTGAAATAATAGTAATACTCCACGCAATAATAGCCAAGTTCATTACTTCACTCTACAATTACTAAGGACCCTATCTTGAATTAATGAATAATGACCTTATCTTGATGTTTGTCAACATAACACACAACTCAATATCATCCACAATTACCTCCAAAGACTTGGACTTTTACGTCAACTCCTCACTCTAGCTCCCCACTAGTCTTCCCACACCCCATAACTCCCGCAAATTCAAATTACCTTACACACAAAAAAGAATTCAAGAAAATTAAAAAGATAGAAATCAAACAACAGAAAAACAAAAATGACTTCCTTAGGCCAAGGAGAAGCAACAGTAGCAGCAGAGAAACCCAGCTACTGGAAAGTGAGGAAGGGTGACTTCTTCCCTGGAGAGTCATTCCAGAGCTGGAGTTCCTACAAATCAGCACTCTCTCAGACATGCTTTCGTTTCAGAGACCGTCTGACGAGCCGTTCCGATGATGCGAACGAGCTCGGCGAGGTCCGGGAGCAGAGCAAGAACGACATGAAGCGATGCCTCACATGGTGGGATCTCACCTGGTTCGGTTTCGGGGCTGTCATTGGCGCTGGAATATTCGTCCTCACTGGCCAAGAAGCTCATGAACATGCTGGTCCTGCCATTGTCCTCTCTTATGTGCTTTCGGGTCTGTCGGCCATGCTCTCTGTTTTCTGCTACACTGAGTTCGCTGTCGAAATCCCGGTTGCTGGGGGCTCCTTTGCGTATCTGAGAGTGGAGCTGGGTGACTTTGCGGCGTTCATTGCAGCCGGGAATATTCTGCTTGAAGGCATTGTGGGGAGTGCGGCAGTTGCTAGGGGATGGACTTCGTACTTCACTACACTGCTGAACCGCCAGCCGAATTCCCTCAGAATTCATACGGATTTGGCAGAGGGTTTCAATCTGTAGGACCCGATTGCAGTTGTGGTGTTGGTGGTTGCATCTGGGCTTGCCATGGTCAGCACTAAGATAACCTCGGTTTTCAACTGGATCGGATCGATCATCAATAGCGTCGTCATCGTGTTTGTGATTATTGCCGGGTTTTCTCATGGGAAGACGTCAAATCTGTCCCCTTTCTTTCCGTATGGTGCTAGGGGGGTCTTCCAAGCAGCCGCAATTGTCTACTTTGCTTACGGGGGTTTCGACACCATCGCCACTTTGGCTGAAGAAACACGGAACCCAGCGAGAGACATACCCATCGGGTTACTCGGGTCGATGTCCTGCATCACCGTGGTGTACTGCCTGATGGCTCTTTCGTTAAGCATGATGCAGCCCTACCTCCAAATCGATCCAAACGCAGCATACTCCCTTGCGTTCCAGAGCGTGGGGATGAAGTGGGCTAAGTCATTGGTGGCTCTCGGGGCTCTTAAGGGGATGACGACGGTACTGCTGGTTGGAGCGCTGGGACAAGCACGGTACACCACTCACATAGCACGGGCTCACATGATCCCCCCATGGTTCGCTCATGTTCACCCCAAAACCGGCACTCCCATCAACGCCACTCTCTTGAACACCATTCTCAGCCTCTGTATCGCCTTCTTCTCCGGCTTGGACATGCTGTCGAGCTTACTTTCCATCAGCACTTTGTTCATCTTCATGATGATGGCGGTAGCGCTTATTGTCAGGAGATATTATGTCAGAGGAGTCACCCCTCGGAGAAATCTACTGAAGCTGACAATCTTACTGCTGGTCATCGTCGCTGCTTCGATGGGGACTGCTGCTTGTTGGAGTCTGAATCACCGGTACAGCTGGTTGGGTTATGTTGTGACAGTTCCTTGTTGGTTTTTCGCAACATTGGCATTGTCGGTACTTGTCCCCCAGCAAACTTCGCCCAAGTTCTGGGGAGTTCCAGGGGTTCCATGGCTTCCATCCTTGTCAATTGCCACCAATGTTTTCCTGATGGGATCGTTGAAAGCGGAAGCTTTCGTGCGGTTTGGGGTCTGCACAGTTGTCATGTTGATCTACTACTTGATCTTTGGCCTCCATACTACTTACGACATGGCTCATCAGCAGCAGAAGCTGGAGGTGGATAAGGCTCCTCAGAGTATTCAAGACAATCTTTAATTACAGATCTAAAATATCAGCTAGTTCATCTCTCATAGCAGAGAAGCAATATAGCAAACAGGTCCACTATATGAGAGAGCTCCGGATCAATATGTGTAGAAGCACTGCAGGACAATACTTGTATTTTATGAACATCAATATGCTTCAATGCCATTCCACAGATAATTTGAATAATACTATGTTTCAAAGATCCCAACTTATCAAAACAAGGGTTTACATTGTTAAATTATTATGTAGATCCATATTATTTTAAGTGATAGATTCTACACGAGTATTTTCATTTATATGACTAGAATTACCCAATAATCACCCATTCATATCTCAACCTTGAATATCCATTATAATGAGAAAACAGTGCATCATCGAAAGAATGTCTTCAGCTCATACATATCATAAGATCGTTTCCTTTGGTGAAGGATTCTCACAAGAATTTTGCTTTTGACAATATATAATCTCATGTACAAAACTCCAAAAACTAAAAAGCTAAACAAATGACAGACACAAACAATTAAAGGACACCAATATGTGGAGGTATACAATTCATGTGGCAACCTAAAAATTAATTTTTCAAAAGAAGAAAAAATAAAAAAGAATACATATAATAATGTTTGAACACATCCATGGATCATGTTGAGGGGGAAGAACTTTCCTCTGTCCACTCCAAGCTGGGCTCACTCCATGAACGAGGCCGAACACCCAATCGAAAGAACAACACCATTTCAAGAATCTCAAACACCTTATTGTCATCCAAAAACTTGTTCCAAACACCGCTCACTATGCAATAATTGGTATTGTAAGGCGCCCTATGATGTGCCCCATGTTGTGACCTTGACACAAGCACTCCCAAATCCTGCAAACCCACCACAAGCTTAGGCAACTTGCTCTTGGTGGAGTGACTCCATGCATGGAACTGTTGGCTAAACATAATGCATCCCGACAACGATCCGATGAAGGCCAGTTGGGTCGGGTCACTCACGAGCAGCTCCAAGGGCAGGACCGTGAAGGTTATGACTCGAGCCAGGGCGTGGAGGTTGTTGGCGAACTGGCGCTTTGTGATGGTCCATGGCCACTTGTGGTGTCCTTGGAATGCCTCGATTTGGGCCCCGACTATAGGGGTCTCGGCGTCCCCGTAGTTGTCGATGCCCCAGTGGTAGACTCCTGACCCGAGATCAGCCAGGATGTACCCGGCCACGCCCGCCAAGATGGGCTCGGCCCAAATGTGTGACCCAGTCGCGGCTGTTAGGGACTTGGCTAGGGACACTAGGACCGTCGTGCAACCACTTGTGAGCCATGCTCTATGTGCCCATGTTGACTTCAGGTCAGGGTCATCCGGCCTCGGTGCTTTAAGCTTTGTTGGTTCGACTACCATTGGGCTCGGGTTTGGACTTAGGCTCGGCTTAGGCTTGGTTGGGACTGTTGCAGCACAACGAACCCGAGCCGGGAGGCGTGGGAGATGAGTTTGTCGATCATATTGGAGAGGTGATCTTTTAAGTACATAGTTTTGTTGAGAAAGGATAGACATTGGGTTCAAAATTTATGGGATGGCTAAGGGGAAAACCTGCTATGCAATGAGGTGGAGACCTAAATAAGCAGCTAAGCAATGAAGAAATAAATGACGGCACGGAATAATAAAATACAAAAATGGAAAAACAAAATTTCGGTAAAGATTATAGACATTTTTAGTGGCTTGCGTGGAAGGAAAAGGGATTTTGTGGGGGAGAGAAAAAGAGGATTAATGTGGCATAAAAATTGGATGCGTATGAGTATTGATTGTATGGCTCCTGTGCATGCCTTAGTTGTAACTTTCTGGTGCGTTATGGGTCACCAATTTTCTACAGGTTGCTCTTCGAGGGCTACCTTCGAGTGGAGACCATCGTTCCTTGTTGCATATTGGACACCAAATGAAGAATACGGACTTATCAAATTCATTGGTGACTTTAATTTATCAAAATCTATTAATTTTTATCTAAATTTACCTAAAGTTACACAAACTTATCAAAGTCAAAAAATAAAAAAATATAACTTTAATTTATTAGCGTAAATTTGTCAAAGTTATAAAAAATTATCAAAATTTAACTTATACCCAACTGCTTTTTATCCATGAATTTAATACGACGTAAGATATTGGACCATTACACAATAGTAATTTGCTAAAATAATGATGTGAGGAGAATGTTACCTAGGACATTTTTTCCCCCTTTGATTATCCAAAGTTAAAATCAAGCTAAAAAATGTATAACTCTTCAAAATACAAATATACAATAACTATGTAAAAAATAAAATAAAAAGGCAAAGACTATCAATGTGCATAGTTAATTGGAGCAAACAATCATACTATCACACTTATGAATCCACCCTAATATATATGTATGAAGCATCGATGTCTCACGACATCATCAATTTGACCAAATTCACCCTAATATATGCTCTTTATATTGGCATTTCTTTATATCTCCCTTCACTTTTGTGCTTTCTCCTAAGAGTACTTTATTGGCGCCTCTTGATCACTAACGATCTTCATGCCTATATTGTTAATATTCACAGTTCTGCGCACTTTCTCGTCCCGACATGCAGATTCTCGTCAGCTTTTTTCAAGGTATCTAACAATTCAATCGTTCTTTTGGATGGTTTTACAACGCTAACATATTTTTGGCAAAACTTTGCTTCACATTTCTTACTAGTTTGGCTCTGCATACAACCTAGCTATTTAACCAATTGCCATTTTCTAGTTCTCAATATTGCATTCTCCTTTCTCTTCTACCTAGCTTGTGCTTTAGCGCTTTCATGAATAGCATCCTCAAAACTGGGAGGGAGCTCCGATTGTGCATTGTCAGAATAGAATCATAGTTGGCACTAACGTCAGGTTTTTGTTGAGTGTTTTTAAGAAGAAAATGCTTGAAATTCACTATCTTTAAAAATTATTTACTCTCTATCACTTAGATGCTCTCTAGATTACCAAATATCTCTCCGAGAGTAATTAAGCCTTGTGAAAATCTCAAATAAGAAAAACTGAGAAATTCCCTAGTTTCTCTGTGAAGTTAAACGTAGAAGACAGGATAGAGATGAGTGGTTGAAACCAATTTTGGCTTTGCAATTAATAAGATTAATTAATTAAATAACTACCCAGTAATATCCAAAAAAGTCGATATAATTGACATTATTTAGCTAAACGATATTAAATAAATAATAATAAAATGAAAATTATAACGTAACTAATACATTATTTAAACGTAAAGAAGACATGATAGAGATGAGTGTTAAGCGTCGCCTAATAAGCCGCCAATCGACACAGGCACGCGCGTGTGTGCGGTTCAGTGTGAAGCATTGAACCTTAGTACCATCACCAGCCTAATAGTAGCCCATTAACTAATTATAAGCTCAAGTAGTACTATCACTTATAAACTAGTGAAAAGTCTCTGTCACTACCAATGTGAGACTTTTCACCTTCCACTCTATTTACTATCAAGTTAAATAGCCAAAACTATCAACAATCCCCCACTAATTTTATATTTGATAAGTATCTTCCTTCAAACTTGGGTTATGAACACAAATAGGTATCTTTTGATTTAAACCTTTAATTAGTGTTGTATTTTCAAAATTAAATTTCAACAAAGTGCTATGTCACTAGTTGTTTAAACCAGCACTATAACATGAAATTGGAAATACCACACGCATGACCTCAATCTCAATTCACATGAGACTTAGATTGCTTTAGCATTAATATGGCAATGTGTTCATCTTAATGTTATGAATAATTACAAGAATGAACCCTTGACATTCTTTCTAGAGGCGACACCACCTCTTTATCCATATAGGTGAAATCTTCTTATATAACCATGTCATTGCTACTTGGACTAAGATTTCATTAAGAGCTATGCTCATCCTCCATACTTGTAGCAACTATGCACCAAATTCTTTTCTCAGTGACATAAGTTATATAGTAACTTGTTATTACCCATTAAACTTTATATTTAGTTTTCACTAAAATAAAATTAGGGTTCCATCACTACTTAACTTCGAAGAAGAGTTTCAAGCTCATTCTAGTTGCAGTACCTTTTACAACATCCCTTGACAAACCGTTTGTTAGAGGATCTGTTAAATTGTTGCAAGACTTTAACATATATGATGGAAATAATTCCATCAATATATAATGAGTTGTCTTACATACTCGTGCCTTAAGCTAATATGTCTTGATTTACCATTATACACCTTATTGCATGCTCTAGACATTGTAGCTTCACTATCATAGTACAGAGAAATAGATGGCATCAGTTGTGGCCACAACTCTATATCTAATAGGAAATTCCTAAGTCATTCTTGCTCCTTTCCTGCTGCAGTTAAGGCTATAAACTCACCCTCAATAGTTGAATAAGAAATACAAGTTTGTTTCTTTGACGCCCAACAAATAGCGCCCCTACCATGGGTGACTATCCAACCTGTTGTGGATTTGTTGTCACTTGCACTAGTGATCCAACTTGCATCTGTATAACCTTTTAAGACTTCAGGAAAATTTTGATAGAAAATTCTCAAGTCCTTAGTTCTCTTTAAGTAACCAAGTACTCTAGCAATAGCCTTCCAATGCATAGTACTAGGTTTACTTGTGTACCTTGATAACTTGCACACATCATAAACTATATCAGGTCTTGTGCAATGCATAACATACATCAAGCTTCCAATGACACTTGCATACTCAACTTGTGCCACTGAACTACCTTGATTTTCAACTAGCTTCATGCTAGTATCATAAGGCGTATTTGCCTCTTTTATCCCAAGATTTTGGAATTTATCTAGTATCTTGGATACATAATGGGATTGATTTAAGGGGAATTGGATTTTAATAATCCCTACTTTCACGATTGGACAACAATAATCCCTACTATCAATTTGGATTCTGGTGGTCCAAAAAAAATAAAATTGGATTGTAGTGGTACCAAATCCACCTTCACATTCTTTTTATTTTTTTTTTCATTCCTACACCAAATTGTTTTTGTTTTTTTCGTTCTTGCCCCTAGAAAGGTAATGAATTTTAGTTTCTAAAATATTTTTAAAATTATTTTTTGAGACTCCGAGTAATTATTAAGATTTTTTAAAAGGAATAAAAGTGAAAAAAAATCATAAAAAATTGGAAAAAAAATTGAAAAAAATTGGGAGAAACGCAACACAAAATCTATGATATTGATTAAAAATCATGGTAAAGTGTTATGCAAAGTTTTGAATCAAATGCAACACAAAATCTATGATATTGAGGGTATAGTCTCGATGATGTCCCACTATAATGTAATGTTTTTTTTTTTGGACCACCAGAATACAAAGTGAAACTAGGGATTATCATCATTCAATTTGCAAAACATGGGATTATTAGAATCCAATTTTCCTTGATTTAAAGCATAGCCCCCACTATGTTTCCTCACCTTAACACCTAAGATGGTGTCAACCTCATTCAAGTCTTTCATCTTGAACTTTGGAGCCAAACATCTCTTGGTTTCTTCTATCATGTTTGTGCCAAAAATTAATAAGTCATTAACATAAAGACAAATAATAACTTCATAGTTTTGAGTAAACTTGGAGCAAATACATTTGTCAACATTATTATGTATGAAACCACTAGTATGAATCGCTTCATCAAATTTCTCATGCCATTGTTTAGGCGCTTGCTTTAATCCATACAATGACTTAGTTAATTTGCACACTTTTCTCTCATTTCCCGAAAGGATAAATCCTTCAAGTTGTTCCATGTAGATCTCTTCATTGAGATCACCATTTAGAAAAGTTGTTTTAACATCCATTTAATGTATATGCAGTCCATGTAATGATGCCAAAGCCATCAATGTCCTAATGAAGGAAATTCTTGTTATAGGTATCAAAATAATCTATTCCCCCTTTTTGAGTAAAATCTTTGGCTACAAACCTAGCCTTAAAGGTGTGTACAAACCCATTTATATTCCTTTTCCTCCTAAAACCCCATTTGCATTTAATGGGTTTGGATTCAGGAGGCAAATTTGTGAGAACCCAAGTATTATTGGATAATATTGAGTTCATCTCATCATCTATTGCCTCTTTTTAGAAACTCGAATCTCTAGAAGTCATTGTCTCACTATAAGTTTTTGGATCCTCTTCTTCTTCAATATGAAGAATTATGAGAATTTTATTAGTGACTTTATTCCTATCTCCTTCCACTAAGAACAATGTCACTTGGAAGGAGATGAAATATGGCCCTAAGTTTTTTTCCTTCCTAACTTATTGACTCCTCCGAAGCTCTTTAAGGAAGTCACAAGATTTGTTTCTAGTTCCCGAAATTTCAGGAACGTCCTCTTGTGGCAAAGATTGTGTCATAGCAGTGCTTGTAGTATGATCAATAGGATCAACAAAAAGTTTATCCCTGTAATACCCTGGATATATAGATAAAGTGTGGATTAAAGGATTGAAATGACTACTTATATCACCAAGGTGCACCTTCTTTTATGGTAGCTCATCCGTTGGGAACTCCTCAGTTAAGCGTGCTTGGCTGGGAGTAGTCATAGGATGGGTGACCTCTTGGGAAGTTTTCCCACGCAGCGTGTGAGCGAGGACGAAGCACGCTGGAAAGACTCGTGGTAATTTGTAGGGCCAGTCAGTGATCCTAGAAGCATTATCGGTAATGTCCGCGACCCGGGAGGGGTCGGGGCCGGGGCGTTACAGATGGTATCAGAGCCGACCCGCGACCGTGAGCTGCGCTAGTGGACTGGAGATCCATGGGCAGTCACCTAGCAGGGCAAAGATTCTGGATTGGATTTGTGGCACAACGAGGACGTTGTGCGCTTAAGTGGGGGTGATTTTAATACCCTGGATATATGGATAAAGTGTGGCTTAAAGGGATTGAAATGACTACTTATATCACCAAGGTGCACTTTCTTTTATGGTAGCTCATCCATTGGGAACTCCTCAGTTAAACGTGCTTGGCTGGGAGTAGTCATAGGATGGGTGACCTCCTGGAAAGTTTTCCCAGGCAGCGTGTGAGCGAGGACGAAGCACGCTGGAAAGACTCGTGGTGATTTGTGGGTCCAGTCAGCGATCCTAGAAGCCATTATCGATAATGTACGCGGCCCAAGAGGGGTCGGAGCATTACAATCCTCTAAGAGCTCAACATCCCTTGTCTCTACTATAACATAAGATTGTAAATCTAACAGTTTGTATGCCTTTGAGTTTTGAGCATATCCTACAAATACACACCTTATACCTCGAGCTCCTAATTTTGTCCTTTTAATATCATAAACTCTGTAAAAGGCTAGATACCCCCACCCTTTAAAATAATTTAAATTAGGTTGTCTACCTTTCTACACCTCGTATGGAGATATTCTCCATTTCCTAGATGAAATTCTATTGTGGATATGATGTGTTGTAAGTAGAACATCTCCCTACAAATTTAATGGCAATTTAGAATTTAGAAGCATCGAGTTAACCATTTCTCCTAAGCTACAATTCTTCCTTTCTGCCAACTCATTTTGTTGGGGAGTATAAGGGACTGATTTTTGATGTATAAGTCCATGTTGTTCATAATAGTCATCAAATTCAATAGGAAAATATCCCCTCTCCCCTCTGCCACCTCAAAGAAACTTAATCATCTTTCCTTTTCGGTTTTCTACTTCAGCCTTATAATGTTTGAACAAATCAAACGCCTCATCCTTATGTTTCATTAAATACATATAAGTGTATCCATGGGCGGAGCTAGAGGGGGGGTGGCGGGGGCCACGACACCCCCTATACTCTAGGAAGCTTATATATAGTAACACGTGTAGAGGTTTGCATGATTAATCTCATAACTAAATGGTAGTTGCTTTGGAAGGTGGATATGTTGCATCCTTTGGTCTCTAGTTCAAACCTTAGTAGGCTCAATTTTAGTTACTTTGACTTTGGTAACGATTTTCGTATTTAAAAAGTCATCTCAATTTTCTTATTCATTTATTTAACTTTCTATGATTTTCTTTCTTTTAATTTTTTTTTTGTAATTTTATTCACTCTTTGTATGAATTATAATATTTGTTTCATCTTTGTTTCCTACGTATGTTTTTTTTTAATCTCACTTTATACTATATATTTGAAGTACTAAAGTTATTAATATTTTAATATATTTTAAAGATTTATAGTATTAGAAGCTTATGTTTTCTTATTCTTTTTATCTTTATATTTCATTACGAGCTCTTTCAAAAAGGTTCTTTTTTTAGATCTGCCAGAACAAATCTCTTCATATATTCCCGCGCATAGAGAAGATTGTCTACATCTAAATCCTCCTAAACCTCACTTTAGATAGACTTTCTAGAGTACATTGTCGTTGTTCTATACTTCATTGTGGGATTAAAAATTTAATAAGTATCTTTTCTACTAGATTGAACGTGAAAGACCATAAAAGAGTTTGGATAAAAGTTCAATAAACAAGTAAAAATAAATAATTTGAAGATTAAATCTATGATAAAGTTGACAAGAATATTAATAAACTGTCCCCCCTGATAAATATTTTCTGGCTCCGCCCCTAAGTGTATCTTTAATAATCATCAATAAAAATTTATAAAATAACATTTACCTCCTCTAGTTGGCATGCCATTAAACTCACCTATATCATAATTGATGCATAATTGATGGCCTTATGCATCAAGGAGACATTCCATACTCACCTAGAAGAAAGAAGAGCTCAAGTCTAACATATCTCTCTACTTGGAAGGGATCAACTCATGTGATCGAATACTTTTGCTCCTTAATTCAAGGACCATGAAGCTACTAAGAAAGACGTCCAAAGGTGGATTAATCTACATTCCAAGAGCTTTCATATGGTTCAAGAATCTTTAGATTTGGTTGAGAATCAAAGGAGTTATCAATATTTGTAATATAGTTTAGTTCATTGTTTTCTTTATGATGTAATCATTAGAGTAGATGATGTAAGCCTCAAGGGGCCTAATTTCTTGAATAGTACACGTCCAAGGGGGCTTAGGATTACTATAAATACCCCCTTAGGCCTCTTGTAATCTCATTCATTCATATATCAAATACAAAGTAAACACATGGTGTTGTTTTCTCCCTAGCTTTTGCTAGTTTTTCGTTTCTCTTGAGGGAGATTCGATCCTATCTTCTTCTTCTAGCTTAGGGTGGCGTCCTAGGTGGTGATAGGAAGAGATTGAAGCATTCTTGAAGGTGGTGTGGCTGTATCCTCCAAGAATCTTCAAAGCCATTATCATTCATCATTCAAATCGTGAGTTTCTTTCTAGTTTTCATTTGATCTTGTTTTTGTTTCTACATTGTTTCAATTTCAAGATTCATTTGAATATCATTCAATCATTCAAGAAACTTACATTCCATCCATTCCTACATTCATTTCATTCATCCATTTCGTCCATTCCTTTCGTTTATCCATCCATTCGTTCATTCATTCATTCAATCTTAAAGAACCACTTAAAGATCCTAATCTTTTGTATAATTTGATCATCCTTGATCCTATTATACATCATTTTATTCAAATTGGTTGATCTTTAAGAACTTTCAGAAGCAAAATTCTTATCTTGGTTTTTAAAGATCCTGTTTCCAAGTATAATGAGATTCCATTGATCCCATTATACATCAAAATTGGTATCAGAGCTTAGGAGTTTGAATCTCTTAGTTCTTGAAACAATCTTTTTACAATCTTTCTCTCTCCCACACGTTCCCCATCACCCCTACCATCACACGTCCATCACAAAAATTCATCCTCCATCCCACGTCCCTACTAAACTCCACAAAGAACCCGTGAGCCCAAACACAAATCCAACCAATTCCCCCTCACGTCCCTTCTATGCTAATCATCCTACCATGAGTTTCTTGCGATCTTTTGAATCAAGATAGGTTCAAAGCCATTATCGGTTCCTGTGAAAAAACACATATAAGTGTATACATTATTCGGTTTTGAACTGAATAAACCGAAAACTGAACCGGTTTTATTTGGTTCGATTTTCGGTTTGGAATTTAGGGCTTATTCAGTTCGGTTTCGAACCGATGAACAACCCTATTTTAGAGTTTCTTAACCAATTTGCAGTCTTTAATGTAGTGACCTTTCCCATTACAATCATGACATTTCTTATTTTTCTTCTTGTCAATTTTATCAAAATCAGTTGTCTTCCTTTTATGGTTCTTTTTTTACTTACCCTCAACGTTATTCGCCCTAGAACTATTGGGAAAATCTAGGGCATCTCTTTTTCGAGTCTCCTCTTCAATTTGGAAATGTCTCATGATCTTCTCAAGGGTGAAATCTTCTTGCATATGAAGAAGTTTCTTCCGATAATCATTCCATGTAGGGGGTAACTTCGAAATAATTTCCCCCACTTGGAATGTCTCGGATAACATCACCTTAAGGTCATGAAGCCCATTAAGCAACTCATGCACTTGGTCAAAAATTGGTATAGAATCAGTTATCTTAAACTCTAAAATTTCATAATAAGAAACTTGTCAGTACCTTGCCTCTCGGTAGTATCTTGTCCTCCAACTTCTTTCAAATCTCTCTTGGAGAATAATACATCATGTAGAGGTCATACAGATTGTTTGCAAGGGCAGCCAGAATATGTCCTTAGCACACGAACTCATCATCCTTCCTTTTCTTATTTGGTTCTGCAACCTTCTGCATATGCTCCAGTGGATCTGACTCCTTGACATCATCGATCTCAGGCAAGTTTGGATCTAGAAGGTGTCTTCAAGCCCAGTGAGTAAAAACATCATCTTGTCTTTCCAGTGATTATAGTTTGTCCCATCGAAATTATTCGCCCCCACATTAGGGAGATTGATGATGGTTAGAGGGTTGGTGACGTTCGAAGTCACGTACGAGCCAAAAGTTCTCTTTTCTTCTTCCTTGACCATTTCGAACTCTTACGCGGGTGTTGCTCTACTAGCTTCTTCTAGTCTTTGCCTCTTCCTCCGAAAGTGGAAAGTTCACTCGATTTCAGGGTCGAAGTCGAACTCCGGAGACTTTTGCATAATTCAAGAAAACCTAGCAAGAACAAAAATAAGAACACCAACGCAGTGGAAACAGGAAAATCAAAGATGAAAAGAAAAGAAAAAGAAAGAAAAAGAAAACAACTTTGTCCATCTAAGAGTATCCGTTTAATGGCTGCTAGGGAAAGAGTCCCCGGCAACGGCGTCAAAAACTTGACAAGGCCGCAAGCGCACCGTGTACGGTGCAACACGTCAAGGTCGATCCCACAGGGACTCAAACTAGCAACGCAATGAACTAGCCCTCTACTTGATTGCTAAGCTAATAGGGTTTTAATTTTGGAAACCTTTCAAAAACTATTTAGAACTAATAAAGCAAGGAAATTTATCTAGGATTCAGTCAAGGGGAGAAAGACTTGTAGAGAATTTCTTTCTTAACAACGAGTTTGACACTTAGAACCTGGTTTGCATAATCATTCATTCAAGACGAATCAAGAACCGGTAACCATATGAATTCTACTGCTCTTTCGATGCTAATAGAACTACTTCAATTAACCTAAATTACAACTTTCGTATGCTTTTCAAGTTAATCAAAGTTGAAGGTCTCTATTTATCCGGTTATCAAAGTGATTCCCTAGTTTGTTATTCTTTTCTCAAATTTCACAAAACTAGGTAGAAAGGTTTGTAGTAAGATTATCCTAATTCATCTTTCAGTATATCTCAGGTTAATCTCAAACCACAGAAGTTGAAGGCCTTAAGAACACACATGATCGAACATGAATAACACAACCTTCTATTGATTCAAATCTAGAATTCATGCGCAAACTAAGAATATTCAATCAAACTACATTGCTTCGGGTTGCAAAACCCTAGAACTCTAAGAATCTACTCACTCATTGTCAAAGAAAGCAAGAAACAAGTTCCAGTCATCATAATCAAGTCTCAAAACAAAGAAAGAATACTAAATTAAAGAATCGAACTGCAAAAAATATGTCCCATTGAGTCTTTCCATCCCAGGGTGGAACTTTCTCCGAGAACGCGACTACTTTCTTCTCGAATCTTGATCTTTGCCTCTCTTGAATCGATTTGATCTTAGATCTTGATGGTAGGAAGGATGAGAGGATGGGATTAGGGTTTTCTTTTCTCTCTTCCTTGATGAAGAACGAATGAATGAATGATGAATGAACAACCGCCCTTTCTTTTCTTTTCCCCAAAACAAAAATGACGACTGTGAACACTAGCAAGCTATGTTGTAAAAATCGGACCGGACCGGCCAGTTCAACCGGTTTGACCGGGAACCGGGCAGTTGTCCGATCCGGTTTTGTGATTAGCTCGTTCAGTTGGTCTAACCGTCCAAAAACCACTGATTCCGGTCCAATCGGCCAGACCGCGGTCAGACCAGGTTTTTATTAAAAAAATTGAAATTTTCCAATTTGAAGTCAGAAAACCCTAATTGTCGCTGCTCCCTCCTCCATTCGGCATCCGTTGCTCTACGCCTCTGTTTACAAATTAGGGTTTATCAAATTCGCTGCTCCTTCCTCCCTTCTCCCTCTGCGTTCAACTTCTGCCCCTGCTCGTCCTATCGTCCGGCACCGGCCACCGACCTGAAGGTCAGCTCCTTGTTAGTGAGGGAGAAGAGAGAAGAAATGAAGAGAGAAGGAGATGAGATAAAGAAGAGAAGAGAGATGAAGTTGGGATGGTTATAGTAGTGGGGGGGGGGGGAGTTCGATGTTGTCTGCTGTAGTAGTGTAGTGTGCATTGTGTGGGAGAAGAAGACAGAGGAGGGAATAAGGAAAGGGACAAAGGAGAGAAATAAGAAAGTTAGAATTAGGTGATTATGGTTGGGGAGATTAATACTCGGCTGGGGTGGGTTAGGAGTAGGTAGTGGTGTGGGGTTTTGAGGGGTTGGGCTGAGGGAGTAAATGGGCCAGTAAAGGAAAGAAAAGGAGTAGTGATTAGGTTTAATTTGATTAGATTTTATTTTTTTTATTTTTATATTTTTCTTTCATTTCAAAATAATAAAAACCAAAATAATAAAATCACATAAAATCTAATAAAATATAAAATCAACAAAAACATAATAATAAACCTAATTTAATTATTAAAAACAAGTAAAAAACCATAGAATGACGGGAGTAAAAAACATACAAAATTCAGAATAAACAAAGGTCAGTTCCTTTTGTTTTTTTTTTAAAACCAATTAGTGTCCCATTTATGTGCAGTTGTGACGAACTTTAGAAATTAGTATTTTGAAGTACTTGAAATTTTTTTGATTCGTGACCGGTTCATGCCGATTTTGATCGGTTCAACCGGAGACCGGGTCAACCCGGTCCGACCAATTGAACCATTGACCCACTGGGTCAACCGGTTCGATATCGGTCCGGTTCTGACAACATAGCCAGCAAGCCACCCCGGTCTGTGGCTAGCCACCATGGTCCGTGGCAGCCTACTAGGGTCTGCGGCGCTTGCCAGGGCCAGGGCTTGGTGGCTGTTGGTTGCTTGATTTCTACTCCATTTGTCGTGAGATTCTTGCCACGGTCCGTACACCCGTGGAGGATGTCCGTGGTGCTCTGGGCTCTGCCTGAAATGTTCCCAAAACATCTGCAAGTTTTCATCAAAAACAACACTAAGGGTATACATATACGTTTTCAATCCAAAGCTTCCTTAATCTACTATCAAAACTCCTAAAGAATAAGGGTAAAACATGCACTTATCAACAACTACACCATCAACTACTACTACTACCACCACCACCACCAAACCCTCAGTCACCACCACCACTACCACCACCAAACCCTCAGTCACCACCACCACCACCACACCCTCAGTCACCACCACCCCCACCACCACCATTACCACCACAACCTTCACTACCACATACCTTTGATCCATCCCCATCAATTGAAACACAGCCACCACCACCATCACCACCACCAACTCAGCCAACAAAATCACCATCACCACCACCACCACCACCATCTCAGCTAACAAAAACACCTTCACCACCACATCCTCAAACCCATTTAAACATTAGTAGATCATCCATGTTGCAGGTATTTCAGTTTCTCTTTTTCAGTTTACTTTATTGGTTAGGTGTTTATCTTTAGGATTTGGTGTTTTTTGAGGGTTTAGGGTCAAGGTTTAGGGTTCATCTTTTTAATTCACTTCGTATTTCTATGTTTATTTATGGTTTAAGGTTTAGACCTTAGTTTGACTTTTTCATTTTTTTATTTTGATGATTTGACTTCGTTTTTAATAAGCTTAAGTCTTTGTCTTCATATTTAATGTTTTCAAATTTTTGTTGTTCCTTCAAGGTTATTGGTGGGAAAGGGTCACATGGCAGGAGGAAACCTCGTATGACAGTGACCCCATCAGGGACTAAAATCATCATTCCCCTGAATTTCAATCCACCAAACAAAAAGAATGCCTCCAAGTCAGCTTGTGCACTATCTTCTGCTGCTGCTGCTTCTTCTTCTGTTGTTCCTGTTAAACCTACCCTCAAGCTCAAGCATGGCATGACATTTGCAATGTCATGGTTTTCATCTACATCTTCTTCTTCTTCTTCTTCTTCTTCTTCTTCTTCTACTGCTTTCTCTGGTGCTACCAATCAAGCCCTCAATGTTCCTCCCACAAGCCCACCAAGGAGATTAGGAAGAATAAGGACTTTAAAGTTTCCAAAAAAGACATACATTACCATAGACAAGTGACACACATGTTTATGTCATCTAGTTTTTTTTTTTTAATGCTTACACATCAAACATGGATATGTTAATGGTGGGGATATGACTTTTGTATATTTTGGTAAATTGCACTCTGTTTTTGTGCAACTAGGGGTTCTTTGACACAAAACCTATGTTCATCAGGCTTGTGTTTTGGTATGTCATCAAACATTGATGTATCATATTTATATCCTCAAATGCAATGCACTTTCAACAATTTTGACATTGATTAATCCATATCTATTATAATGACAGGGATCAAATATCATTGATAATTCTGATTCAGAGTTTAATTTAAAGGAATACTTTTTAACTACGAAATGGGAGATTCAATCACACTTAACTAGTGCACACAGAATTGTATTGATTTAAGCAGTTGAAATGGAAGACAAAGAATCAGGAGCACTAAGTATATAAGCACCTTGAACATTTCCCTAGTTGACTATACAAAAGCACATATGCAAAGTAGGCACGTACAACCTATGATATAAACGCAGATTCAATCTCAACTCACTTAGTTAAAGCATAAAGCAACTCCTTGAAATACAAACCCGGATAAACAAAATTGGAAATACATAATTTCATACCCAAAAGATGCTTCTTTCATTCATTTCATACAAAAGCACATATACAATCAGCCCATTTTCATGTGAATTACATAATGATCCTACATCATTGATCATGTTAACCACCAGCATCATATATATATATATATATCCAATTATCCTATATATATATAGAAGATAATTGGATTCTAATAATCCCTACTTTCACCAATTGGATAATGGTGGGCAGTACTTTCACTTTGTATTCTGGTGGTCCAAAAAAAAAAAAGGATTGTAGTGGTACCAAATCCACTTTCACATTCTTCTTATTTTTTTCATTCCTACACTATATTGTTTTTGTTTTTTTCGTTCCTGCCCCTAGAAAGTTAATGAATTGTAGTTTCTAAAACATTTTTTAAATTATTTTTTTGAGACTCCGAATAATTATTATGATTTTTTAAAGATAATAAAAGTGAAAAAATCATAAAAAATAGTAAAAAAATGAAAAAAAATTGGGAGAAACGCTGTAAATTCATTAAAAAAACATTGTAAAGTGTTATACTAAGTTTTGAATCAAATGCAATACAAAATCTATGATTCCCTCGAAAATATCCCACTACAATCCAATTTTATTTTATTTTGTACCACCAGAATACAAAGTGAAAGTACGGTCCACCATTGTCCAATTGGTGAAAGTAGGGATTATTAGAATCCAATTTTCATATATATATATATATATATATATATATATATATAATTGGGTACAAAGGACGAGGGTGGAATTTATGTGATTTTATGGGGGTAATTTTGATATTTAAAATATTAATTTTTAAATTAGCACCAATGCATTTGCCACCGATGATGCTTCCTCACACGCGTCATTTGACATATGTGCCACATTCCACTAACTGCTAATCAAAACAAATTAGCACTTCTCTAAACAAAACGGATACAATTAGCACTTAATTTCACGATGACTTTATTTCACAATGACTACTCATCAAAACGGTTACAATGACAATTACTTTATTTCATTGCCAAGTTGACTGCTGATCAAAACGGTTAGTCACATAATATTCCTCACAACATTTAAATATATTATTATTAATTTTTAATTAAACACTATTTTTTAAAAATTTAAAGTGCTTATAAAAGCTATGGTGAGGTTGTGTATCTAACCTTCATTTTTCAGCATAAATAGTGATAGTGATTACAATAATTCCAAAACGTATCAACCACTCTACCACAATCAAAATGTCTTACTCATTTCTACATCAATTTACACCTGAAAAGGATGATTGAAAAATCAAGGTAAGGGTTTCAAGATTATGAAATTCTTACAATGTGAAGGATGATACATTTTTAAGTAAAGATATGGTCTTCATCGATGAAAAGGTATGTTCACATACTTTACTCAATTCAAATTAATAAAAGGTTTTAGGGTTTATTTCTTCACTACTAATCTGCCTCTTATTGTGTTTTTTTTAGGGTTCATACATACATGGATGCATCATAGCTATTTTTACGACCCGTTTTAATAATCATCTTAAGGAAGGTAGCATCTACACCATGGAAAAATTTGCTGTCAAGCCTAACAGACATGACTTTCGAGTTGTTAGCGACAACAAAATTATGATACAATTTTATGGGAATACAACCATCAAGGAAATTAGTGGAGACTTGATCCAAAGATTTGATTTAATTGGGTTTGACAAGCTCGAGGAACGGGTACAAAATAACACTATTTTAACAGGTAATCATCCATTATATATATATATATATATATATATATATATATATATATATATTGTAAAACCCCGAAAAATCCAACGATATTGACCGTGATGTCGTTAATAGAATAGGTTTGACTTCGTGTTTTATTATTATTCGTTTGTGTTTATTTATGCTAACGCTTGAGCTCGTAGGACCGTTGAGGGACTAACAAGGGTAGAATAGTAATTTCCGCCGGCTAATATTATTATGTGAATAATTACGTGAATATTATTTGTTATGTGATTATATGATTATTAAAATTAATATTATTATTACTATTATTAGAATTATTAGGTTTTTACAAAAATCAGTTTTTAATTGTTAAATGGGTTGGATTAGGATTAGTTTTGGGCCTAAATTGGGTAATATATAAACCCCTTTCTCCCCTCTCAAACCCTAAAAACCCTAATCTCTCAATACCAAACCCTAGCTCCCTCCAACTCTCTCTCTCCTCACACCTCGGCCACCGGCAACCACCAGCAGCCACCGCCCAGCCGTGGTGTCGCCGGCAGCCACCGCAACCAACCCCCTCTCTTTCTCTTTTCTTCTTCTCCTCCCTCTTCCTCTTTTCTTCCTCTCGATCTCCCTGTCTCTCGCCCTGCCCAGCCGCGCCACCAGACGCACCACCACCGACGCCACCAGCACCGTCGTCACCACCCGTCGCCACCCTCGCCGGTAACCGCCGTTCTTTCCTTCTTTCTTTCTCTTTTTCTCTCTCTCCTCTCCCTTGCGCTAACCGTTTGTCCGCCACCATCATCGCCGGCCACGAGCGACCCTCATCTGTCGCCCGGCGTCGCCGGGCGCCGTCGATCGAAGGAAAAGCCCTCGAAACTGCCGCTGCTGCTGTCGCCGTTGCTGCTCGGAAAACTGACGTCAACCACCCCCCTCCGACGAGCCCACACGCACCCCTCTCCGACCGTCGCCCACCGTCGCCGTCGCCAAAAACCGCCTCTGCCCTAACCTACGTAAACCCTAACCCTAACCCTAACCCTAAACTGATTACTTCTTTCTTTTTCTTTTCTTTTTCCTTTTTCTTTTCTTGTTTATTACTAAAAATCTGATCATATATGTTTGTAATTATTATTGTTATTAATTTCTGTAATTTTTGTAATTAGGAGAAATAAATTGTAATTATTTTCTTGTTGTAATTATGTGTAATTTTTCCTAATTGTTATGTGTAATTTGTTTACTTGATATGTGTAATTTTATGTAATAAATTGTAATTAGATTTAGGTTGTAATAGTTGATTATTAGGTTTAAAAAGTAGTTCTTTAATGTTCTTTATTTTCTTTACATGAATCGGTAGACCACAATATTATCTTGTATGCATGAATTCGAACTATAAAAACCTAGGTTAAATTCTTGATTAAGTAAATAAGGTTTGTTTTAATTGTTAAAAGTTCAATCTTTGTTAGTAATTCACGTTCTTGTTAAATCTTGAATTCTTGAAAATTAATTAGGTTTCTTGTTTCATTAAGTTAAATATTGTATGTTCTTTTATTTTTAGGATTCATTCATGTTAGGGTTTAGATAACATTATTATTGTATGCACGAATCTTTAAAGTATAATTATCTAGATTAATTCTTGAATCGTAAGTTAAATATTCATATGTCCTTTAAACTCTCTTAGGGTTCATTCATGTTAATTTCATGTGTAATCTTGATTAAATAAGTGAGTTGGTTAAATTACTAAAAAGGAATTCGATTCTTGTTATTAATTCTTGATTCTTGATTATTTCCCTTGTTATAACTTATTTGTAAATAATCCATGCTTTAATCTTTAAAATCTTGGTCAAGTAATTTATGTTTTTAGTCATTTTCATTTCTTTTATGACCTTAGATTTTATTAAAGTTATTAAAGGGTCTTCCATGTTTTTCTAAATTAAATTTACTTCTACAAGTTTAATTGTTGGACCTAAGTTGAGTTGGACTTCCTATCTTAGACCCTAGCTACTGTTTCGAGTCCAAATTAGAACCCCGAGACCGTTTGGTAAAAGTTAGAACCGAAATAACAAATTAATTGATTACCGTTAACGGGACAGTTTTGTTAGTGTCTAAAGATCGGGTTGCCACGGCTAGTGTAGTTACCTTTTGATCAAACCCTTTGAACTGGAGGTTCCCTTAGATGTTAGGAACCATAGGAATTTTACGGATCGAACGTTTGATTTGTATAGCCCGAGTTATAACCGTTTTACCGAAACCTATCAGATCTGGACCAATGGGAAAGACGGGTGTTTTGAGGTCCTTCCGGACTGAGTTGGGCTTAACCATCAACATAGAAGTTTTAGTAGACATCCCGAGGTTTCCGAAAAGTCCAGAACCAGACCCATAGGATGTCGGGAAGTCGAGTTGTGACCCGTTTTATGTGATCGTTATAATCTGTCCTTTGCTTGCTTCTTTTTATAATAATTGTTGAGTGAAAATAATATGTGATCTTGTTATGTGTTTCTTGGAGGTGTTAAGTGTAATTTCGTAAATGATAGGAACCTAAGTGTTCCTAGGGGATGGGTTAGATAGTTAATAGATAATTCTAACTTCGTTAGAACGCGTTTTGATTAGATAATTATTTTTATTTTAGGCCCGAGTTAGTGCGAGACGTTAGTGAGCTCAAGTGTGTTCTTCTTTTGCTGTGCTGTGAAGTATATCAGGTAATTGTATATGCTCTAATCCCCACCGGGATGCTCTTTAAATGTGTTTTGATGTTTTATAATCTATTTTGAGAATTGCATCCCGAAAGGGGACTTTTGTGGAAATACGACCATCTGTTTTGATAATCTTTTTGATTCGATTGCGATCTTGGTTTATTTGAGTTGAGAAATTGGATGGTCTTTTATTCAAAGTTTTGTTAATGGTTTTGATAACTTGGGATGGTTGACTTGAGAGTCGTGAGTTGAGTTTGAATACTGTGTAATTAATTCAAGTGGAAACGTTAAGCGGGTTTCGGGGGATAACCTGTTGTGCAGGTGTAACAACCTGCAGGGTTATGGACCAGGAGATCAGGGCTTCCTTCCCTGATATAGGATAGTATTTGATGCCTTTGGTAGGCGATATCATTGATGCCTTTGGTAGGCGATGTTTTTGATGCCTTTGGTAGGCGATATTATTTATGCCTTTGGTAGGCGATGTTCTTAATGCCTTTGGTAGGCGATGTTTTATGCCTTTGGTAGGCGATGTTCTTGATGCCTTTGGTAGGCGATGTTACTTTAAGGGATTTGGTATCCCGCCCGCACATTAAAATATGGATTGGATGGGTTGAGGAAAACAGTTAAGGGTTAAAGGTTTGTAAAACGTTTGATTTGATCCCTCTCCCCAAAATGAATTGAAATGAACTTAAACTGTTTTAAACGTTAGGGGTAGACATTATTGAGATTTCCCCCTCATTTTCTGAAATGTTTTGATTTCAGGTGAAGATCTAAATGCTGGGGACGGGAGTTAGAAGTGAGGACGACGAGTCTAGAAGTACTTGAACCTTTTATAATGTTTTCGTTATGAATTCTTAAAGTTTGTTTTGAGTTGTTAGTGGTTACCGTTAGCAGACAGTTGTGTTTTCCTTTCTCGCCTTGTATTCCTTCGGGGATACGGACGTGGCCTGTATGAATTTGAAGTCTTCCGCTAAGTTTTGTCTGTTAACGTTAGTTTGACTTTGACTTTCTATAATTGAAATTCCGGGGCGTTACAGAATGGTATCAGAGCTCTGGGTTGCGACCTAGTAGCTCCTCAGAGTCCTTTAGGTTTAGATGGACCCTAGGAGGCTAAGTTCGGAGTGATGAGCGTAGGATGGGGGGAAAATGGTTCCATGCTTTCCCTAAATATTTTATTTTGGCTATATCATCAGTATTTTATGTGTAATGCTTTCTAACCTTGTAGGATGGCACAACGCACGCACTGTCACCAGCACCCCACGCCGTGCTTTCACCGTTACACACCCATTCCTCCTGGTGGGTATTTGGGAACCCACATGCTGAATTTTTATGATGAGATCGAACGATACACCAAGGATGTCCCGAACTCCTGCTTGCGTGACAACGAGGAAGCCCAGGCTAACGCTTTCCTGCTCACCTTGCGAGACGATCCCTGGTGGGGCCATCAGCATCTTGTCATTGCTTGCCGCACCTTGGAGGAGAGGTACCACACTCGTCTTTGTTGGTGTCGAGTGCTGGGTGGAGTCGAATCACGAATCCGAGTCTTTTCTAGGATCGCCGGATTGGGATGCGCCGAGAGAGGGTTCAAGTGAATCCACTCTGCGCGGTGAGGATCATGAGGATGACCACAAGAAGATCCGGAGGAGGATCCCACGGAGGACGACGCCCGGATCCCGAGCCCGGCAGTAACCTCTGGGTCACACGCACCGCCGTTGAGCCCGCATGATATGCCACCCGAGGAGGAGGACGAGGTGGACCGAAGCAGAGAAGACCCGAGGAGGGCTCGGGAATGAGACGAGTGATCTGAGTGGACTCGGTCTCGTGAGGAAGAACCCTCGATGCAGGAGAATCATCTGAGTGGGATGACTGCTATGTGTTGAGTGTTGGTGTATAGTTGTTATGTTGATATTTTTGTTAAACTGTGATATAATCTTAATATTGACTTGTTGTTTCTTTTGGAAATATTGTACATGATTACATTGGTGTATAGAAATATTGTTTTGTGACCTTGCAAATGTGATGAGAATTCATGAAATAAACTGTTGACATAAGAAATTACTTGGTGAAATAGAATTACGTTTTCGTATTGTTTAGCACCCTATGAGAAGACCGGGCCAAGTAGCTATCTTTAGTATGATGTTGAGACTATGGATTGGAAACCCTTTAAGTAGACTAAATCGACCCTTTGAATCAGGATGTCGGACGCGAACGGTACTCAACCTAACCATGGTACTCGGGAGCGTACACCAGCTGTGACCGAACAGCGCCCTCAAACTGCAACTGAACTGCGCCAACGCCTGGCTCATTTGGTACCAGGGTCGAGTACAGCAACACCGGGGAACGACCTTGCTAGCATGCTAATGATTGAGATGTTCGGCAAGCACGAGGACCTACTGAGGAAAGTGGTGGATTGACAAGGAGGAGGGAGGGAAGATGACCCCTCCGCTCTTCTCCAAAGGTTCAACAGCTTCAACCCGCCCACTTACACAGGGGTAGCTGACCCCAAAGTCTTTGAAGATTGGGTTAGAGAGATTGAAAAGATTTTTGACACAACTCGCTGTCCCGAGGAGCTAAGGGTGGACTTTGCTGCGTACCATCTGAAAGAGGAGGCCGATCTATGGTGGGCCAGCGTGAAAGAAATACTTTGAGAACGGGTTTTATTGGAACCATTTTAAGGTGGTGCTAAAGGATCGATTTTACCCAATTTCCCTCCAGAAGGCAAAAGAAAAAGAATTCATGAATCTGCGTCAAGGGGAAACTAGCGTGCTCGCCTACTCTACAAAGTTCACCGAGCTATCTCGATTTGCATCCGCTTTGGTAGCCACTGAACAGCTAAGGATGGACCGTTTCTGGGATGGATTGAACTGCAAGATTCAGGATCGCATGTCATCACGGGAGTTCACGTCTTACCAGAACATGCTGAACGTTGCCCTCACTGTAGAAAGGGTGATGCATGACATGAGCGGCGATTAGGCATACGAGGGCAAAGAGGAAAGAACCACCCGCTTTAACCCACCTCAACATTTTCGGAGAAGAGGTTCACTAGCAATGGTGGGAAACGATCTTGGGCATAGGCCATCGAATATTCCAATCTGCAAGGTTTGTGGTCGACCAGGCCATTATCCACGGGATTGTAGAGCAAGGAACGTGCGAGGAGGATGTTTCAACTGCAGGAGTTTCCAACATCAGGTACGTCAGTGCCCTCGGCCGACGGGGGCGAAATGGAGGAACAATGGAACAATGGAATAACGGCAATTGGAGAGCCCCGCAGACAACATATCAAAATTGGGGAGGCTATAATGGGAACCAAAGGCCACAACAGCAAAACCAAAGTGGATCTGGTGGAAATCGAGAATAGCAGGAGGAGGCCAAGAATCCGCCTCGTCATGGCAAAGAACCGCCAAGCGTGGGAGGGCAGTATACGTAATGAGGAAAGAAGAGGCTGAGAATGAAGCAGATGTTGTGACGGGTACCTTTTCTCTCCACCTCTACACTATATCTGTTTTGTTTGATTCTGGAGCTAGTCATTCTTTTGTTGGACGAGCTATAGTAGAGAAGGCTAAAATGAAACCCTCGGAGAATAGTAAGCCTATGTCGGTAGCCCTACCTACCGGGGATACCATTAGTTGTGGAGAGTTATATGGTGGATGCCCTATAGTGATAGCAAGACAGGAGTTTAAGGCTGACCTTTATATGTTTGACTTAATGGAGTTCGACGTCATTTTGGGGATGGACTGGTTAGCAAAATATAGAGCTCAGATAGATTGTTATAAGCAAAAGGTGACCTTAATGGGACCAAACGGAAAGAAGGTAGTGCATTGGAGTGATAGGCATCTTCAGAGTGTGCGAATCATCTCTGCCCTCAAGGCCCAGAGGTTGTTGGGTCAAGGCTGTGAAGGATTTCTATGTAACGTAATCGACACCAAGGCGGAGGAGCTTGCGATTGAGAATATCCCGGTAGTGCGGGAGTATCCTGATGTGTTTCCAGAGGAGATTCCGGGTTTGCCTCCAATCAGGGAGGTAGATTTCTGCATCGATTTGGAGCCCGGGGCCGCACATGTTTCAAAAGCCCCATATCGCATGGCGCCCGCAGAGCTTAAGGAGTTGAAGACTTAGCTGGACGAACTGCTAGAAAAGGGATATATATGACCCAGCACGTTACCATGGGGAGCCCCTGTGCTGTTCGTGAAGAAGAAGGATGGTAGCATGAGGTTGTGCATCGATTACCGGGAGTTGAATAAGATTACCATCAAGAATCGTTATCCTCTACCTCGTATTGATGATCTTTTCGACAAGTTGCGAGGAGCAACAACGTTTTCTAAGATAGACCTGAGGTCAGGTTATCACCAGTTGAGAATTCGCGAAGAAGATATCTCTAAAACCGCATTCCGAACTCGGTATGGTCATTATGAGTTCGTGGTAATGCCTTTTGGGCTTACAAATGCCCCAGCCGCCTTCACGGATTTGATGAACAGAGTGTTCGAGCCGTTCCTGGATAAGTTTGTAGTGGTGTTCATCGACGACATATTGGTATACTCAGGAACACGAGAGGAGCATGCGAATCATCTGAGAGAAGTATTGACGACTCTACGGAGCAACAAGCTTTATGCGAAGCTTAAGAAGTGTGAGTTTTGGTTGGAACAAGTAGCGTTCTTAGGGCATGTGGTGTCTAAGGAAGGAGTGGCAGTAGACCCTCAAAAGATGGAGGCCATCACCAAGTGGCCGACACCGAAGAATGCCACGGAGGTTAGGAGTTTTCTGGGTTTGGCAGGGTATTATAGGAAGTTCGTGCAAGATTTCTCGAAAATCGCCACCCCGTTAACCAATTTGACTCGGAAGTCAATAAAGTTCGCATGGTCGGAAAAATGTGAGCAAGCATTCCAGGAGCTGAAGAAGAGGCTTACCTCGGCCCCTATTCTTGCCTTACCTCAAGGTAACGAAGGTTTTGTCATCTACAGTGACGCATCACATGGTGGATTAGGTTGTGTGCTCATGCAGGATGGGAAGGTAATTGCATATGCATCCAGGCAACTGAAGACGCATGAGAAGAATTACCCCACTCATGACACAGGTTAGCGTGATGGTTTTTGCGCTTAAGATTTGGAGGCATTATCTTTATGGAGTACACTGCGAGATATTCACAGACCATCAGAGTTTGAAGTATCTTTTCACACAGAAGGAGCTCAACCTCAGGCAGACAAGATGGTTAGAGTTTCTAAAGGATTACGATGTGAATTTCCAATATCATCCCGGGAAGGCAAATGTAGTGGCTGATGCCCTGAGTAGAAGACCGTATCCTGCTATAAACCACTTGATGACGATGCCGCACGAGTTGTGCGAGGAGTTTAGGAGATTGGAGATTAATGTGGTAACACCTGGGAGGAAAGCTGTATTGAATGCCATGGAATTACAACCTACTCTAATGGAGGAGATCAAGAGAACCCAAGAACTGGACTTACAGCTTGTCAAGATACGGGAAGAAGTGTTGCAAGGGAAAGCTCCTGGTTTTGTGATTCACGAAGACGGTACATTACGGTTTCATAACCGCATCTGTGTACCCAATATGGAGGAGCTGAAAAGGAGGATTCTAGAAGAGGGACACAATACGCCATATTCAGTGCATCCAGGGGGAAATAAGTTGTACAAGGATCTTAAACAGATGTTCTGGTGGAGTAATATGAAACAAGAAGTGGCAGACTTTGTGGCAAGGTGCCTTACTTGCCAGTGAGTCAAGGCAGAGCATCAACGACCAGCCGGACTTCTGCAACCGTTAGACGTCCCTGAGTGGAAATGGGATTCGATATCAATGGATTTTGTGATAGGACTACCAAGGACCAGGCGGAAACACAATGCAATATGGGTGATTGTAGATCGTTTGACCAAGTCAGCTCATTTCCTAGCCATCGCCAACAATTGGTCCCTAGATCAGCTAGCTCAAGCCTATGTAAGGGAGATTGTAAGGTTACACGGAGTACCCAGTTCTATAATCTTAGACAGAGACACCAGATTTCAGTCGGGTTTTTGGAAAAAGTTACAAGAGGCGTTTGGCACAAAGCTCAAGTTCAGCACCGCTTTTCACCCAGCTACAGATGGGCAGACAGAGAGGACCATCCAAACCCTCGAAGATATGCTGCGAGCATGCGCTTTAGATTTCAAGGACTCGTGGGATGACGAGTTGACTCTCATTGAGTTCTCATACAACAACGCGATTACCATGCTAGTATAGGGATGTCACCCTTCGAAGCTTTGTATGGAAGGAGATGTAGAACTCCCCTATGTTGGCAGGACATCGATGAAGCTCTAACGATCGGACCGGACCTAATACAGGCCACTACTCAGAAGGTTCGAATCATTCAAGACAAGATGAAGGCAGCACAAAGTCGACAAAAGAGTTATGCTGACAGAAGGAGAAGACCCTTGGAGTTCGAGGTAGGAGAATATGTGTTTTTACGTGTTTCACCCACGAAGGGAGTTATGAGATTCGGCCAGTCGGGGAAGCTGACACCAAGGTTTATCGGGCCATACCCAATTTTGGAACGCATCGGAGAAGTCGCCTACAAGTTACAGCTGCCCAGAGTGCACAATGTTTTCCATGTGTCACAACTCAGAAAATATGTCCCGGACCCGACCCATGTGATTGATCCCGAGCCGCTTCAGCTGCAAGAAGATCTGAGCTATGAAGAGCAGCCGCTAGAAATATTGGACCGTAGAGAAAAGCAGCTTAGGAGGAAAGTAGTTCCTTTGGTAAAGGTACGGTGGGCAAACCATACTACAACAGAAGCAACCTGGGAAACAGAAGACGAGATGAGAAGGAAGTACCCTCACTTATTCCAAGCCTAAGGCGTGTCAAGTTTCGGGGACGAAACTTCTTTTAAGAAGGTAATGATGTAAAACCTCGAGTTTTAGGAGAAATGAAACTGTTAGTTTTCTTTACCGGACCGTTAGGGTTAAGTTTAAGTTCAAGTTTCGGGGACGAAACTTCTTTTAAGAAGGTAATGATGTAAAACCCCGAAAAATCCAACGATATTGACCGTGACGTCGTTAATAGAATAGGTTTGACTTCGTGTTTTATTATTATTCGTTTGTGTTTATTTATGCTAACGCTTGAGCTCGTAGGACCGTTGAGGGACTAACAAGGGTAGAATAGTAATTTCCGCCGGCTAATATTATTATGTGAATAATTACGTGAATATTATTTGTTATGTGATTATATGATTATTAAAATTAATATTATTATTACTATTATTAGAATTATTAGGTTTTTAGAAAAATCAGTTTTTAATTGTTAAATGGGTTGGATTAGGATTAGTTTTGGGCCTAAATTGGGTAATATATAAACCCCTAGCTCCCTCCAACTCTCTCTCCCTCCCTGCTCACCCCTCGGCCATGACCACCGCAACCACCGACCACCGCCCGGTAGTGGTGTCGGCACCACCGCAACCAACCCCCTCTCTTTCTCTTTTCTTCTTCTCCTCCCTCTTCCTCTTTTCTTCCTCTCGATCTCCTGTCTCGCCTGCCCGGCCGCGCCACGGGCGCACCACCACCGACGCCACCAGCACCGTCGTCACCACCCGTCGCCACCCTCGCCGGTAACCGCCGTTCTTTCCTTCTTTCTTTCTCTTTTTCTCTCTCTCCTCTCCATTTCGCTAACCGTTTGTCCGCCACCATCATCGCCGGCCACCGCGACCTTTGGTGTCGCCGTCGCTGCCTGACCACCAGGCGACCCTCGCCCTGCCGCCCAACGTCGCGGGCCGTCGATCGAAGGAAAAGCCCTCGAAGCGCATTCTTCTTTGTCGCCGTTCTTTGCTCGGGCCAGCGTCAACCACCCCCCTCCGACGAGCCCACGGCCGACGCCTGCCACCTGCGACCCCCACGCACCCCTCTTCGACCGCCGCCCACCGTCGCCGTCGCCAGAAACCGCCTCTGCCCTAACCTACGTAAACCCTAACCCTAACCCTAACCCTAAACTGATTACTTCTTTCTTTTTCTTTTCTTTTTCCTTTTTCTTTTCTTGTTTATTACTAAAAATCTGATCATATATGTTTGTAATTATTATTGTTATTAATTTCTGTAATTTTTGTAATTAGGAGAAATAAATTGTAATTATTTTCTTGTTGTAATTATGTGTAATTTTTCCTAATTGTTATGTGTAATTTGTTTACTTGATATGTGTAATTTTATGTAATAAATTGTAATTAGATTTAGGTTGTAATAGTTGATTATTAGGTTTAAAAAGTAGTTCTTTAATGTTCTTTATTTTCTTTACATGAATCGGTAGACCACAATATTATCTTGTAAGCATGAATTCGAACTATAAAAACCTAGGTTAAATTCTTGATTAAGTAAATAAGGTTTGTTTTAATTGTTAAAAGTTCAATCTTTGTTAGTAATTCACGTTCTTGTTAAATCTTGAATTCTTGAAAATTAATTAGGTTTCTTGTTTCATTAAGTTAAATATTGTATGTTCTTTTATTTTTAGGATTCATTCATGTTAGGGTTTAGATAACATTATTATTGTATGCACGAATCTTTAAAGTATAATTATCTAGATTAATTCTTGAATCGTAAGTTAAATATTCATATGTCCTTTAAACTCTCTTAGGGTTCATTCAATTTCATGTGTAATCTTGATTAAATAAGTGAGTTGGTTAAATTACTAAAAAGGAATTCGATTCTTGTTATTAATTCTTGATTCTTGATTATTTCCCTTGTTATAACTTATTTGTAAATAATCCATGCTTTAATCTTTAAAATCTTGGTCAAGTAATTTATGTTTTTAGTAATTTTCATTTCTTTTATGACCTTAGATTTTATTAAAGTTATTAAAGGGTCTTCCATGTTTTTCTAAATTAAATTTACTTCTACAAGTTTAATTGTTGGACCTAAGTTGAGTTGGACTTCCTATCTTAGACCCTAGCTACTGTTTCGAGTCCAAATTAGAACCCCGAGACCGTTTGGTAAAAGTTAGAACCGAAATAACAAATTAATTGATTACCGTTAACGGGACAGTTTTGTTAGTGTCTAAAGATCGGGTTGCCACGGCTAGTGTAGTTACCTTTTGATCAAACCCTTTGAACTGGAGGTTCCCTTAGATGTTAGGAACCATAGGAATTTTACGGATCGAACGTTTGATTTGTATAGCCCGAGTTATAACCGTTTTACCGAAACCTGTCAGATCTGGACCAATGGGAAAGACGGGTGTTTTGAGGTCCTTCGGGACTGAGCTGGGCTTAACAATCAACATAGAAGTTTTAGTAGACATCCCGAGGTTTCCGAAAAGTCCAGAACCAGACCCATAGGATGTCGGGAAGTCGAGTTGTGACCCGTTTTATGTGATCGTTATAATCTGTCCTTTGCTTGCTTCTTTTTATAATAATTGTTGAGTGAAAATAATATGTGATCTTGTTATGTGTTTCTTGGAGGTGTTAAGTGTAATTTCGTAAATGATAGGAACCTAAGTGTTCCTAGGGGATGGGTTAGATAGTTAATAGATAATTCTAACTTCGTTAGAACGCGTTTTGATTAGATAATTATTTTTATTTTAGGCCCGAGTTAGTGCGAGACGTTAGTGAGCTCAAGTGTGTTCTTCTTTCTTTGTCTTTGTGAAGTATATCAGGTAATTTTCTATGCTCTAATCCCCACCGGGATGCTCTTTAATTGTGTTTTGATGTTTTATAATCTATTTTGAGAATTGCATCCCGAAAGGGGACTTTTGTGGAAATACGACCATCTGTTTTGATAATCTTTTTGATTCGATTGTGATCTTGGTTTATTTGAGTTGAGAAATTGGATGGTCTTTTATTCAAAGTTTTGTTAATGGTTTTGATAACTTGGGATGATTGACTTGAGAGTCGTGAGTTGAGTTTGAATACTGTGTAATTAATTCAAGTGGAAACGTTAAGCGGGTTTCGGGGATAACTTTGTTGTGCGAGTGTAACAACTGCGAGGTTATGGACGGGAGATCATGTCTTCCTTCCCTGATATAGGATAGTATTTGATGCCTTTGGTAGGCGATATCATTGATGCCTTTGGTAGGCGATGTTTTTGATGCCTTTGGTAGGCGATATTATTTATGCCTTTGGTAGGCGATGTTCTTAATGCCTTTGGTAGGCGATGTTTTATGCCTTTGGTAGGCGATGTTCTTGATGCCTTTGGTAGGCGATGTTACTTTAAGGGATTTGGTATCCCGCCCGCACATTAAAATATGGATTGGATGGGTTGAGGAAAACAGTTAAGGGTTAAAGGTTTGTAAAACGTTTGATTTGATCCCTCTCCCCAAAATGAATTGAAATGAACTTAAACTGTTTTAAACGTTAGGGGTAGACATTATTGAGATTTCCCCTCATTTTACGAAATGTTTTGATTTGGTGAAGATCTAAATCGGGACGGGAGTTAGAAGTGAGGACGACGAGTCTAGAAGTCCTTGAACCTTTTATAATGTTTCGTTATGAATTCTTAAAGTTTGTTTTGAGTTGTTAGTAGTTACCGTTATGACAGTTGTGTTTTCCTTTCTGCCTTGTATTCCTTGGGGATACTGCGGTGGCCAAATCTGAATTTGAAGTCTTAGCTAAGTTTTGTCATTAACGTTAGTTTGACTTTGACTTTCTATAATTGAAATTCCGGGGCGTTACATATATATATATATATATATATATATATATATATATATATATATATATATATATATATATATATATATATTTCTGGGTGCAACAGGTGAGAGTTGGAATTTAAATGTTTTGAAGAGGGCATTTTTGAAAAAGTATAATTAGTCATTTTTACTTTTTTTTTTTTTTTGAGGAGAATACGAATGATATTACTGATAGGAAAGGCAATATTTTTACTTTTTTTTAAATTGCTTTATATGTATTTATTATTAGTATGTGTTACTGCTAAGAATAGAAAAAATTTAATTAATATTAAAACTAAATGTTTTGAAGAGGGCATTCTTTTGAAAAGTATAATTAGTCATTTTTTCTTTCTTTTTTAAATCACTTTATATGTATTTATTATTAGTATAAGTTACTACTAAGAGTAGAAAAAAGTTTAATTAATATTAAAACTAAGTATTAATATTATTGGTATGAGTTACAACTAAATAAAATTCATCCTATATTGATTATTATATTAAGAATATCAACAATTAATATTACTGATTTTTTCAATTAAGATAAATAAAGTTACATGTTAACTAATTACTTTTCTTAAAAAACCTTTTGACATAAAACTAATTATTAATAATTATTAATAAAAATATTCGTTAAAATAATTATTTAATATAAACAAAATATTTATACATTAACACAAAAACGCTTCCTACATTATTATTACATTCATCATATCTATGATATAAAACATTATTACCATTAAAAAAAGGAAAAATTACTTTTATTTTATTTTTTTAACAGGGTAAACAACAAACACTAAGAAACCATTCTCTCAAGGGATCTTCCAAGTGCATCATCTCTTATAATACTGGATAATTCTCTATATCATTATTCTCAATATTATTATTATTATATAGGGAATTGATATAATGAGAAGAAAGATTTTGTGAGAAGAAAAGCATAGCAAATCATAACCGTTGGTTCAAAGATCAATTGTAGATATTAATCTTGCTTTTTTCTTTTTTTTTTGTTGGAAAAATGTGAATAATAAATGTTGCAACCTTTTTTTTTTTGTTGGAAGGAAAAAGAGAGCAATTAATGTAGTGTAATTTCCAATGACATGCTAATTATTTCGCAGTTCTAGATAACTCAGAATGAACATCAACTATACCCAAAATGAACATCAACTTTACCATAAATGAATACCACATATACCCATAATGAACATCAACTATACCATAAACGAACGTCACTATACTATACGTTCGTTTATGGTATAGTTGATGTTCATTCTGGGTATATGTGGTGTTCATTTATGGTATAGTAGACATTCATTTATGGTAAAGTTGATGTTCATTCTGGGTATAGTTGATGTTCATTCTGAGTATAGTCATGGTTGTTAAAATCGCGATCCGGATCGTAGGATCGTACGATCCTACGATCCAAAAATGACCAAACGATCCAACTCGTTCCTGGATCGCTACCTTGTTAGGATCGTACCAGAATCGGACCAGGATCGATTAGGATCGGTCAGGATCGGTAGGATCGGTCAAGGTCGGTAGGATCAACTCGATCCTAACTATAGCCTATTTTTGTTAGAATTGTCACAATCTTCCTAGAATCGGTTAAAATCGTACCAGACTCGGTTAGGATCGTTTAGGATCGCATTAAGATCGGTGAAAATCATGGCTTTTTATACAATTTTTTAAAACAATGTTTTTTCTAGGGAAACTTTAGGTCAATTATAACAATTTTACTTTATTTGTAGAATCTTACGATCCTCGATTCGATCCTACGATCCCGATTCTAAGGACCCCTATCGATCCTAACTAGAATCCCGATCCTGACAACCTTGAGTATAGTTGATGTTCATTCTGAGTTTTCTAGAGCTGCGAATTAATTAGCATGTTATTGGAAATCACACTGCATTAATTGTTCTCTTTTTCCTAGCCAACAAAAAAAAAGAAAAAGATTACAGCATTTATTAGTCACATTTTCCCAACCCAAAACAAAAAAAACAAGATTAATATCTACCCTTGATCTTGGAACCAATGGTTATGATTTGATATGCTTTTCTTCTCACAAAATCATTCTTCTCATTATATCAATTCCCTATTATATAATGCTAATTGCTACCATTTTATTATCAATGGGCCTTAATTGTATTAAGTACAATTAGTCTTTTTTTCTTTTTTTTTTAAATCACTTTATATGTATTTATTATTAGTATAAGTTATTACTTTAGTTAATATTAAAACTAAATACTGATATTATTAGTATGAGTTACAACTAAATAAAATTCATCCTACATTGATTATTATATAAAGAATATCAACAATTAATATTACTGATTTTTTTAATTAAGATTAATAAAGGTACCTGTTAACTATTTACTTTTCTTACAAAAACCTTTGGACATAAAACTAATTATTAATAATTATTAATAAAAATATTCATTAAATGTAAAACCTCGAGTTTTAGGAGGAATGAAACCGTTAGTTTCCTTACCGGACCGTTAGGGTTATGTTTAAGTTTCGAGGACGAAACTTCTTTTAAGAAGGTAATGATGTAAAACCCCGAAAAATCCAACGATGTTGACCGTGACGTCGTTAATAAAATAGGTTTGACCTCGTTATTTACTGTTGTTCGTAATGTGTTTATTTATGCTAACGCTTGAGCTCGTAGGACCGTTGAGGGGCTAACAAGGGTAGAATAGTAATTTCTGCGGGTTAATATTATTATGTGAGTAATTACATGGATATTATTTGTTATGTGATTATATGATTATTAAAATTAATATTATTATTACTATTATTAGTAATTCCTTAATTCTGTTTTTAGCTTAATGGGTTGGGTTAGGAATAGGATTAGTTAATTGGGCCTAATTAAATGGGTAATATATAAACCCCTTTCTTCCCTCTCAAACCCTAAAAACCCTAGCACCCCTCTCCATACCAAACCCTAGCTCCCTCCCTCTCTCTCTTCCTCTCTCTGAAACCGACGACCACCGACCACCAGGCAGCCGCCGCAGCAATCGCCGGGAACCACCGCACGCCGCTGCAAACCACCGCAACCATTCCCGACCCCCCTCTCTCTCCCTCTGTTTCGTTTTTCTCTCTCCCTCCCTCTGCTCGACCGACGCGAACCACCGACCACCAGACGCACCACCCGGAGTCGCAACCACGCGAACCACCCGCCGGCCTGCTCACCGGAGCCGCCGTCGCACGAAGGGAACAACCCCGATCTCCTTGTTGTCGCCGTTCGAACCCCGCTCCACCGACGCACCATTGCACCTCCGACCACCCTTCGCCGCCATCGCCGCCCGATCGCGGACCCCCTCCGACCGCCACGCCCGGCGCGTCGCGAAAGCCCCTCTGCAACCTCGTAAACCTAACCCTAACCCTAACCCTAATACGTTTTATATTCTTCTTTTTCCATGTCTTTTTCCTTATCTTTTTCTGTTTTATTATTATTACAATCTGAAATTATATTTATAATTTTTATGTTTATAATTTCTATAATTTTGTAATTAGGGAAAATTATTTGTAATTGTAATTCTTGTTGTAATTAGGTGTAATTTATTAATTGTTATGTGTAAATTCTTAATTGTTATGTGTAATTTTATGTTATAAATTGTAATTAGATTAGGTTGTAATAGTTGATTATTAGGTTTAAAAGTAGTTCTTTAGCATTCTTTATATTCTCTATATGAATCTTTTAGACCACAATATTATTGTATGTATGAATTTGGAAACTTATTTACCTAGGTTAATTCTTGAATGTTTAGTTATTAAATCGTTATGTTCTTTATTGTTTCTTAAAAGAAAATCCTGTTTAAGCTGCTAAATAAATTAGGTTGACTTAATAAAAGTATAATTCTTGCTTAGTAATTCTTGAATTCTTGAATAGTAGTTAAGAAATTTACATATTGATCTCTTTTAAAAGTTATCCATGATTAAGTTGTTAAGTGAATTAGATTTGTTTAACTATTAAAAGTTCAATTTTGTTAGTAATTCACGTTTCTTGTTAAATCTTGATTCTTGAAAATTAATTAGGTTCTTGTTTCATTAAGTTAAATATTATATGTTCTTTTATTTCTTTCTTAGGGTTCATTCTTGTTTAATTCATGTTTAATCTTGACTAAATAAGTTAGGTTGAGTTTACTGTCTATGAATTCTTGATTCTTGATTAAATCTTGTTTAAAGAAATTAGTTGTTGAGTTCTTGATTAGTAGTTTAAATGTTTATATGTACTTTATAGTTTATTTACATGTTCTTTAAGTCTTTTCCAAATCTTGACTAAAGAAACTCACATGTTATAACCGTCCTTGTTAATTCTTGAAATATTGAATTAGAATAATGTAGATTTCTTTTTAAGATAATGTTATAATTGTTTTATGCATGACCTTAGGTTTTATTTTAAATTTTATTAAAGGGTCTTTCATGTTTTCTAAATTAAATTTACTTCTACAAGTTTAATTGTTGGACCTAAGTTGAGTTGGACTTCCTACCTTAGACCCTAAGTATCGTTTTAAGCCCAAGTTAGAACCCCAAGACCTTTTTGGTAAAGGTTGGAACCGAAATAACAAATTAATTAATAACCGTTATCGGGACAGTTTCGTTGGGGTCTAAAGATCGGGTTTCCACGGTTAGTGTAGTCGTCTTTTGACCAAACCCTTTGGACAGGAGGTTCCCTTAGATGTTAGGAACCATAGGAATTTTGCGGATCGAACGTTTGATTTGTATAACCCGAGTTATAGTCTTTTTACCGGAACCTGTCAGATCTGGACCAATTGGGAAGATGGGTATTTTTAGAATCCTTCGGGACTGATTTGGGCTTAATCATCAACATAGAAGTTTTAGTAGACATCCTGAGGTTTCCGAAAAGTCCAGAACCAGACCCATAGGATGTCAGGAAGTCGAGTTGTGACCCGTTTTATGTGAATGTTATAATCTGTCCTCTGTTTGCTTTTATTTATAAAGAATTGTTGAGTGAAATTAATGTGTGATCCTGTTATGTGTTATCTTAGAGATGTTAAGTGTAATTTCATAAATGATAGGAACCTAAGTGTTCCTAGGGGATGGGTTAGGTAGTTGATAGTTAATACTAACCTCGTTAGAACGCGTTTTGATTAGATAATTACTTTTATTCTAGGCCCGAGTTAGTGCGAGACGTTAGTGAGCTCAAGTGTGTTCTTCTCTTGCTGTGCTGTGAAGTATATCAGGTAATTGTCTATGCTCTAATCCCCATCGGGATGCTCTTTAAATGTGTTTTGATGTTTTATAATTTATTTTGAGAATTGCATCCCGAAAGGGGACTTTTGTGGAAATACGACCATCTGTTTTGATAATCTTTTTGATTCGATTGTGTTCTTGGTTTATTTGAGTTGAGAAATTGGATGGTCTTTTATTCGAAGTTTTTGTTAATGATTTTGATAACTTGGGATGGTTTGACTTGAGAGTCATGAGTTGAGTTTGAATATTGTACTAATAATTCAAGTGGAAACGTTAAGCGGGTTTCGGGGGATAACCTGTTGTGCAGGTGTAACAACCTGCAGGGTTATGGACCAGGAGATCAGGGCTTCCTTCCCTGATATAGGATAGTATTTGATGCCTTTGGTAGGCGATGTTCTTGATGCCTTTGGTAGGCGATGTTATTGATGCCTTTGGTAGGCGATGTTCTTGATGCCTTTGGTAGGCTATGTTTTATGCCTTTGGTAGGCGATATTATTTATGCCTTTGGTAGGCGATGTTCTTGATGCCTTCGGTAGGCGATGTTACTTTAAGGGATTTGGTATCCCGCCCGCAAATCAAAATATGGATTGGATGGGTTGAGGAAACAGTATGGGATTAAAGGTTTGTAAAACGTTTGATTTGATCCCTCTCCCTAAAATGAATTGAAATGAACTTAAACTGTTTTAAACGTTAGGGGTAGACATTATTGAGATTTCCCCCTCATTTTTGAAATGTTTTGTTTTCAGGTGAAGATCTAAATGCTGGGGACGGGAATTAGAAGTGAGGACGACGAGTCTAGAAGTCCTTAAATCTTTTTATTTTGTTTTCGTTATGATGTCTTAAAGTTGGTTTCGAGTTGTTAGTAGTTACCGTTAGCAGACAGTTATGTTTTCCTTTCTCGCCTTGTGTTCCTTCGGGGATACGGCAGTGACGCCCAAACTAAATTTGAAGTCTTCCGCTAAGTTTTGCCTGTTAACGTTAGTTTGACTTTGACTTTTTATAATTGAATTTCCGGGGCGTTACAGAATGGTATCGAGCTGCAGGTTGCGACCTAGTAGCTCCTCGAGTCCTTTAGGTTTAGATGGACCCTAGGAAGCTAAGTTGAGTGATGAGCGTAGGATGGGGAAAATGGTTCCATGCTTTCCTAAATATTTTATTTTGATTATATCATCGATTTTATGTGTAATGCGTTCTAACCTTGTAGGATGGCACGCACACATTGTCACCAAGACCCACGCCGTGCTTTCACCGTTACACACCCATTCCTCCTGGTGGGTACTTGGGAACCCACATGCTGAATTTTTACGATGAGATCGAACGATACACCAAGGATGTCCCGAACTCCTGCTTGCGTGACAACGAGGAAGCTCAGGCCAATGCTTTTCTACTCACCTTACGAGATGATCCCTGGTGGGGCCATACCGTGCCGTCGTTGCTGCCACCCCTGCTTCCGGAGGAGGGGTACCCACACCCGTGCTGTTGGTGTCAGAGGTACCGGGTAGAGCCGGAGCACCGAATCCCGGGAGTCTTTTCTAGGATCGCCCGGATTGGGATGCGCCGAGTAGAGAGGGTTCAAGTGAATCCAGCTCCTGCACCAGCTGAGGATCATGAGGATGACCCTGAAGAAGATCCGGAGGAGGATCCCACGGAGGACGACGCCCAGGATCCCGAGCCCGAGGTAACCTCTAGGGTCACGGCTGCACCCGCCGTTGAGCCCGAGCATGATATTCCACCCGAGGAGGAGGATGAGGTGGACCGGGAAACAGGAGAAGACCCCGAGAAGGGCTCGGGGGATGAGACGAGTGATCCTGAGTGGACTCCAGTTTCAGCGAGGAAGAACCCTCGATGCAGGAGAATTATCTGAGTGGGATGGCTACTATGTGTTGAGTGTTGGTGTATAGTTGTTATGTTGATATTTTTGCTAAACTGTGATATAATCTGAATATTGACTTGTTGTTTCTTTTGGAAATATTGTACATGATTACATTGGTGTATAGAAATATTGTTTTGTGACCTTGCAAAATGTGATGAGAATTCATGAAATAAACTGTTGACATAAGAAATTACGTGGTGAAATAGAATTACGTTTTCGTATTGTTTAGCACCCTATGAGAAGACCGGACCAAGTAGCTACCTTTAGTATGATGTTGAGACTATGGATTGGGAAAACCCCTTTAAGTAGACTAAACCGACCCTTTGAATCAGGATGTCGGATGTGAACGGTACTCAACCTAACCATGGTACTCGGGAGCGTACACCAGCTGTGACCGAACAGCGCCCTCAAACTACTGAATCGAGCTGCGCTTTGGCTCATTTGATACTGTGGTCGAGTACAAGAACAGGGAGCGACCTTGCTAGCATGCTAATGATTGAGATGCTCGGCAAACACGAGGACCCTCGAGGAAAGTGGTGGATCGACAAGGAGGAGGAGAGGAAGATGACCCTCCGCTCTTCTCCAAAGGTTCAGACTTCAACCCGCCCACTTACGAGGGTAGGCGGACCCCAAAGTCTTTGAAGATTGGGTTAGAGAGATTGAAAAGATTTTTGACACAACTCGCTGTCCCGAGGAGCTAAGGGTGGACTTTGCTGCGTACCATCTGAAAGAGGAGGCCGATCTATGGTGGGCTAGCGTGAAGGAGATACGGACTGAGCCGGGTTTCGACTGGAACCATTTTAAGGTGGTGCTAAAGGATCGATTTTACCCAATTTCCCTCCAGAAGGCAAAAGAAAAAGAATTCATGAACCTGCGTCAAGGGGAAGCTAGCGTGCTTGCCTACTCTACAAAGTTCACCGAGCTATCTCGATTTGCATCTGCTTTGGTAGCCACTGAGCAGCTAAGGATGGACCGCTTCTGGGATGGATTGAATTGCAAGATTCAGGATCGCATGTCATCACGGGAGTTCACGTCTTACGAACATCTTTGAGCGTTGCCCTCACTGTAGAAAGGGTGATGCATGACATGGAACGACAGTTAGGCATACAGGGGCAAAAGAGGAAAGAACCACCCCGATTTAACCCACCTCAACATTATCAGGAGAAGAGGTTCCGCCCTAACAACTGGCAGGGAAATCAGTCTTCGGGGCGTAGACCGTCGAATATTCCAATCTGCAAGGTTTGTGGTCGACCAGGCCATTATCCACGGGATTGTAGAGTAAGGAACGTGCGAGGAGGATGTTTCAACTGCGGAAGTTTCCAACATCAGGTACGTCAGTGCCCTCAGCAGCCGACAGGGGGCCGAAGTGGAGGGAACAATGGAAGCAACGAAAATAATGGGAACAATGGGAATAACGGGAATTGGAGCCCATGACAACATATCAAAACCGGAGGCTATAATGGGAACCAAAGGCCACAACAAAACCAAGGTGGATGCGGTGGAAATCGAATAGCAGGGAGGCCAGCAAACCCGCCTCGTCCACAACAACAACCGCCGCGCAACGCAGGAGGACGGGTATACGTAATGAGGAAAGAAGAGGCTGAGAATGAAGCAGATGTTGTGACGGGTACCTTCTCTCTCCACCTCTACAATATCTCTGTTTTATTTGATTCTAGTGCTAGTCATTCTTTTGTTGGACGAGCTATAGTAAAGAAGGCTAAGATGAAACCCTCGGAGAATAGTAAGCCTATGTCGGTAGCCCTACCTACCGGGGACACCATTAGTTGTGGAGAGTTATATGGTGGATGCCCTATAGTGATAGCAGGACAGGAGTTTGAGGCTGACCTTTATATGTTTGACCTAATGGAGTTCGACGTCATTTTGGGGATGGACTGGTTAGCAAAATATAGAGCTCAGATAGATTGTTATAAGCAAAAGGTGACCTTAATGGGACCAAACGGAAAGAAGATAGTGCATTGGAGTGATAGGCACCTTCATAGTGTACGGATCATCTTTGCTCTCAAGGCTCAAAAGTTGTTAGGCCAAGGTTGTGAAGGGTTTCTATGCAACGTAATCGACACCAAGGCGGAGGAGCTTACGATTGAGAATATCCCGGTAGTGCGGGAGTATCCTGATGTGTTTCGGAGGAGATTCGGGTTTGCCTCCAATCGGGGAGGTAGATTTGCATCGATTTGGAGCAGGGGCGCACTGTTTCAAAGCCCCATATCGCATGGCGCCCGCATGAGCTTAAGGAGTTGAAGACTCGGTGGGCGAGCCGCTAGAAAAGGGATATATCGACCCAAGACGTCACCATGGGGAGCACTGTCTTTGTTCGTGAAGAAGGATGGTAGCATGAGGTTGTGCATCGATTACCGGGAGTTGAACAAGATTACCATCAAGAATCGTTATCCTCTACCTCGTATTGATGATCTTTTCGACCAGTTGCGAGGAGCAACAACGTTTTCTAAGATAGACCTGAGGTCAGGTTATCACCAGTTGAGAATTCGCGAAGAAGATATCTCTAAAACCGCATTCCGAACTCGGTATGGTCATTATGAGTTCGTGGTAATGCCTTTTGGGCTTACAAATGCGGCCGCCTTCATGGATTTGATGAGCGAGTGTTCGAGCCGTTCTGGATAAGTTTGTAGTGGTGTTCATCGGCGACATATTGGTATACTCGGGAACACGAGAGAGCATGCGAATCATCTGAGAGAAGTATTGACGACTCTACGGAGCAACAAGCTTTATGCGAAGCTTAAGAAGTGTGAGTTTTGGTTGGAACAAGTAGCGTTCTTAGGACATGTGGTGTCTAAGGAAGGAGTGGCAGTAGACCCTCAGATGGAGGCCATCACCAAGTGGTGGCGACAGAAGAATGCGCGGAGGTTAGGAGTTTTACGGGTTTGGCGGTATTATAGGAAGTTCGTGCAAGATTTCTCGAAAATCGCCACCCGTTAACCAATTTGACTCGGAAGTCAATAAAGTTCGCAGTCGGAAAAATGTGAGCAAGCATTCGGAGCTGAAGAAGAGGCTTACCTCGGCCCTATTCTTGCCTTACCTCAAGGTAACGAAGGTTTTGTCATCTGATGGCGCATCACATGGTGGATTAGGTTGTGTGCTCATGCAGGATGGGAAGGTAATTGCATATGCATCCGTGCAGCGAAGGCGCATGAGAAGAATTACCCCACTCATGACACAGAGTTAGCGGCGGTGGTTTTGCGCTTAAGATTTGGAGGCATTATCTTTATGGAGTACACTGCGAGATATTCACAGACCATCAGAGTTTGAAGTACCTTTTCACACAGAAGGAGCTGAACCTCAGGCAGACAAGATGGTTAGAGTTTCTGAAGGATTACGATGTGAATTTCCAATATCATCCGGAAGGCAAATGTAGTGGTGATGCCACGAGTAGAAGACCGTATCCTGCTATAAACCACTTGATGACGATACCGCACGAGTTGTGCGAGGAGTTTAGGAGATTGGAAATTAATGTGGTAACACCTGGGAGGAAAGCTGTATTGAATGCCATGGAATTACAACCTACTCTAATGGAGGAGATCAAGAGAACCAGAAGCTGGACTTACGACTTGTCAAGATACGGGAAGAAGTGTTGCGAGGAAAGCTCACGGTTTTGTGATTCACGAGGCGGTACATTACGGTTTCATAACCGCATCTGTGTACCCAATATGGAGGAGGTGAAAGGAGGATTCTAGAAAAGGGACTGTCGCCATATTCGGTGCATCCAGGAAATAAGTTGTCTGAGGATCTTAAGCGGATGTTACGGTGGAGTAATATGAAACAAGAAGTGGCGGACTTTGTGGCAAGTGCCTTACTTGCCCGGAGTCAAGCGAGCATCAACGACCATAGGACTTCTACAACCGTTAGACGTCCCTGAGTGGAAATGGGATTCGATATCAATGGATTTTGTGATAGGTCTACCAAGGACCAGGCGGAAACACAATGCAATATGGGTGATTGTAGATCGTTTGACCAAGTCAGCTCATTTCCTAGCCATCGCCAACAATTGGTCCCTAGATCAGCTAGCTCAAGCCTATGTAAGGGAGATTGTAAGATTACACGGAGTACCCAGTTCTATAGTCTCGAGCGAGGATACCAGATTCGATCTGGTTTTGGAAAAACAATTCTGAGGCGTTTGGCACAAAGCTCAAGTTCAGTACCGCTTTTCACCCAGCTACAGATGGGCAGACAGAGAGGACCATCCAAACCCTCGAAGATATGCTGCGAGCATGCGCTTTAGATTTCAAGGACTCGTGGGACGACGAGTTGACCCTCATTGAGTTCTCATACAACAACAGTTACCATGCTAGTATAGGGATGTCACCCTTCGAAGCTTTGTATGGAAGGAGATGTAGAACTCCCCTATGTTGGCAGGACATTGATGAAGCTCTAACGATCGGACCGGACCTAATACAGGCCACTACTCAGAAGGTTCGAATCATTCAAGACAAGATGAAGGCACCACAAAGTCGACAAAAGAGTTATGCAGACAGAAGGAGAAGACCCTTGGAGTTCGAAGTAGGAAAATATGTGTTTTTACGTGTTTCACCCACGAAGGGAGTTATGAGATTCGGCCAGTCGGGGAAGTTGACACCAAGGTTTATCGGGCCATACCCAATTTTAGAACGCATCGGAGAAGTCGCCTCTGATTACATTGCCGGAGAACTCCCGAGTGCACATTGTCTTCCATGTGTCACAACTCAGGAAATACGTTCCGGACCCGACCCATGTGATTGATCCCGAGCCGCTTCAACTGCAAGAAGATCTGAGCTATGAAGAGCAGCCGCTAGAATTATTGGACCGTAGAGAAAAACAGCTTAGGAGGAAAGTAGTTCCCTTGGTAAAAGTACGATGGGCGAATCATACCACAACGGGAAGCAGAGAAGACGAAATGAGGAAGAAGTACCCTCACTTGTTCCAAGACTAAGGCGCGTCAAGTTTCGGGGACGAAACTTCTTTTAAGAAGGTAATGATGTAAAACCTCGAGTTTTAGGAGGAATGAAACCGTTAGTTTCCTTACCGGACCGTTAGGGTTAAGTTTAAGTTTCGAGGACAAAACTTTTTTTAAGAAGGTAATGATGTAAAACCCCGAAAAATCCAACGATGTTGACCGTGACGTCGTTAATAAAATAGGTTTGACCTCGTTATTTACTGTTGTTCGTAATGTGTTTATTTATGCTAACGCTTGAGCTCGTAGGACCGTTGAGGGGCTAACAAGGGTAGAATAGTAATTTCTGCGGGTTAATATTATTATGTGAGTAATTACATGGATATTATTTGTTATGTGATTATATGATTATTAAAATTAATATTATTATTACTATTATTAGTAATTCCTTAATTCTGTTTTTAGCTTAATGGGTTGGGTTAGGAATAGGATTAGTTAATTGGGCCTAATTAAATGGGTAATATATAAACCCCTTTCTTCCCTCTCAAACCCTAAAAACCCTAGTATCCCTCTCAATACCAAACCCTAGCTCCCTCCCTCTCTCTCTTCCTCTCTCTGAAACCGACGGCCACCACCACCGACCACCAGGCAGCCGCCGCAGCAATCGCCGGGAACCACCGCACGCCGCTGCAAACCACCGCAACCTTTCCCTTCTCTCTCTCTCCCTCTGTTTCGCTTTCTCTTTCTCCCTCCCTCTTCTCGACCGACGCGAACCACCGGCCGCCAGACGCAGCCCACCGCCGGAGTCGCAACCACCGCAACCACCCTGCACCGCCCTACTCACCGGAGCCGCCGTCGCACGAAGGGAACAACCCCGATCTCCTTATTGTCGCCGTTCGAACCCCGCTCCACCGACGCACCATTGCACCTCCGACCACCCTTCGTCACCCCAGCCGTCGCCCATCGCTGCCCAGTCGCCGGACCCCCTCCGACCGCCGCCCGCCGACGCCGTCGCCAGAAACCGCCCCTCTGCTTAACCTACGTAAACCCTAATCCTAACCCTAACCCTAATACGTTTTATATTCTTCTTTTTCCTTTTCTTTTTCCTTTTCTTTTTCTGTTTTATTATTATTACAATCTGAAATTATATTTATAATTTTTATGTTTATAATTTCTGTAATTTTGTAATTAGGGAAAATTATTTGTAATTGTAATTCTTGTTGTAATTAGGTGTAATTTATTAATTGTTATGTGTAAATTCTTAATTATTATGTGTAATTTTATGTTATAAATTGTAATTAGATTAGGTTGTAATAGTTGATTATTAGGTTTAAAAGTAGTTCTTTAGCATTCTTTATATTCTCTATATGAATCTTTTAGACCACAATATTATTGTATGTATGAATTTGGAAACTTATTTACCTAGGTTAATTCTTGAATGTTTAGTTATTAAATCGTTATGTTCTTTATTGTTTCTTAAAAGAAAATCCTGTTTAAGCTGCTAAATAAATTAGGTTGACTTAATAAAAGTATAATTCTTGCTTAGTAATTCTTGAATTCTTGAATAGTAGTTAAGAAATTTACATATTGATCTCTTTTAAAAGTTATCCATGATTAAGTTGTTAAGTGAATTAGATTTGTTTAACTATTAAAAGTTCAATTTTGTTAGTAATTCACGTTTCTTGTTAAATCTTGATTCTTGAAAATTAATTAGGTTCTTGTTTCATTAAGTTAAATATTATATGTTCTTTTATTTCTTTCTTAGGGTTCATTCTTGTTTAATTCATGTTTAATCTTGACTAAATAAGTTAGGTTGAGTTTACTGTCTATGAATTCTTGATTCTTGATTAAATCTTGTTTAAAGAAATTAGTTGTTGAGTTTTTGATTAGTAGTTTAAATGTTTATATGTACTTTATAGTTTATTTACATGTTCTTTAAGTCTTTTCCGAATCTTGACTAAAGAAACTCACATGTTATAACCGTCCTTGTTAATTCTTGAAATATTGAATTAGAATAATGTAGATTTCTTTTTAAGATAATGTTATAATTGTTTTATGCATGACCTTAGGTTTTATTTTAAATTTTATTAAAGGGTCTTTCATGTTTTCTAAATTAAATTTACTTCTACAAGTTTAATTGTTGGACCTAAGTTGAGTTGGACTTCCTACCTTAGACCCTAAGTATCGTTTTAAGCCCAAGTTAGAACCCCAAGACCTTTTTGGTAAAGGTTGGAACCGAAATAACAAATTAATTAATAACCGTTATCGGGACAGTTTCGTTGGGGTCTAAAGATCGGGTTGCCACGGTTAGTGTAGTCGTCTTTTGACCAAACCCTTTGGACTGGAGGTTCCCTTAGATGTTAGGAACCATAGGAATTTTGCGGATCGAACGTTTGATTTGTATAACCCGAGTTATAGTCTTTTTACCGGAACCTGTCAGATCTGGACCAATTGGGAAGATGGGTATTTTTAGAGTCCTTCGGGACTGAGTTGGGCTTAACCATCAACATAGAAGTTTTAATAGACATCCTGAGGTTTCCGAAAAGTCCAGAACCAGACCCATAGGATGTCGGGAAGTCGAGTTGTGACCCGTTTTATGTGAATGTTATAATCTGTCCTCTGTTTGCTTTTATTTATAAAGAATTGTTGAGTGAAATTAATGTGTGATCCTGTTATGTGTTATCTTAGAGATGTTAAGTGTAATTTCATAAATGATAGGAACCTAAGTGTTCCTAGGGGATGGGTTAGGTAGTTGATAGTTAATACTAACCTCGTTAGAACGCGTTTTGATTAGATAATTACTTTTATTCTAGGCCCGAGTTAGTGCGAGACGTTAGTGAGCTCAAGTGTGTTCTTCTCTTGCTGTGCTGTGAAGTATATCAAGTAATTGTCTATGCTCTAATCCCCATCGGGATGCTCTTTAAATGTGTTTTGATGTTTTATAATTTATTTTGAGAATTGCATCCCGAAAGGGGACTTTTGTGGAAATACGACCATCTGTTTTGATAATCTTTTTGATTCGATTGTGTTCTTGGTTTATTTGAGTTGAGAAATTGGATGGTCTTTTATTCGAAGTTTTTGTTAATGATTTTGATAACTTGGGATGGTTTGACTTGAGAGTCGTGAGTTGAGTTTGAATATTGTACTAATAATTCAAGTGGAAACGTTAAGCGGGTTTGAGGATAACTTTGTTGCAGGTGTAACAACCTGCAGGGTTATGGACCAGGAGATCAGGCCTTCCTTCCCTGATATAGGATAGTATTTGATGCCTTTGGTAGGCGATGTTCTTGATGCCTTTGGTAGGTGATGTTTTATGCCTTTGGTAGGCGATGTTATTGATGCCTTTGGTAGGCGATGTTCTTGATGCCTTTGGTAGGCGATGTTTTATGCCTTTGGTAGGCGATGTTATTTATGCCTTTGGTAGGCGATGTTCTTGATGCCTTTGGTAGGCGATGTTACTTTAAGGGATTTGGTATCCGCCCGCAAATTAAAATATGGATTGGATGGGTTGAGGAAGCGATTATGGGATTAAAGGTTTGTAAAGCGTTTGATTTGATCCTCTCCTAAAATGAATTGAAATGAACTTAAAGCATTTTAAGCGTTAGGGGTAGACATTATTGAGATTTCCTCATTTTTGAAATGTTTTGTTTTAGTGAAGATCTAAATCTTTGAGGGCGGGAATTAGAAGTGAGGACGAGTCTAGAAGTCCTTAAATCTTTTTATTTTGTTTCGTTATGATGTCTTAAAGTTGGTTTGAGTTGTTAGTAATTCTAGTTAGCGACAGTTATGTTTTCCTTTCTCGCCTTGTGTTCCTTCGGGGATACGGCAGTGACGCCCAAACTAAATTTGAAGTCTTCCGCTAAGTTTTGCCTGTTAACGTTAGTTTGACTTTGACTTTTTATAATTGAATTTCCGGGGCGTTACATTAAAATAATTATTTAATATAAACAAAATATTTATACTATAAAACAAAAACGCTTCCTATATTATTATTACATTTCAGCATATCTATGATATAAAACATTGCTACTATTAAGAAAAAGACAAATTACTTTAATTATGTGTAACGCTCTCGATGTCATTATTCTCAATATTATTACTATATAATGCTAACTGCTACCATTTTATTATCAATGGGTCTTAATTGTATTACTATATAATGTTAATTGCTACCATGATTTTATTATCAATGGGCCTTAATTGTCATGTAACTGACGTATGTGTCATTGGTATGCATTGATGGTGCCCTTATATTTCACACTCTCAAGGATAATTATTAGATTAAGTTATAAAAGGAATTTGTCAAGTTGCAGATCTATGTTCATAACAAATTTCACTTTCTTATAATTTGTGTTGAAGGTATTTCTCTATGTGATATGTATGTAATATTGTTTTATTTTAGTTTCACCTCTATTGTATCGAAAATTGCGATTGTAGGTTGTTCAATATCAGAATATGTTATATTATTCATATAGAATATTCAAAGGTAAAATTCTCAATAATACTATCTATGCACTAGAAAAGTTTAGAGTTCAATTAAAAGATATATTTTACGTATTTAGACAAAATAAAAATAAGTTAGGTACTAAAATATGAATTCATTTTCAAAAAATAATATCATCACATAATACGTTTTGTTTGCTTACATGGGAGTATCACATAAAATTGTGAGTTGAGATAATGTAGATTATATACAATATATAGGTGTCACATGTGAAGTATCATCTCCATAAAAGAAAATATAGTATGATATAAATTTTTATGGGTTATTTCATTTTTTCGGTACATATGTGATGATTTTTTTTATATATTATTCAATAATATGCTTGAATTTAATTTGCATAAATAATTACATTTATTAGTTGATTTCTCTTGTAAAGTTGCATCTACAGTGGACATATTTTGAATTTGAATAGATTTTCATTTACAAAAAAAATTATCCAAGAAGTAGAGGTATTTTTAATTTTAATCGTCTTAACATAATTTTTGAAATAAACATAAAATTAATATATACATAAGTGTCGTATTTTGTTTTCTATATTTTAGTTGTATATAGCTTATTGCATATGAGTGTCTGTTTTTCAGCGTTTCATGTAATAATATTCATTTATATCGTTATCTTATAAATAATTTAGTTTGTAGTAATCATGTAAGAGTTTTTTTTTTCTCTAATTTTATGATTCACTAATTCTATTTACTATTCTAATATTTGCCAGGCATATATTGAATTTGTGGTGTTATTTTTCAAGAACAAGTTAGCTTAAAATAAAAATATGCATAATGTTAGTTTGTAATTCATAGATTTTATTCATGTTAGATGGTTCAATTTAAGATATTTAACTGGTACAACTCAATATTGAGAAAAATATAGAAAATATATTAACATATTAAAAAACTAATTTATTTTTATAACTTTTCAAACAATAAATGTGGTTTGATTTTTGCTAACAATATGTGTAGTTTAATATTGTCTCGTGCAACGCACGGATCAGAAGACTAGTATCATTAAACCCCCCTTCCCCCCCCCCCCCCCAAATGATCAACAAAAAATCAATAAGCCTCAATTACAATTTACCCCAAGGGCCTAAAAGTAAGCAAAATATTTCACATGATGATCCAAACATTATGATCATCGTCATCAACATCAACATCATCAACATCATCATCAACAGCATCACCTACCCATTTACAACATTAAAAATAAAAAAAAAAACTAAAAACAAACCCTAGAAACACCATCCCCCAACCCAAAAACCCAGGGGCGGATGTAGCTTGTAATCAGTGGAGTCAAGCGACTCCACTGGAATTTTACAAAAAAAAATTAATTTCTGAAAAAAAATAATATATAATACATGTATATATACAGATTATGTGTAGTAAGAAGCGTTCAGTGAAGAGCAGTCCAGCGGTGACTGCACTGCTTGTTTAACATTTAGGGCATGAGTTCAAACATTAGTAGATGCTACTATTAGTTATTTTTGAAAATCGATTCAGTGCTTGCTTTTATTGATCAAGGCGTGAGTTCGAGCCTTAGTAGACGCAACTATTGGATTTTTTGAAAATCGATTCAGTGCTTGCTTCCATTGATCAAGGTGCGAGTTTATCCTAGCAAAATCTGCTTCTATCGTTGCCTTATTTAATCTATTTACAGCTTCCCCCTTCATTCCTTCTAAGTTCTATCCGAAACTCGAAAGTCCTATCCGGCCATCTCCGATCCTCCCTCCCCACAAATTATATGGGACACCATGGTAGGTACAATTTTTTAATATTGAAATATATCAATTTTTCATGTGGTGAATTTTTGTGACAATTTCAAAACTTTAAAAAATATCGATGAACGTTTTAATAATATTAATAAATTTATAAAGAATTTTACAATCAATATTGATTAATGTTTAAAAACAATTAGATATAAGTAGTGTATCTATGTAGATATACCAAGGTAGACCATATAACGATTCCTCCATGAACCCACCAACTTAAAAATCAGAGAACTCACCGTCGTTGATGCCCAACGGGAACTACCTCTGCTCGTCCTTTGCTGTTGCCCACCGCAGCCTGCGCTCGATCTGCTGCCAATCTTCGTCTTGTGGTCCATCTCTTTATATCCACTCTCTCAACTCAACCTCTTGTGATTTTTTTATTTTAAATTACTCTCTAAGTTCTAAGTTTCTAGTACCATTCGTGACTTTTCTATAGTCCATTCTCAGTTCATTTTCAATTCTCGTGACGCTCTAGTATTTTTAAAATTCTCTTGTGGCTAAAGTAGGGTATGTATTTATTGATTCATTAAATGAGTCAATATTATCAAATCAGGAGTACCTATTCATGAATTGAATTATGTGAATGTTGTGGAAATAAAATTTACTAATTGAATACATAACTTACTATGTTTCTATACTATTCGACTTCGGAGATAGTCAATTGTTAAAATATGGAAAATTCACTTGCTAGTTCATTGAATTATTTCTAGTTAATTGAATTATGAATGACTAATTTACCAATTTACTTTAGGTCTTGTTAAACTTTAATTTCTTTTAGCAAAATATTATTGACTCCACTGACTTTAAATCCTGGATCCGCCATTGTAAAAACCCCCACCCACATCTCCTCCTCACTTTGTTAGGCCCTGTTCGACAAAAAAAGCGGATTGAGTAGCAGATACTTGTTTGTATAGCAGATAGATGTTTACATAGCGGATAACTGATTTCTATTAGCGGATAGCTGATAGCTATTAAAATAGTTGTATGTAAAGACTGTGTTCGGTAAAATCAGATGTTAGAGTAGCTGATGATCAAAGTGAAATGACCAAAAAGGATATGTCTCTTATTGTTGTTGTTATTATTATATATTAGTATTGTTGTTATTGTTGTTGTTGTTGTTGTTATTTTACTGTTGTCATCGTTGTTATTATTATTCTATCATCATCATTATTATCATTATTATTAATTACTGCCTCCATCTTAAAATATTTATCTCATTTGATTTAGCACGCATTTTAAGGACAATCAACAAATTAACCTTAATTAGCAATAAAATATTAATAATACCTTTAGTTTTAAATTCAAAACTATTATTTATACTTTCCCCTCTCATATTTAAATACTTTTAAAATTCAAATTAAGGAGATTTTAGTAATTTCAATACAATAAAAATTTCCATTTAAGGAAAGTGAACATAATTTTGGAACATCCAAAAATAGAATAGTGGACAAATAATTTGGAACGGAGGGTACTTTTTTCGCCACAAAAAGTTTGTTCAAGTTTGACTAAAGAGGTAGAAAATTTTAAATTTTGACTGTTAATTTATCAAATTATATATTGAACTATTAGATGAAACTAGAATTGTCAGATTTGTAACGGAAAATGTTTTTACTTCAACATAATTTTACAAATTTTGGTAATCTAAAACATGAAAGTTTATTGATCAAAGTGTTGCATCGAATACCGTCAAAATTAAATGAGACAATTTTTTTGGGTGGAGAAAGTATTATTATTATTATTATTATTATTATTATTATTATTATTATTAGATGATAATACACTAAACTTTAAGGGTATTGGACAATAATACACTGCACTTTTGTTTTGGACTCTAATACACTGAACTTTGAAGGTATTAGACAATAAATCAATAATGCACTCAGACCAATTTAGCTGGTGGTTGACGCGGTGACTGTCCTATTTTGAAGTGTCGTTTTTCTATTTTTCCAAAAAAAATATACAATAGTCATCCTGTTTATGTGCACTTTCTTACGAGGCAAAAATTGTTTCTGAAAAAAATAGAAAAAAAAAACAACACCTCAAAGTATTACAGCCACCGCGTCAACCACCAGTTGAATTGGTCTGAGTGCATTATTGTCCAATACCCTCAAAGTTCAGTGTATTATAATCCAAAAAAAAAGTTCAATGCATTATTGTCCAATAACCCTAAAGTTCAGTGTATTATCATTCAATAATCCTTATTATTATTATTATTATTATTATTATTATTATTATAATATTTTGGTAGATATGTACACTTGGCAAGGTCTCCTTTGTTCAATCAATATTGTCCTTTGTTCAATCAAATATGGGCAAAGTATTGCCCAAGAATTCTGCAGCAAACGTAGGGCAAATATGGAAAACAAATTATCAAATACTACCCATCAAGTTTGATGTTACTCATAGTAACATCTGTGAAATTTACCCAAAATGCTAGTTTAAACACTACTCGCTAATTTTAAACGCTTCCGCATGGCCGCATCGAACATCTAAAAATTGATAAAATAGTGTTTTAACTGATTAAAACGCTAAAAGTTATTCTAAACGCTACTGACGAACATGGTCTTAATGTTGCTGCCAAACTCCCTAGAATAGCACCAAACAGAGCAACCACCATGACAATTAGAATTGTCATCCTTTGCTTGTTCTTGACCTTCTCAACTTGCATCCCCATAACCTCTGCTTCCAACTCCTCCACCCTCCCATTTGCCTTATCCGACTCCTCCAGCGTGTTTTTGTTGTTGATAACATCAACAACAACAAACTGCTTCAGACATACACAGACACCATCACTATGAACTTCCAATACCCACACCCACCTTCTCGAACCGATGCCTTCACGCTGAAGGCAAACCTCCGAAGTGGGTTCTTGTCTGTGTAGGAAGTCAGCACCATTGGCACCCTGCCACAAGGGCATCTCTTCGGCACTCTGGTCTGACAGTAGCAATTGCAACAACTTCATTTCACATTGTCGTTAAAACCTTGACCGCCGGAGTTTCCATGGTCGTCTCCTCCAGTTGAGTAAGACATTATCAGTGTTTGTGAGATGAAAGCAAAAAGAAGATAAGAGGAAGAGACCAGAAGAAGAACAGAGAAAGATGGATGGCAGAGAAGAAGATGAACAGTTGGAAAGTAGAGGAGTAGAGAGAAAGATGAGGGGCATGTATTCAAAAAGTTTAGGGGTAGGGTTTATACTCCCTCCTTCCATTATTATTTGTCACATTAGACATAATTTCAAAAACAAAAAAAAAAATCACTCTTCTACATTAATTTAGCTTATTGGAAATGTGAAAATATTGAATAAAATGGTGAATAAAAAAGGGAAAAGGTGAATAAAAAAGAAAAATGGAAGAAAAAGAGGTAATTAATAAGGTTAATTTGCTACTACCTCCGTTTTCTTTTATCTATCGTTTAGGAAATTGTGCCAAAAACTTTGACCGTTAATATTTTAATTTATATAATGATTCATCATATGAAATTAATGTCGTTAGATTCGTAATGAAAAATTAGTGGCATTTTTGGCACTTTGTCAAACTCAAAAGCATTTTTGAATACTCCAATTTAGAAAGTTTAGTGGCTTTTTTTTTTTTTTTTTTTTCAAGAACTCGAACCAAGCCACGACAGTACAACACACTTTCTTGTTGTAGACTGGTAGTTGCGTAGTTGATATTTTCTGCTGTAGCGTTTATGTAATTGTAAGGTATCAAAGGCAGGGGAGATTCCGCATATTCAACGGTATAGGCTTCAACGCAGCGACGTCGTCTTGTCCTTGCTACATCTTGTGAATTTTGATTCATCATTTCATTGCAGTGTCGTGTCTGGATGGAATTTGATTAAGCCAACAAAAACAAAAACACAAACACAACACAAATACACAATACACAGGGGATGAACAAGAACAAGAAGCAGAACAGGTAGGAATTGCCCAGAGAGCTCTCATTAACCACCATGTCAAACACCTCCCTAATCTCTCTTCTCTCTTTCTTCATTTTCTCTCTTTTGATCTCAACACCTGATGCGCAAGTCCTCCTGAAAATCCCATTTCACCCAAGAGATCTTCTCCCATTTTTACCCAGAGAGCTCTCATGGCCGATTCTCAACACTTTACACGGCGCAGTTGACCTTCTTCCCTCTTTTGTTGGGGCCGTTTCTTCTACTAATAACATCTCCCAATGGAAAGGTGCTTGCTTTTATGACAACCATGCCTGGATGGAATTTCATAATAAAACTGGCAGCCAATATGGTGGTGGCACTCTTCATATTAAGGTATGTGATTGCGTCCCCCTTTTTTTCGGTTTTTTGTTTGCTGCAGACTGATCAAATTTCCTGTTTTTTTGGGGGTTTTAGTGATTTCGTGAGGGTTTGAACTTGGGTTTGAGATGTGGGTAGTCGATAGTTGATGATTGCGTAATTTAGCTTCTCGTTTTAATTGCCAAGGGTTAAGTTCAGTGGGTTTTCGTAAATTTCTGCCTTATTTAGGAAGATTTTCAAGAGGGTTGTGGGTTTTATGGAATTGTATTTCTAATTGCATATTGTTCATAAATTTGGTGTCGATATGATGGTGGCACACTTGATACTATGGTCTGTGGTTTCTTCCCCTATTTTTAATGTGGGTTTTAGTGACTTTGTGGGTTTTGAGACGTAGGTAATGGGTGTTGCGTGTTTGCTTGATTTCTGTTGTTGGTTCTAATTGTCAATGGTTAAGCTCAGTGGGGTTTTTGTAAAGTTTCCAACTCATTGAGTGAACTTTTCAAGTGGGTGGGATGTGGGCATTATGTAAATTTGTTTGTAATTGAGAGTAAACTTGATGTTGGTTTTATTGACAGAGTTGTGACTTATGGATTTTGGTAGAAATTTCTGTTTAAGCGTGAATTCTAGTAATTCTTCTTCTGGAAATTGTTATGTGGGACTCTATCTCCAGTTGCTTAATTTTTGGCATGGAGTCTGAAGACACATTTGTCGGACAAAAAGTGATTTCTTTCATGTGCTACATTGTTAGTCCCAGGTGAATGGATATGTTGTTGGGTTCGAAATTGTTGTAGTTATTCGGCTTTCGTCATGCAAAGGGAAAAGAAACAGGTAGGGAAAGAGTAAAAGGCTGGAGAACTTGGTTCTTTGGTTGTTTGTTACTGCAAAGAAAAGGATTGGATAGAGTTCTGGTTTAAGGGGGCAGGAAGAGAATAAAGAGACATGCCAACATGAGTTAAAGAAACACAGGGAGATCCCAACTGAATTTTAGCATGATAGTCAATCTCTTTCCTTTTTCTTTTTATGGCAATACCACAAGGTAGAGGGTGAAAATAAGTATCTACTTCCAGAATTGCTGACTGTAGAGTGTAAGCAAATGTTTGGTGATGCTTCTGAAGTCTGTCCTGTTTGGAAGTTGGCATTCCTCAATGGTTCACCGAACTTGACCTAGTTTTGAACTTCATGTGAAGGTAGAACATTACTATGATGAATAGATATGTGACCAAGCTAGTTAAAACCAGAGGCGGATATCTCATATCATAGCAGATATAGCTTGGAATCAGTTTTTTTTTTTTTTAAATAGTTATTGAGTGTTGACATGTGAGTGAGTTGGTGTCTTTTACAAGCCATTAGGATATAACCCACCAAAACCATAGTTGTGTCAGTGAAATAGCAGTGTTCATATGTACCTACTCACAGCGATAATTTATTGCTGAATATAGTGAAACTAGCAGATGAAAAGAAGCTTTGAACCTGCAATGTCATGAAGGGAGTTCAGTAGCTTTTACGTCAACGGTAAACTAGATATCACAGAGACATCTTGTTGGTTTTAAAATGTTAGGGTGTGTTAGGATTCTAAGGGCGTAGTTAGCAAACAAACAATAATAAAGGCTAAAAATAAATAAAGATTTGACACAAGGAATTAACGTGGAAAAACCCAAACCGGGAAAAAACCACGAACGATGCACTATCAGAGGATTACAACGGTGTTTCAGAGATTCCCAGACCTCCACAATCTCTCACAACCTTCCTAGAGTTACAACCTGAGAACTCAACACTCACAGTTGAGCCTCACACAACTCCCTCAGAAACATAGAGATTACAGGTCAATCTCTTGTGGTATAAGATGAAACACTCTCAATTGCATTATAAATAAACCTAGCACCTAGGCTCTATTTATAGTACAAGGCTGACACAATTTTAGGATTAATAGAGTCCCTACAGCAAAGGAATTACAAAAAAAGAAGTGGAAAAAATCAACAACCTGATTTCCACTCAAACTCTTCTACCTTGCTCCCCAAGAGACAGAGACCAACCCAAAATTGGTCTCCACATTCAACCCAACAATCTCCCACTTGGAGACCAATTGTAAACGCAGCCTTTGTCGATTATCATCAATCACCACTTCAACACCTCCTCGAATCCTTTAGTGCATCCATCTCGATCTTGTTCAGCAAAGATCAACAGAGGTCCCAGTTGACCTCCCATCAACTCCTCCTTTTGCAACAGGCTCCCACTTGAACTGATCACGCCCCTGCAACTTCGACATACGCATCATCGTCAACAACTTAGGGGAATTTTGGATTGGGATTTTACCTCGTGTTGAACTTGTTGCATTCTCGTGCAGGTTAGATGCGTTCCCCGGCTGACCATTCGTTCCCGTAGCCTCGACTGGAAACCTCCTCGTTTCTGGTACCCACCTCTCATCAGAGAAGCTAACACGCCTTTGACGAGCATGAACCGGCATGTTAGAGATATCAATGACAGAATATAGCTTCCCCTCTTTGCTGCCATTTGCAATTATCAGAGATCCTTTCGTTACCCTCCAATGACCATCTTCAAATCTCGTTGTGAACCCCTCCTCATCCAGTTGACTCACAGATACAAGGTTCTTGGTCAGACCCGGTACATACCGAACATTCTTCAACCTCCAAGTTCCACCCTTAGAAGTTTTAATGTTCACATCACCTCTTCCTAGCACCTTTAGGTTGTGACCGTTTGCAAACCTAACCCTGCCAAACCTACCACTCACAAAATTACTTAAGGCCTCCTTGCTAGACGAAGAGTGAAACGAAGCACCCGAATCTCTCACCCAACCCCCTTCTAACTTGTCAACACAAACAGTTAGGGCATCACCAAAATCCTCAACAGAATATATAGAGTCCTGGTCATTATGGCTGCTCTTCTTAGGTTTGGGACAATCCCTACGAAAATGACCTCTATCACCACAGTTCCAACACAACACCTGCTCCATGTTTCGACCTCTAGATTTTGATCGACCCCGACCCGAACTCCCACTATTCCTCCTACCACGATACCAAAGCATCCCCCGAAGACTCAGACACATCGGAATCTTTCCTGCGAATACTTTCATTCAGGACCAAGTCTCTAATTTCCCCAAACTTCAGTTTCTCATCCTTCTTAGTTGAAGAAGTTACAGAAGTCACAAAATTTTCCCAAGACTTAGGTAGGGTAGCCAATAGTATATTAGCATTCATCTCATCGTTGAACTTAAATCCCACAGAGGTTAATTTTGATAGTATCATATTCAACTCATTCATACTATCATGCATATCACTAGACACATGCATCTTAAATTCAAACAAACGACGTAACACATATACCTTGTTCACCGCCGAAAGTTTCTCATATGTGTTTTGCAAGGCCTCGAGCAGATCTTTCGTCGTTTTCTGATCTTTGGCGTTGAAAGCCACGTTCCGAGCTAGCGTCAGCCTGACCATACTGAATGCCTGACCATCAAGCTCTTCCCAATCCTTCTGTTCCATCTCTTTTGGCTTATCACCCATCGCAAGATGCAACCTTTGCTGGCGGAGCACATCCTCAACGCGCATCCTCCACCATGCGTGGTCTTTCCCATCGAACTCCGGAATCTTCACAATAGCGCCCGCCATTGCTTCTCAGTCTGCAGATCAACCACGCTCCAACCAAAGCTCTGATACCACTTGTTAGGATTCTCAGGGCGTAGTTAGCAGACAAACAATAATAAAGGCGAAAAATAAATAAAGATTCGACACAAGGAATTAACGTGGAAAAACCCAAACCGGGAAAAAACCACGAAAGATGCACTATCAGAGGATTACAACGGTGTTTCAGAGATTCCCAGACCTCCACAATCTCTCAAACCTTCCTAGAGTTACAACCTGAGAACTCAACACTCACAGTTGAGCCTCACACAACTCCCTCAGAAACATAGAGATTACAGGTCAATCTCTTGTGGTATAAGATGAAACACTCTCAATTGCATTATAAATAAACCTAGCACCTAGGCTCTATTTATAGTACAAGGCTGACACAATTTTAGGATTAATAGAGTCCTTACAGCAAAGGAATTACAAAAAAAGAAGTGGAAAAAATCAACAATCTGATTCCCACTCAAACTCTTCTACCTTGCTCCCCAAGAGACAGAGACCAACCCAAAATTGGTCTCCACATTCAACCCAACAGGGTGAAGAAGGGACAGAAGAGTCTCAGAACATTTGTTCGGAAATTTTTGTACAATGCTATGGTTAAACTGGATACCCCATCACAAGGATGTAGCCCTTGATAGACCTGTATAGCAACATGGAGACTCACGATCACTCTAGCGCATTTATAAATCTATGTTGTCTGCTGTTTGTCCTGAGCATATTCTTCAGCACTTTTCCTGTTTGTTTTATATTTCCTTCAATGTGAAGACTAAAGGTGTTTGATTTATTTTACTTTCGGTCAATGTCCTTTGATAATGCTTGGTAGCCCTTAACTGTTCCCCACTGCAAATGTTTGTTTGATCAATATCTCATTTCTCAAAACCTTGATCGCTGAGTTGACCTGAATGCTTTCTTCTTTCTATTATTTAACCAGGTAAGTAAAGCTCATAGCTGGACTTGTATGGACATTTATGTCTTTGCAACTCCATATCGCGTGACATGGGACTACTATTTCCTATCACGGGAGCATACAATGGATTTCAAGGAGTGGACTGGGAAAGCAGAATATGAATATGTAAGTAACTTCTTTCCCTTCGGGTTCTCTTTTCTCTGACTTGATGTTTTGGCGTCCATTTTCACATTACTTTTAGCTCAGGTAAAAAATCACGGGGTTTCAATTTTCCTTATGCAAGCTGGAATGCTGGGGACTCTAGAAGCATTATGGGAAGTATTTCCACTATTTACAAATACTGGTTGGGGTGAGAACGCTAACCTTGGTTTCCTTAAGAAGCATATGGGAGCTTCCTTTGAGGAACGTCCACAACCGTGGGTTACAAACATTACTACTGATGAGATTCACTCTGGAGATTTCCTTGCTATATCGAAAATTCGTGGAAGGTGGGGCGGATTTGAGACTTTGGAGAAGTGGGTTACAGGATCTTACGCAGGTCACACTGCTATGTGCTTGAGGGATTCAGAAGGGAAGTTGTGGGTTGCTGAATCAGGGCATGAAAATTATGAGGTAAGGATTCAAAGTGCAGACACTGCATTCCTCCCTGTATTTAGTGCTAATTACCGTGCTGTTTCTGTGATTTTTCTATGATGAGATTGATAAGTGTACTTGTGAAGCATTGTTGCCATCCACTTTATCACCTATTGATGACACTCATGACACTGATAATTTCCGTGGGCCTACATGTATGCCCTGGAATTATCAGAATGTTGTTGTGATGTATATAAGTGCTAACTGTAGTGACAGAGCTTATGGGGCTTCCCCACACAAGACGTTCAAACTCTTGGAAAATTGGCTTGGGGATGCATTCCAATGTCTTATGCTTCATTTAGGCTGTTAGGCAAACTACGGGCATGGTACGAGTAGTTTCGACTTTCGATAATCGTTTCTTGCTTTGCTTGTTTACCTATGGCATTGATTAATGAGGTTATTTTGGAGTATCATCTAATAAATCTAGTTTACTGATATGGACCTTAGCAAGTTAAGCAACTCCCATCCCCCCAAAAGTTTAGGGTTATGAAAGTTGGTAATTTTGAGCTTCGTAGAGTTCATCTGCTTGCAAGCATCTTGCTTAGTAGGAGGCTCTCTTTCATTGTTTGGATTTGCTCGACACAGCTTATGTTTGGGAGTTCCTACATGTGCTCCCATCTCCAATGCAATTTGTTATATGTTGTGCTAGGAACTTTGTAAGGGACAACTGCAAATCAATGTACCTCCCCGTCAATCCACCTCTGGAGACCAAAATAAATAAATAAATAAAATTCCCTGTGAAGAAGAGCTGAAGTTATTATTAGTTCACTGGGCCCCGATTGATTGCAGTTACATCCTTTGAACAGTAACGTTGTCGTCGCCAGCATCCAGTTCTCCAATCTGTTGTCACTATTGTTCCTGTATTTACAATCACACATACCAAAACAAATCATAGTCTATAGTCTGTAGCCTCACTAGTCAGTTGGATGATGTCTCTGCTATTGACAACAGGATCATGGAGGGAGTAACAAAAGCTTCCGTTGATTGAGACTGTAGGATACCTAATACAATCTAGCCTTAAGGTTGGGAGTTTTTTGTCTTCGACTTTTTGCATTATGTAACTCTTGAAATCTTCTTTTTGATTAATTTTGATTAAACTCTTTAATGTTTATCTAGTTTTGGGTCCAGCTTTCTTGCATTTAATATAAGGTTTCTGCTTGCCCAATCAGTTGAGGTTGCCTTTACACATTACTGTTTACTTTTAGAGGCAAGAACCAGTCTTTTTCCCTTTGGCATGGGTTCCTAAGTGCGTCATTCAAAATTTTGGATGGTGATCAAGGCGTCATTCAAATGCGTCCTGTATAGGTTTGCAGTATCCCTCTCTGTGCTATTGGGAGGCTTTCTGACCCTTAGATGAAGTCATAAAAGAAATGTAGGGATTTATAATATTCAGTAATTTTGTGGGGTTTCTGAAACTGTCTAAATTACATTTCTGTAGTATTTCATTATTAAAGTCCTTCAAAATCACCTTTATATTCTCTTGTGTGTTGCTTTTCTGAAGTTCCACTAGCTTCATGTCACATTGATATAGACTGACTGGCATAGGATTTTCGTGTTATAGGGAGAAGACATTATAGCTTTGGTTCCATGGGAAGAGTGGTGGGAATTTGAATTGACTAAAGATGACTCAAATCCCCACATTGCATTGCTTCCTCTACATCCTGATTTACGTGCCAAGTTCAATGAAACTGCAGCGTGGGAGTATGCTAAAAGCCTGGATGGCCAAGTATATGGTTACCATAACATGATATTCAGCTGGATAGACACTATCAGTAATAATTATCCTCCGCCACTGGATGCTCATCTGGTAAGATGTCCTTTCCCTAGTTTTGTCTGGCAACTTTCAACATCTTAGGTTGTATAGAAACTATAACCTTTTTTTTGTGATCACCAACTAAGATTTTCTGTGGAATGTGGAGTCTTGAATTGTAGACTTCATTATAGGGGGGCTATTATTAATATTCATTGGTATTCTGGTGTGTATATCAATTGCCTCATGAGCACCTGAAATGTTGCAGATATTTTCACTTTGCATGCACGCCTCTTATTACTGACTCAAGTGTTGGGACCATCTGGTGCATTTTGAATTTTGATTCCATGTTGATGTGTATCGTAGGTGTGTTTGTGTGTGTGTTTTCCATTTTTCTCACACAAACGCTGGCAATTTACTTGACGAAATCGTCTCGTTGGTTGGGTGGTTAAACTGAAACTAGCCTCAGTGCCTCTGATTGATCCTTTTCTGAAAATGAATTAAGTATTTTGGGATTTGATTCACAATGGAATTAAGAAAGAGAATTAACCTTGGACACACAAATTTTATGACTTGGTCAGTCAGTTGTTGATTACTTTTTTCGTATTATGCAGGTTGCTTCTGTTATGACTATATGGAATCAGATGCAGCCTAAATATGCGGCAAACCTTTGGAATGAAGCTTTGAATAAACGGCTGGGAACTGAGGTATTTTTATTTTCTAAAGTGTCTCCCCATTGTCTTTTTGCTTCTTCCAATACATGATAATTACCCAACTTGTGTAAAATGATCTAGTTCTTGACAATAGTCATCATAATCAATTTATCATAACCTGGGAAAGATAACTTTATGTTTGTAGCAGTTCAAAAGGACAAATATTGGTGGCTCAAATGGTTATGGTTGATAAAATAGAGTTGTGGGAAAATGACTGCTAAGGTGGAGATTAATTATTGTTTTGCTGCTGCAATTTTGTTTTTTCAAACAGGGTCTTGATCTCCCAGAAGTCCTTGTAGAAGTTGAAAAACGTGGATCATCGTTCGATCAGTTACTTACAATTCCTGAACAAGATGATTGGGTCTATGCTGATGGAAAGTCAGTGTCATGTGTTGCTTATGTGCTTGAAATATACAAGGCAGCTGGGCTTTTTGAACCGTATACAAGCGCCATTGAAGCAACTGAATTCACTGTAAGTATTCTCATTTCTTCTTCTGTCAGTGAATATTATTCTACCTATGCTTGTCATCTGTGTTCACCTGAGGTGACTTCTTCTTACCCAGTTATGTATTGGTGTTGCGTCGGTATGTCTATTTAGCAAAACTGCATGTACTAATTACTATGAGTAGCCTAATTTTGGGTTAGTTAGTTCAACTTCAGTCTATTGGGCTCCTTGTCAAATTTGGGTGGCCTAGGTGCTTATTTCGAGTCCGGTTGGACCTACCCTAATTCCAAGGCATCCGTGTCAAGCATCTGGGTCAAAGTACATCGTGTCCTTGATTGTATGGACCGATACATTGCCACTAGCTTCTTCTTTTCTTTCTTTTTTCTTTTTTTTTTTTTAACAATGGTAAGTTAAATCACCAACTGGGTCCTTCACAAGGTGTTGACCTAGCAGGCTGGCAAGCACGGAAAAGGGTAACACGAACACTAGCTTGGATATAATGGAACCTTAGCCTTAAAAATAGCCCCACAAGGGGTCCCCGGGAGTACCAACAATTGGACTTGACAATTGGGTCGTTTAGGTCACGTTCTGGTTGGGTCATGTTAGAGTGAACAAGATTCAGGTTGGGTTACTTTTGGGTCGGGTTTATATTGTATTGCTTTGTTTTTAGTTAGATAAGATTGCATTGCAAAAATGAAAACTTCGGCAGAAGATAAAGTTGGTTGGTTGGGTCATTTTGGACCACTTAATTTTGGCCTTTTTGGGTCTGGTTCGGGTCAGTTTTAGGTGGATTGCTTGGGTTGGTTTAGTTTTGTTAGGTCTCCAAGAAAATTGTAACCACGGGAACCAACCTTGGTGAGGAGGATACACACCTCATCATGCTACTTGAACTACCCGGCTTAATCTAGAATGCTCCTTTTCATTAACATTGACATTTCTTGGAGTATACATAACCTACAAAAGTCAAAACAAATTCCAAGGCATAGGATGAGATTTCAGCATGTCTTTGTTCCTTTCTTTGAACAGTACACGGAGATGATTTTTGGTTTGCCATTGCAGATAAAGGATGCCTACACACTAAAATTCTTTGAAACCAATACAAGTCGGCTGCCAAGCTGGTGTAATGACGGTGACACTGTGAAGCTTCCATTTTGTCAGATTCGAGGCAAGTACAGAATGGAACTACCCGAATACAACACAATCGAGCCTTACCCACATATGAATGAAAAATGCCCTTCTCTTCCCCCGAAATACTACAGACCAAAAAGTTGTTGAGAGGCCGCCTTCAAAACTCCTAGTAACATCTTCTTAACATGTATCCTATGACATTGATTCTGTATATAAATTTGCTTTATGTACAATTGACCTGATTCAGTATCACTGAAAGTGTATGTTGGTAGATAATTGTTGTAGTATTAGACCATTGGTTTGTACATTCAGTTAAGTTAGCTATTAATAGGATGAGATCTTTGTTGTATTTGGACATAATTCAGTAATATATTTGGTCATAACAGTCTTATGCTCCTGTGTTACTTTGATTCAGTGATATCAATGGAGAAGCATCACCAATTGAATCATTTGACAGAGGCACAGAGTGCAGTTGATCGTTCAATTCGTGGTCATGTTTGGATTAATATCATTGTCGATCAATTGTTCAGAAGTGGTAATACAAAAAAGAAAAGGGAAACGAAATAAACCTATGACTTCCCTACACAGAACCATAGTCACGAGTGGTAGAAAAAACGTAAGCAAGAGTTTGGAAGTAATGCAGAAATGCAGTGCAGGCAGTCATGAGTCCCAAAGAATGTCTCTTTTATGTGATCATTCAGCCTTTTTGGCTTTGGCAGAGAAGTGGTTGCCACCAGTTACGACCTTGTATGCGTAGAATGCAGTCATGAATGCACTGCAAAGAGGCGGCAAAACCAATGAGAAATAGCTAATCAAGAACAGCAGTTCAGGCCTTTGGAACAAGTCAAATTCTGTCATGTAAAAGAAAATACACAGCATGTAAGTAGATAATCAAGTTACCTGATGCCAGCAACAATTCCAGCAGGCATTATCTTTGACGTCTCCATATAACGTTGCCCCATCACATATGTAAGTCCAGTTGCCGTCACTATTAAGCCAAATGGACGAGGTTAAAGTTAGAAATTATAGCGATAAAAGCTACATCAAGCAAGCATCAAAGGGAGCTCCAGATCTCCAGCAGGGCTCAGTATCAAAGAAGATGAGATATTGATCTTATAATTTTCTCTCTTCATGGAGATTATGTCCCCTGATAAGAATCCGTGATCCCCAGATGACCACCATTTTTTATGATAACTAATACGCAGCAGGGAGAAAGCTAACATGAGGGAACATATCATAACACATACAAAGCTAACAAAGGAAAAACTCTACCGATCTGAAGTTTAGATGATGGAGATTAGTCCAAAGAACCAGCTTTCCCTATTAAATCAGCACCTGATCAATTCACACTCTCGGCCAAAATTGGGTTACTAGCAATTGAAAAAATGGAAAAGAAAGAAAAACAAACCAGAGCCCCTATGAATCAACTGAAATGTCCTTTATCCAGAATACCTTGCACTACCAAGAACAAAGGATGGGGATTTGAGCCCAGTCAAAGTGGACAACCTATAACCACCAAAGATTAAAAATACCTCACGCATAGATTCCACCACATTTGACATTTCCTAAAGGTAAAGTGCCAATAGGGGCAACGTTATTGCTTGCTAAAATGATATTATTGATGATCAGGGCCGGCATCAACTCATTCAGTCTTACTCTTATCCGAAGATGTTACGAACCGAGATCCCAATGATAGAGTTTAGGATCAGAACTCAGGAGGCAGCTTTCATCTTGGCATTCCAATTCATGACAATATTAGCTACCTAAATGAATCAACAACAAATGAGCAGGAATGATGGCAACCCTCAACAAGTTTGAGTCTAATCATTACAAAAAGGCCCCAGAAATCCCACCAAAAGGCAATAAATACTCTATACATTACTAAATTCTACCGATCGAAACTCTATTAAATGAACACGAGAAACATGTAACACCCATGAATGTGGGTATCTCAAAGTTATAAAGGAAGAAATCATGTAAAAGTGAGATGAAGTGAGTCAACGTTATAGATGGGAAAAGGGGGAGGTTTACCATACCAGTCTCAAGAATCAAGGCAAAATAGGAGTTTTTGCGCTTCTCAAAAGCCTTGAGACTCAAATAGCCAGCTAGAATGAGCAGGAACCCAGCACCAGCGCCTCCAGCGAGAGAAACCAGACTAGCCTTCTTGGCATAGCCGATGAGTCCGCCGAGTAACAGGACCAACCCGTATGGGATTGTGAAGCAAAAGTCATGCATCTTGGAGAAATGGGTATGTTAGAATGATGAAGAATGAATGAGTTATGTTACGGAGATGGAGATGGGTTTTTCAACAGGAGAAATGAGATCAATGTACCGAAATTGGAAGTGGTCAAAACTGAGAAGGGAAAAAGGGAGAAATAGCGTGTGCCAGACTTGTGGACTTTTCGGTACAGTAGTAGTAGTTGTTGATGTCAACGACTCCACCAGTCTACCACCCTGGACCCTCCTATTTTTAATTCAATGCAGCAGGGAATAACCATTCTTCTCATTTGCCTGCTTCTCCAGTTTCAACATTCGAAAATCTCAACCATCGGGATTGGGGAATTAATTCATAAAATGATTCTGTACTCCCTCGTTTCGAATTGATCAATACTATTTTTAATATCATTCTTTAATTGATAATCTTTTATATAATATTTTTTAAAATAATTATAATATTATATTTTTATGGTATATTTTTTTCATCATAAATATAACGATGTTAATTTTACATAATAACTCATGGTACATATTGAAAATTTTATAAAAAAAAAAAATTTGAAATTTGATTATACGATTTTCAAAAACAACAATCAACATCAAGTATCCCTACAATTTTGATTCTGGTAGGGTGACGGGGAAATTCAACCTCTGTGCTTACTTCCTCTATTTTTATTTATTTGTCTATTTAATTAATTTTTTTGCCATTAATCATTTATTATTTTAAATTTTTATATAACTTTTACGAATTTTATATCTTTGTTCTTCATCTCTCATAATTAATTTGTTTTAATTTAAGTAATTTTATGATTTTTCTCCCTAACTTTATGAGTTATATTTACATATCCTCAATCTTCCAAAATAACAAATAAGTAGTAATGGAGGGAGGACTTTAATTAGAATCAAATTATCATTTTAGTAAAACTAGGAATATCCTCCCTCCGTATTCATTCATTTGTCATTTTGGAAGACTGACGAGATATCAAAATACTACACCCATTAATGGTCACCTTGATTTATATGTGAATCAAATTTTAAAGATTTTGACCATTAATTTCCAACACATAGAATATTTTATTATACAAAAAGTACTATATTTAGATTCATACCTAAAATACTACTACTATAAAAGTATAATGTTGTAATTTTTTATAAAATATGTTATTAGAAATTTTCAGTCAATGAATGATATTTGGACACCTTATAATATTAATTAGATGACAATTACTTTGGAACGAAGTAAGAAATTAATAAAGTTATGAAGAAAAGGTATAAAATTACTTAAATTGGTAAAATTTAATTATGAGAGATGAAAAATATAGATGTAAAATTGGTAAAAATAACATTAAAAATATAAAATAATAAATAATTGGAAAAAATAAGTTGAATAAATAAATAGAAACAAAGGGAGTCAACAATATAAGCTTAGTGAAAGTTAATAGTAATATTTTTCTTGAAAACTTTTTACGGAGCCAATGGCTAACAGTAGACAATGCAAATTAGTAATTTAAATTGGGTGAAATGACCAAGTCTAACATGAGTACACACAAAAAAGATGTAGAGCATCTGGATAAGGACGTGGATTCAGCTAAAAAAAAAAATAGAGAGTAGATCTGAATCCAAGTAAACCCTGTCTAAATCCTGGCCGTAGTCATCCCTAAATGTTAGATACATCGGCCTTAGGTTTCAATTCCTGATATGAATGCCTTTTTTTTTCTTTTGGCAGTAACTTGTTAGGTGGCACCGTCAGTCTAATTCTGTTCTGTTCTTGGAAACCTAAACCTTGAAACCGTCATCTGTCTAACATTTCAAGTCTAAACTCTCAAGACACTCAGTTTTGAACGATAATTCAGACTGGTGGTTAACTGTAGTGCAGATTGTGTTCCAACTAGATTTGTATGTTTGAGATCCTGCAACTTGGGCCCTTACTTCCCAAACTGGCTTCCTACAATCCTACCAACAGGAACTTGAGCATACTTGCTGTGTCCAATACTGAACTGTCTCATAATGAGATCTTTGTACTATTTCACAATTGCCAATTTATCTTTCATATTATATTGGATTTGAGTTCAACCAACATTGACAGCATAATACCATCATTTTCCTGAGATGCTATCATAGAGATGATGTTTCATGCATGTTCATCACCCCTCTTCAACATTTATGCTTGGTCATCACTCATCACACATTTTCTGCTCTACATTAACATACAAAATTTCCGTCCAGAATTCAAAGAAAATATCCTCGAAAGTAGACTGGCAAAATTTATTGTCAATTTGCAACAGAGGTCAGAAACAGTGCCAACTGGTTGAAGACTTGAAGTAAGAACTACCACCATCATATTTGCTGAGTGGTTCACAACTTGAGATGGCTGACCTATGCTAAGTTCCTTCAGGTGTTGGTTTGTGTAAATCATGTAATTGCACACCAGACTGCAAAATGTAGTCTGAGGATCATAACAGAGGAGAAATATTCTGCCATAGCCTGATAGTTTAGCTTTCTATTTTCGTGTCAGAAAGCTGCATAATGTAACAGAAAGTCATTCTGATGGGAGCCGAGCTATCCTCTATGATGAAATTCATTCAGATGGAAGCCAAGACCCCCCCCCCCCTGTCTGTAGTGGAACATATCTTGATGATTAGATCCCCTTTGCAGCATCTATGGCACTCCGAGATTGAGAATGACTGCTGTCTCTCTTTCCTCTCCAAAGGATAATTTGCTCATCTTTGAATAAGATTGGGACACACGGTACCAGATCCTGCATTGATTTAAGGCATGGATCAGAAATAAAACATGAGAAGATGACATAAAGCATCATTCTGAGATCTGGGTCAATGTAACTTACTCTTAGCTTCACACCGATCCTTTTACAGTCACTGGTTCCGACGTAGGAGCAGTCCAGCCTCACCACCTCCTCACTTTCAAAAGCATCCCGCACTCTCTGCACCACATTTACATACACACCATTCCTGGCTAACACAACAACATGAACCAAAATTATGAACCTCATAATGCTGTTTTTCAGATTGCTACCAGAAAGAAACAATGGGTTATCATGCTCATTTTGCTACAGTATCAGACTGATTATCATTCGCAAGAAAAAGCAGCTTACACAGTTTCATGAGAGCAAGCGAATTAAGTCCCCTGTTCCTTAGCTCTTTGGTTTCTTCAAAAGTCAAGCCATCAGCAACATTCTTCACAAGCTTGGGATATATTGGAGCACGGGGCTTCCAAAGCATTAATGGAATAACAGGCCTATTCTTAGGATCATAATTTCTGCCTCGATATAGAAGTATAACATTAAGGTGGCGGTAAATAACCTTTCCGCCAGATTTATCCTGCATAAAGTGCAAAACTATGTGAGTAGCATCACAAATGCCAATTACTAGTCACAGGATCAGCTTGTTAATGGCAATAAATGTTAGTCAGATGGATACCTCGAGGTGAAAGCACACATTGTCCATGTCAAGGGTTGGTATTCCCAAGCACTTGATCCTCACAGCCTCAGCCCTCCGCCAATGATTGTGTATGTCATCCAACATGTTATGTGTAACACCGCCCCTCCCTAACCAGAAAACAACAACAGAAGAAGACGAGACGATCATGTCATGTTGAATAATCACAATCCATGGGGAGGGTTTAATCCAAATACATGGAAAAACAAGTAAATTTAGCCCGAAACCAAACACTTCAACCGTTCTGTAATTGTAGTTTTAAAGTTTTAAGACTTCAGTAGAGCATGAAATTTGCTCTAAAATTTCATGAACAGTAGGCTTGATAAGTATAAGATGAAATGAACAAAGCCATGAATTTATCACTAACATAAAGACACTAACTATAGCAATCATGTCAGAAAGAGTCTTCACACCAGCTCTTAGCTTGTGGTGCATGAGTTCCACACTCTCACAAAATAACATGAGTATGGATTCTTCAAGTTTTGTTTCGGACCAGCAAAGGCAAAGTTTTCAGGAAAAGGGAGAGCATGACACCTGCACAAGTGTCCATGCGACGCCACAATTGTGCCCAACCCCAACATAGCTTACCCACATACCTGAAAAGCTCCCAAACATGACATCGCCCATCGCCTAAACATTAACAGCACCTCAGCATGATCTACAGCTGAAGAACACACAACATGATATGGCTCACAAAAGTGATTTGTGATCCCCCTCCCCCCAAAAGAAGGAAAAGAATTACACATGCATTACGGTACTTTTACCTATATCTTTAGTCTTTACCATTTGTGTACTCACCATTGCTTAGCATTACCATAGACTTAAATAATACGACTGCTACAGTTCAATGTTCAAGAGTTAGAACTAGCTACAATTACTAACAAGCCATGGGTAAGATCATCAATAGCATAACGCTGGTCACAAGTGCCAAAACTATAGCAGAGTCAAACCTGATAGTAAACTGAATCAGCTTAAACTAGTGCCCAAAGCAAGTCCACAAGAAAACCTCAGCAAGTTGATCAAATTCAGAGGTCAAAACCTCAGCAAAATCATATACTTGAACCAGGAGCAAAATCAACTAAGGAACCAAATATACAGGAAAATGAAAGAGTAAAGAGCATAATTAATAAAGAGAGGAGAAAGGACTACCAACATTAATCTGGCGATTACAATCATTATGGCGATACCTCTCAACAAGGTCAGCAATCTCTTCCTCCGTAAGTGGGTCTCCTAGAATCCAGTTCCTCTGCTCCTCCCATGTTTGTCGCTCGGCTTCCTCTTCGACCGGAGCGCACGTCCCTGTCCATTTGCGGTCAAGCCGTCCCGGACCAAATGGGGAGAATTTGGGTGGTTCACGGAACCCGATTGGCTCAACCGAGGGGTCCGACTCCGAATAAGAGTACCGGAAGTCGAAGGGCAGCTCCGACTTTACAGGAAATTTATCGACTTTTTCTGAATGAGTGGGTTGTTTGTGTCTCCTGAATTTGGGTTTCTGGGGTTTAGGGGGTTTCGATATGGGAGAGAAAGGTGGGTCGTCGTCGCCGGAAGAGCGGTAGGAGTTGACGGAGTAAGAGAGAGCTGGGGTTCGGGTTAAGGGGTTGAAACGACGTAGTATTGACAGCTTTAGCATTGGCCCATTGCCTGTTGGGTGCTCCTCTTCCTCTCTTTCTCATGAAAGTTTGAAACGAATCAAAGAATTCAGAGTTGAAGATTAGAGAGAGTGACAGACGGACAATTTTGAGGTTGAAGACGATGGGTTAGCTTTGCAATGGGCCGCCCGTATTTTGAGACCCCACCTCAAATCTTCACTGCTAGTTCACTCCAAAACTTACAATAAAAAAAAGGAAATTAGATTCTAATAATACTAGCTATTGGTGATATAAAATTTAATAATACGAACTTTTGATTTGGTGATTAATAATACGAACTTTGACCCCCTGTTACCCCTAATAACACACCACCGAGTTATGTTGAACTTAACTCAGTGGCATGCTGATGTGGCGGCGGAGGAAGGGTGTTGACTTTTTTAATTTGATCGTTGACTTTTTTAATTTGGCTATGTCACCTAAAATTTGTCCACTCATCTTTCCCTTTTTTTTTCTTTTTTTCTCTCCTCTATCCCCTTTCCAGCCCCCTCCTCCTCCTCTTCTTCTTCGATCCACCAAACAGCAACAATGGCCTGCAGAAGATGCATCACTACTCTAATAACCCGCCATAGTTGTTCCCTTCTCTCCCCAAATCATCGTTCCCTTAACACTACAACATGAAACGTCTACGGCGACCGACCCAGGCGACCGATATGTATCGGTCGCTTAGGTCGACACGGACGACCGATACTCCGCGACCGATACCATATCGGTCGCTAATTAGCGACCGATATAGTATCGGTCGCAGTGATCACTTTATCGGTCGCTGCGCTTGCGACCGATACCATATCGATCGCTGGGTATCGGTCGCCGCGCAAAATTAATTTCGACAACGGTAACATTTAATACATTTGTCTAGTTATCGGTCGCTAAGCCAGCGATCGATACAGTATCGGTCGCTGCATATCGGTCGCCGACCATTTTTAATCGCTCAACAGGCAGAATTCATTCGATAACGCTGCACTCTCACTTTCTCTCTCTCCATCTCGCTCGGTCTCTCTCACACGCCGAACCCAACCACCGCCCCAACCACCGTCACTCCGGCCACCACCCGTCGATGCCGGCGGACGCTGCGACCACAGACGACCACCGGTGCGCACTTTTCCGGCAACCACCAATGTAAGTCCCTAATTTATTTTTGTAGTTAAATTGTTGATTTTTAATTGTAAATTTCATATATATTGTTGTATTTGAGTAATTTATTTGAGTAATTTTAGTCTGGTTATGGTTTGGAATTCAAATTTAGGGTAGTGTTTAGTGTTAGTCAAGTTTAGGGTTTGAAATTTGATTTAGAATTGTGTTTTGAATGTAAATTTTTAGGGTGAATTTGAGTAATTACTTAAGTAATTTTAGTGTGGTTATGGTTTGAAATTCAAATTTAGGGCAGTGTTTACTGTTTAGTGTTAGTCAAGTTTAGGGTTTGAAATTCGATTTAGAATTGTTTTGAATGTAAATTTTTAGGGTGAATTTGAGTAATTACTTGAGTAATTTTAGTGAGGTTATGGTTTCAAATTCAAATTTAGGGTAGTGTTTAGTGTTAGTCAAGTTTAGGGTTTGAAATTTGATTTAGAATTGTGTTTTGAATGTAAATTTTTAGGGTGAATTTGAGTGTAAGTTATTAGGGTGAATTCGATTTTAGTATGGTTATGGTTTGAAATTCAAATTTAGAACAGTGTATGCTTTGAATGTAAAATTTTTAGGGTTTAAATGTTGTTAGGACTTGAAATTAAAATTATATTATTGTTGTTTATTAATGTAAGAGTATCGGTCGTTGAAATTGTTGATTTTTAATTGTAAAATTCATACATGTTGTTGTATTTGAGTAATTTACTTGAGTAATTTAGGGTTTACAAGGTTATGAATAACTAGTTTAATTAGTCTAATTAATTATAGGATGTTTGTATGGGTTAGGGCTGTGGTTATGGTTAATTGTTTGTATATGTTTGGTTAGTTAAGTTAAATTAATTTAGTTATAAATTTGAGTTAAGTATAATTATATATTTAGTTAAATGAAGTTAAAATAATTCTTGAGAATGTTTATGATTATTCAAATTTAAGTGGGCTAGTTTTATATGTTATAAGTTAGGGTTGAGTATGAATGGTTTTGGTAGTTATTAATAAGTTAGTTATTATATTTGGTTAAAAACAAATTTACGCGATTGCCAACTTCGTTGGTTAACTTAATTTAAGGGGATGTCTTCAAACAGCCCATGATGACATGGCTATAAAACTCTGACGGATTGTTCCCCATAAGAACTATGAATCTGTTTTTCGAAGACGTCCCTTTAATTAAGTTAGCCTATAAAGTTGGTAGCGTAAATTGTTTGCTAACCCAACCTAATTGCTAACTTAATTACTTATAACTTCAAATGAAGACATAAATTGTTAATAATTATGTCACGTCCATTTACGTAATCAACAATAAGTTGCTACGTAAGTACTCAACAATCATTTAAGTAGCTTAGTTGTAGATGTCATAAAAAAGTGTCGAGTTTGGATGATTTTGGTAGTTATTAGTTAGTGAGTTAGTTATTATGTTTGATTAGGAATGAATTTATGCAACTGCCAACTTCGTTGTATAACTTAATCAAAGGCAAGTCTCTAAATGCCAATTCAACCTTGCTGTGATGAACAAGTTGTCAGGGTTATACGTATGGTGATCAACCGCTTGTGACATAGCAAATGTGAATCGTTATGTATTTAGCATCCCAACCACTTATAAAATGAACACCCAAGAACTCAATCTTGATTTCTTGGGTGTTCGTCTTACTGGGGATGAGGATGCTATGCACAACGATCGACATTTGCTACGTCACAAGCGGTGGATCACCCATACATATAACTTTGACAGCTTGTTAATCACAACAAGGTTGAATTGACATTTGGAGACTTGCCTTTGATTAAGTTATCCAACGAAGTTGGTAGCATAAACTTGTTGCTAATCCAACCTAATTGCTAACTTAATTATTCATAACTCCAAATGAACACATTAATTATTATTAATTATGTGACATCCATTTACTAACTTAATTAAGTACTCAATAAACAGTTGCTACATAATAATATAGGTTATTAGTTAGGATAATTGAATTCTAATAATCCCTACTTTCACCAATTGGACAATGGTGGACCGTACTTTCACTTTGTATTCTGGTGGTCCAAAAAAAAAATAAAATTGGATTATAGTGGTACCAAATCCACCTCCACATTTTTCTTATTTTTTTCATTCCTACACTATATTGTTTTTATTTTTTTCGTTCCTGCCCCTAGAAAGTTAATGAATTGTAGTTTCTAAAACATTTTTTAAATTATTTTTTTGAGACTCCAAATAATTATTATGATTTTTTAAAAATAATAAAAGTGAAAAAATCGTAAAAAATAGTAAAAAAATGAAAAAAATGGGAGAAACGCTGTAAATTCATTAAAAATCATTGTAAAGTGTTATACTAAGTTTTGAATCAAATGCAACACAAAATCTATGATTCCCTCGAAAATATCCCACTATAATTCAATTTTATTTTTTTTTGGACCGCCAGAATACAAAGTGAAAGTACGGTCCACCATTGTCCAATTGGTGAAAGTAGGGATTATTAGAATCCAGTTATCCTATTAGTTATGGTAGTTTATAGTAGTAAGAAGGTTAATTTATAGTTCTAGTATCTTAGTTGTAAATGTCATGAAAAGAGGTTGAGTTTGGATACTGTTAGTGTACAAGTAGAGTGTGTTTGTGACCTGAAAATCTATGGTTGAAAATGATTATCACGAGTCGTATCGACTCACCAAAAGGTAGCACAATCTCAGCAATGAAATTGCGCGAGGTCTATAGTGATTTGGGAGTTAGAAGCGTCTCAGATTCAGTACAATGCAGTGTTTCTATTGTGCAGCCTGGTGAGCATCAAGATAAGGTGGGAATGAAAGAGAAGCTTATAGTAAAGGGTCTAATATAAATCGTGTTGGGTTTTTTTGCATGTAAGATTCATAGGTCTATCAAAGTAAGACACGATGCTTTGATGGATCTATGAATCTTACATGCAAGAAAGCCCAACACGATTTCTATTAAACCCTTTACTATAAGCTTCTCTTTCATTCCCACCTTATCTTGATGCCCACCAGGATGCACAATAGAAACACTGCATTGTACTGAATCTGAGACGCTTCTAACTCCCAAAGCACTATAGACCTCGCGCAATTTCTCTGCTGAGATTGCGCTACTTTTTGGTGAACCAGACAATATAAAGGAGAGTCTACGACTCGTGAAAGTCATTTTCAATCATAGATTAACCAGAACAAACACACTCTACTTGGATAATAGCAGGATCCTCTTGACTGGTGACATAACTTAGTTGTAGATGTCCAAAAAATATTTACTTGAAGTAGAAAATGGATGTATGAAATTATATATTTGCTTTAATTAATTGTGACTTAATCCCTTACAATGATATGTAAATTGTATGCAGTTAAATACATAATGGAGAGTAGTAGAAAATGGATGTATGAAAGACATGATGGTGAATATCTTAGTGTGGAATTCGTACGTAGGGTGAATGAAGAATTTATACCTGTTGCAAAACAATGGAGTAGTTTGGGGAAACTTAGGTGTCCTTGTAGCAAATGCAAAAACTTGAAGTACATTGACGAGGATACGGTGAAGCTACATTTGTACAAACACGGATTTCCAACATACGCAACTCCGTCCACCGATGCCATTATGCGTGATCAACTTGCTGCCCACTCATCCGCCCTCTCCCAGCCTCAAAGCCAACTAACACAAGTTTTCCAACATCAACAACAAGGCGGTAGTTCTTCTTCCCCATCTCAATATCTGAACTTGTCAGGATCCCCGCAATTCCCTTCCCAACCTTGAACTTATGAACTTTTAGTTATTATATATATGTATGGATATTAAGTATGAAACATATGTATGTATGAAACTTAGTTTATCTATGAAACATATGCATGAATGTTTAGTATTATATATGTTTAATTATGTTATGTATGAAACTGACAGGTGGAAAAATACGCAGCTGAATATATATATATATATATATATATATATATATATATATACAGTAGTGCACGCTACACGACTTGTGACAACCTAATTGTCTGATTAGATAATCTAACAGGAATGTATAACGAACACAATCACATAGCATATTGTTTGAGGTTTTTTTTCTTTTTTCCGTCATTCATAGTCATCAAAACAAAAGGTATGTAAGTAGTTTTCTAATAAGATATGAGTGGGGTTTATACAAAAATATACACATATGAACATCCCCATAACAGAAAAAAGAACATCCCAAGAGTCCATGCTATATATATAGTAGATGCAAGTAGCTGCATAGGAGGGTCAATGTCTACCCGGTCTGAGGAAAGTACATGATGGCAAAATATACACATCTCTTGCTTCGCTGTTTTCAATCTTTGCAAATGTGACTCAGCTTTATAGGTCGCCCAATTCAAAGAGAAATTCCCAAGCTTGCACAAAAGCAAAGAAAAACCAACTGAATAAAATTTCTGGATGTCATTCTTGGGCCTCCCACTTCACAATGGGGTTGATGATCTCAATAGGCAGTTCAAAACATTGGGTTAAAAAGCAAAAGGTTCCAAATTTATGCAATTCATCGTCAACAAGATGCTTAATTGGCAAACATCTTATGCACGTCAGGTATATGACAGGTAGAAGATCTATGTTATTCCGAACTCCAAAGTGCAGGTCTTGCTTACTTATGAAGGGTCTATGGAGATCTAAATGTAGACATGTACAATCTTGTCTGAGTAGATATTCTAGCATGCAGAGATACAGATTTCAAGATACCCACAAAACAAAATACAGAATGATGTAGATTTACTGAAAATAAGTTGTCTACTGTGAAATACATGAATAACTCCCGTTTACCAAAATTTACCAATTTTTGGCTCAAGTTACCAATTTACCAAAACTTACCAAAAATTACCAAAGTTAAGAAAAAAAAAATTTGATGTATTAGCATAAATTTGCCAAAAGTTATAAAAAATTACCAAAAATTAACTTTTATCCAACTATTTTCAACCCATGAATCTTACACACCATAAATTACTCCAAAATTCTAGTGATGCTTGGCATCCATATACAACAACTACAAGGAAAGACATAAACATGATGCAAGTTGTGAAGCAAATTAGGGATGATCATGTCTCACAGTCTCCATGCTACCATTTGCTACTGAAAAGAGGCTAAACTGAACTCATAGAGTAAAGGTATAAGCTAGTAGTGCATGTGAAGCCACACAGAAGCATTGTTTATTTTTATTTGTCAGGGTAGGTGAACCAATTTGGACTTGGAGACGTACAATGGCCCACACAAATAAACACTACGGATGAACTGTTGGGGTCCTAATTGATTTCTTCTACTTCTGCACCTGATTTCATGCCCTTTTTGAAAATGATTTTGGGTGTGTATCCTTAAATATATTGTAAAATAGATCTTCATGATTTATATAAATGAATAGTACATGTAATCTTTTCACACCTCAATTGGTTGATCCTCATTTTCCCTTAATCGTTGGGTTCTCTAGATCGAACAAATGGATATGCTTTAATCTTGATAAGATATACAGGATCACATCATAAGGAATGAGTTTTCCCTTAATCGTTGGGTTCTCTAGATCGACCAAGTGGAACTTTTTTCTAGTTAGTATTGAACTCTTTTATGTGTATATGTACACCTTCATTCTCTCTACACCCCCACTACTACCACCAGAACCATATTGTGTCAGGGTACAGTTTTTCCATCGGCTGTTGATCACACTCAACCAATTTCCACTTTTTCTAATTAAAACATTTCAACAGTAAGATCTGAACTCAATTAGAACCACAAATCAACCTGAGACTAACAGCCAAATCATTCTCAGATTCGACCAAAATCAGTTATTAACCAAAAACCGAATGTCATATACATCAACCCCGAACATTAACCAAAAAATTCACAATAGGGAATACGCAACCCTAATTCCTCTAAACTAAGTCGTAAACCCTAGTACTTTGAACATGACTAAATTGTGGACAAGAAAATTAAGAACTGTCTAAATGACAAAAACTTGAACATGCATCATCCAAACGTAAAGATTATTTTCTTTATATAGATATAGTCAGTCTGCCTCATGTCAAACATTTTCTTAACCAGAATAGGTCGTTTCAATAAACCAAGCAAATATAGAAAGCCAAGTACATGACATTAGGCACTATAAAGAAGTATATGAGATTCTTTTTCCTATTTAAAAAAAAAAAAAAAGAAAAAGAAGTATATGAGATAATAAATCAGATCGGCTAACCTCCAACCAAACTGAAGTAGTCTCACTTCCAGTGGCTAAACATTGGCAGACAAAGATAGTATGTCCTTCCTTCACTTCCTGCAGAAAGAAGCCAACAAGCACTAAAACTACCGCGCAGATGTAGAGAATTAGCCAATAAATTTGATGAATGTATAATTGTTGAGTATAACCATAATTGACCCCTTGTGCCACTATACACATAGGCTAGTAAGTTTGTATATGGTTTCACTTGAGACAGTCCATGAAAGCTTATTGGCAGTGGGTTCGAGATCACCTCCTCTTGATCAGGCGTTAGAACAAACCAAAAATTTCCGGTGCCAGAGAAATGGGGTGTTCAATTTTGTTGATACTTGCAACTCAGAGTCCACAATATCGAACATCACCTGCAAAAGAGGCACACTTACACACAACAAAGAAGTTGGAAGCCTGACATTGCATATTATGTCATTGACATCACAACTAACAAACTTTAAGCTTTTTCTAGAGGATTAGCAAATAAGTTACTTAAGCTAATGAAACTCATTAATTAAGATCCTTAAATCAAAAAGTTTACCACATAGTGACATAATAAAATGAGTCGATAGATGATAAACAATCACTATGAAAAACCCAAAAAATGACATGAATGCATTCATGTGACTTGAATCCACATATTCAATGTTCTACTTAAACATTTCAACACCAAACCTGTTTTAACAATCAATCAAAACCCAAGAGTGGACCTTTCACATGAACACTTGTTTGAGTATCAAAAAATTAACCTCAATGCATCACAAGGTAATGTTGCTTAACACTGATCACTGACCAGTCAAACAAGCTGAAATTGATGTACAACACAGTTTTTACCCGATCAGACAAGCTGAAATTCGCTGGAAAAACGATCACTTAGTCACGCTATCCTTTCATATCTGTTGTGTAGCACTGGTCCCACTACACTCTTCGAAATAAGCAATGGTACAAAGGAATGACCATAATATTTTTATTAAAAAAAGGGTACGAAATTGACCAAATTAAATTCAAAATTACATTTGGTCAGTTCCATACCTTTTTAAATAGTATGGTCAATTTCATACCTTATTACATAATTGGCTAACTTTCAAACCATCAACAATTAATATCGAATATCTAGCGCCCTTTCATATACCCTCGTCCTCTCTTACATGCTCTCTTCCCTGCACAGTTACCATCAAAGATCATGATTACAAGTGCAGATCAAGCATTTTATGTGACTAATAATGCTATACTTCTCGTGGATTTTAATCGACTGCATTCTGCCTTGTAGGTACCATGGCTTATGGTAAAATTGAATCTGATTACAGGGAAGGTCAAACATCAAGTTTATAGCTCTCGTTCTACTAACTTGTTTGTCAGAATGGAATTGTGCATCCACGTTGATTTATTAAATAACATGACCATCCCACACTTATTTCATGATATAATGGGAGTGTAGTCAAATATGACTGGCATGTTTTGGCCAAAATACATTACTACTCTACCAGTCATTTAACTGAACTGAAATAGGCCTCATGGTCATATTTTTCCCTTTCAAATAGTGATCATGAGTAATAAGTATCCATTTCAATTCTCCATGTGCAAACTTAATAAATTGTAGAACAATGTCTAAGTGCAAGCGCCTAACCAATTCAATTTCATCCCTAATCAGCAGAATGTTCATCAAGGATCTCAAGTGAGAAATTCTCCACTTTGGTTCCTACACATATTCGTTTATTTAAATAAGTTGTTTGCTATTTCAAATTTCTAATGGCATGTCATGTATATATGCAAAGTTCAAAGTCTAAAGTCTCCAGAGTAAACTACCCAAAAAAAAAAATTGATCGAAATTCTATTTGAAAATCGTCAGAATTTTACTAAAACTTGTCTACTATATAATAGCAAAGCTTATCTTACGGATCCACCACTGTCTCAATAATACATTGTCCGTCTGAAAACAAGGAAAAGCTTATCTTACGGATCCAAGTCACTCTCTACTATTTAATAGCAAAGTTTTAGAAAAGGAATTTTGTTGAGAAAATCATTCACATTTTCCATAACATTAATAACTAATATTCCTCCAATTTTCCAAAAGCCATATGAAAAAGTCACTTTTCAAAAAAAAAAATATATATCATTTGCAAAAAATAAATTAAATCCTTGAAAAAGAAAATCAAAATCAAAATAAAAAATTTAGAAGATGCAAAATGGCAGATATGGGTGGGACGGTGGGTACTTGGAAACTCCTCACAGTCGAGACCCCAAAACAGAACCCATTGTACATGATTCTGAAGCTATTTTAAAAATATTTCTTGAGAAGTCACACTTCAAACTCTACAATATGATGCTAATGGAAATATTATGCTCATTGAAATTCTTTACGGAGATATTAGAATGTCCTGAATGATTCTATAAGTTGAGCACGCAAAACCTCTCAGATCATATGGTTTAGTTCAATGAGCCGCAAGCAACAATTTATTGCAATTGATCAGCTTGGATGAACACTTCTATGATCTTTAAAGAGTTACATGTCTTCTTGCAAGTACTTCTATAATCGCAACAGATCATTATTTTTTTTGTTCACAATTAGTTGCCTAGTTAATTCAAAAGTTGGACTGTGGTTAAAATTATGTATTGAGATAGTGTGCTTTAATCTTGCGAGTACTTCAGTAGTGGAAAAATAACCAATGAAAAAGTAAAATAAACAATCATATTCATCACCTTGAGGAATAGAACCAAGAGGAAAATCCAACACCTCTCTTGATTCACAAAGAGCAACTACTGTATTCAAGCCTGCCCAATAAAAAGCAACAAAATTTTGATTACAAATAGTAAAGCATTGCAGTGAAAGAGTCATAAAAAAGCAAGCTATCAAGAGATGGTACAAGTTAAATTAAAATCGCAACACAGGGCACACTAAGTTACAATTGCAAGACCCAGTAAACACAATCCCATTAGCTTCAGCATATCCAAGATTTAACATGCATGAAGAAAAAGATCAGCAACACCAATATTATACCACGATTATGAAGTCCAATCTTTTTAGGCTGATGACTGGGTAACTGATTAAACATCCATACCAAATTTCCCCTGTTCCAAATTTCAACAACTATCACATACGATTTTGAGAGGTAAATTAATGGATGTGAGGTGTCTAATTCTCAACAAAACTATATTGATCGAATTTGAGGAACTACTGACCTAGAAAAAGATGCTTGGAGCCACAAAATAAAACGTGACAAACAGAAAACTAAAACTTCAAATTAAAATCAAATCTAAACCTAATCAACTTAACTTGTTGGCTTCCACTTCTTCAATTAATAACTACCTAAGTGCATCGAAGATGACAATAATAAGGCAATGTAGACATGCAACAACGAACCTCGACTGAAACTTTCAACAAATTCAATTACATGCATTATCATACATAAAATGCAATTGATTTTTCATAAAAGATTTCAAGAATTAAATATAACCAACAGTACCCCACAACGATAAGCATAATTTCACATGCATAGAAAAGGATTCGACTTACTTCTGGTGTCCCTTCAATGAGAAGAGGTCTGCATAAGAGCAACAAAAATGAAGAGAGCAGACCCATAAAGTAACATAGACGAAGAGAACAACACAGACAAAGATAAGAGGAGATGATTAAAACTACGAGGACAGGACTTAGGACTTCATATGAGGGTGAGACAGAAAAATCCACTCGGCAAAGGATCGATTGATCAACCCACTCAGAAAGAGAGGAGGATTATCTGATGAGAGAAAAAATGGAGGAAGAGAATAGTCCAATAGACAGCTCCGGCGCTAAGGCTAGCAACTTGGTTCCAATTAGTTATTAAAAAAATAGAAATCCATAAAACTCACAAACTGCAGATCTTAATTCAAGTTTACAAAAAGATGAAATATGACACAAACAATCATATCGCACACTGGAAACAGACATGCAACTGCAAATGTTCACCAGAAAATCGACAAGAGAGGAAAATAAATCAATAAATAATTCAACCCAAAACCTAAAAATTCACACAAACATGAATTACAGATTGAACCCAAGACAATCATAACCCAAAAATGAGAACTATCAGAATTTCAAAATCGCTTACAAAATTAAAATAAAAATTATTCGTTACCTCTTAACTAACTGATCGTACACTTCATATTTGATGACAAATTGAAATGACAGAAGTTTACTACATGAGAGAATGAGAGAGGAAGGAGATTGTTTCAATGGTAATTAGGCTTGATAGAATGGTTGGGGGGACTGGCAGAGAAATGGGAAGGAGTGGACAAAATTACTGCAAGTCGTCGTCTGACTCTGAGTAACCATTTAGGGCACAAATGAAATTCAGAATTCAAGGTAAGGGTATAATAGGAAACTAACATTTGGGACACATTTTGGCTTGGCTGCTTTTATAAGTAGGTTTTGATATTTTGATATATATATATATATATATATATATATATATATATATTTAAAAATAGCAGCGACCGATAATTCAACAAATACAGTATGATCAGAACCTAGTCGATATCAATTAAGAATTATTTTTTTAAAAAAATATATTAAAATTGCGACTGATATGTATCCGTCGCTGCGTAACAGTCACTATTTTACGATGCATAATTTGCGACCGTCTGATGTCGTCATTGGCTATCGATCGTGATTAGCGGCGATCGTATCGGTCGCCGTGCCGTTTATCGGTCGCAAGTTTGGCGACCGATATATATCAGTCGCTCGGTTCGGAAAACGACGGATATACGGCGACCGATACGTATCGGTCGCTGATATCGATCGTCCGCCCTCTCTTGCGACCGATAGAGCCCCATTGCGACCGATATTAACGGTCGTCGTAGGCCTGTTCTGTTGTAGTGCAAATCCCTCGCATCTCAACTCCCTTCTATCCAACGCCTTCCCCACAACATTTTCAATACCCATTTTCATCCACAATCAATCCTAAATCGCACCCTTTGTTCACACAGCAAAACCCCTGAACACCCCAAATCCGTTTAACAACAACAAGATGATGATGATGATGATGATGATGACGATGACGACGATGAAGATGAAACAAGTGACTATGAGAGTGATGGAGAAATCGACGAAGCGAATGTAATCGGGTCATCAGGTCATGTTAGCAGGGCTTATTCGGTGGAGGATAAAATTGAAGAAGCGGCGAATATTGGGTACAAGGTCATCGACCCACTTGAGCCCGTTGATCGGGTCTTCAAACCCTAAAGTTAATTACATTTACCTTACCTGACATATGCGATAATAATTTTTGCACACCCGACATTTGGGAAATAATTTTCACCCTACCTGACATTTAGTGAAAGTGATTTTTAGTGTTAGAATCCGATAACTTGTCATCGGAAATGGAAAAATACAATAATACCCCTATATCACTATGTGAAATTACGATGTTGCCCTTTAATTTGAGAAAGAAAAGACTATGTTGGAGAGTAGAAGACAGATATGGTGGTTTGGGAGGGGTTAGGTTTTCATTTTCTGTATGGGAGGGAGGGACCGGGGAGAGGAATCAGAGGAATCAGTGGAATCAGTGGAGTGGTTGGGTTTTAAAATGCCATAACAATTAATACTAAAGGTACAAAAGTCATTTCACATTTAATTGAAAGTCAAAAGAAATAATAACAAGGGTATAAAGGTCACTTCATATTTATTTTTTTACAATTCACCGGAAAAGTCAATAAAAAATCAATTATAACATACCTGAGGGGCTTTAAATTTATGACCACTTAAATGTCAGGTAGGGTGAAAATTATTTCTCAAATGTCGGGTGTGCAAAAATTATTACCACATAAGTCAGGTAGGGTAAATGTAATTAACTCTCAAACCCTATCAACCCATTTTCGCTGTTGTTCAGGTGGGGTTTTATTTCTTTTAGGGTTTGCAGGTAATTTTTGTTTTCGGATGGAGTCAATTGATGCTCATTATGTTTAATTGCGTTTGGGTTTTGGGAGTTTGTGAATTGAAGTTGGTTTCTTGGTTGTATTTTGTTCATTTTGATGTATTGTGGTCTGTGAATGAGAAATGTTTGTGTTTGAATGATTGGGCAGTTTGATTGAATTGGATGTTGGTTTAATTGACATAGTTATCGTCGTGGGATTAAATTTGCAATCGTGGTATTATATTGACTGATTTGGGTTTGGTTGTGTTGTTAATTCCCAGCTCAATCTGTTGTCAATTTTTTACTGGGGGTACTTGAATTTGTAATCGAATCAGATCTACCCAGTTTTTCCATTTTTTTTTTTTGGATGAATCTTGTGCTTTGATTCGTGATTCTGCGTTTGGTATGGAGAGAAGAGGAGGAGAAGCCATGGCCATGGCTGTCAGGTGGATCAAAGAAGATGAGGGGGAGGAGGGAGGAAGGGGCTGGAAAGGGAATAGAGGAGAGAAAAAAAGGAAAGATGATGTTGACAAATTTTAGGTGACATGGCAAAATTAAAAAAGTCAGCACACTTCCTTCGCCACCACATCAGCATGCCCCTGAGATAAGTTCAACTTAACTCGGTGACGTGTTATTGGGGGCAACAGAGGCGTCAAAGTTCGTATTATTAATACCAAATCAAAAGTTCGTATTATTAAGTCTTATATGGCCAAAAGTTCGTATTATTAGAATCCAATTTCCCTAAAAAAAAGGAGAGGGGTGTTGATCCTCTAATGTTAGGTAGAAATTTGAAGAAGTTTGATTTTGCAAGGTTTGGAACTGGAGTGGGAGTCAAGTTAGGTTTATATGAAGTTTTTCCTATAAATAGGGTTCAGTATTCTCAACTTTATTTCACGGTGTGTGGCGCACGGCGCCCGTCGAGTACGGCGAACAATAATTGAGTTATAGAGAGTCAGAGAGGGAGAAAATATTGAGAGGGAAAAAGGTCTCACCAATATTTTCGATCCCAATTGTAACCCGAGAGAGAAAGATTGTGAGTTGTGAGTGAGAGAGATTGTGATAGTAATCTCTTCTGTTGTGGATCGTATCACACCCTGTGATAGTGATCGGGTTGTACTCCTCCTTTCTCATAGTGGATTGTTTTATGGCTGTCGCCGTCCGTGGGTTTTTCCCCGAGTTCTTCGGTTTCCCACGTAAACCTTGTGGTTTTGTTCTTTTATCGCTCGTATTATTTTGTTCCTGAATTTTGTTGTAATTTCTGTCATCTCAATTCGATTTTATTATTCGCTTCCGCTGTTACCTTGCTACTATTTTCTCTAACAAGTGGTATCAGAGCGAGGTGGAGATGGCTTCAATCACGAAGTACGAAATTCCAAAATTCGAGGGAACAGGGAGATTGCAGTTGAAGGCGGTCTTGATTCAGCACGGGGTAAGGGATGTTGAGTATCCCTACACGAAGACTGATGTAACGATGAGCGATGAGAACTCCAAAAGGGTTAAAGAAAGAGAACCAGGACAGTCTGAGTTCGAGGTGGAGCAGGTTGCTGCTCAAACAGTTCAGGTTGATGAGTCTGATGTTCCTCAGGTGGAGGAAGAACCGAGCATGGCAAGAGATCGTCCCCAGAGGGAGATCGGCACGGTATACTGAAGATTGGGTGCACAAGAAGGGCCATGTAGAGAGTGACTGTTGGAAAGACCAGAAGCAAGGTAGTAAGGAAAACCGCACCAAAACTGGTACCGCAAACTAAGTACGGTTCAGATGCAGAGGGGTTTTGTGTTAAGGATGGTGGTAGAACCCTGAAAGAGGTTCGTGAAATTCCTGACACAATCTGCAATTTGATGTCTTTGGGTACTCTTGAGGTTAACAGTTGCAGATACAAAGGAGAAGATGGTGTCCCAAAAGCGCGTAGGGGTTCCATGGTTCGGATGAAGAGGGCCAGGAAAGGCAGCCTATACACCCTATAGGGGTCTACAGTGACGAGAACTGCAGAGGCAGTCTCAAACAGCACAGGTGGTCTTAAACAGGCATCCAGGCAGCGATATATTATGTTTACCGCTTGAGAGCCCTACGGGGCTACGCCCTATGGGAGGGCGTGTTGATAGCGACAGTCAAGATGTTTATCTGGACCGATGATTTGTTGATTTTAGTACAAGGTGGAGCTTGTTAGGAAAGTGTCCTAAAATCACCAAATCTCTTGATCTCACAATTATTTGTTTCCTAATTGTATTAGGATATTATTTAGGTTTCCTTATTATGTTGGGCTTCCTAATTGTATTAGATTCTAAATCTAATTGGAGTGGGAGTCAAGTTAGGTTTATATGGAGTTTTTCCTATAAATAGGGTTCAGTATTCTCCACTTTATTTCACGGTGCATGGCGCACAGCGCCCGTCGAGTACGGCGAACAATAATCGAGTTTTAGAGAGTCAGAGAGGGAGAAAATATTGAGAGGGAAAAAGGTCTCACCAATATTTTTGATCTCAATTGTATCCCGAAAGAGAAAGATTGTGAGTTGTGAGTGAGAGAGATTGTGATAGTAATCTCTTCTGTTGTGGATCGTATCACACCCTGTGATAGTGATCGAGTTGTACTCCTTCTTTCTCATTGTGGATTGTTTTCTGGCTGTCGCCGTCCGTGGGTTTTTCTCCGAGTTTTTCGGTTTCCCACGTAAACCTTGTGGTTGTGTTCTTTTATCGCTTTTATTATTTTGTTCCTGAATTTTGTTGTAATTTCCGTCATCTCAATTCGATTTTATTATTCGCTTCCGCTGTTACCTTGCTACTATTTTCTCTAACATCTACAATGGTGGAGTACAATCTAAAAACGTTGTATCAAGAAGTGTGGATGAGGGTTATTTTGTTGGTCGCTTGTTTGAGGTATTGGTTGGCAATGGTTCTAATTCGCGTAAAACCATCACCAATCCAGTGGTTGTTCCTAATGCTTAACCTATGGTTAAGAATAAGTTGTCGTACGAAGATGTTCTTATAAATGGTGTCCAATCTAGCGGTGAGGAGGATATCAATAAGATGGCCACTTCGGAAAGTGATGGCACTATTTCTGACCTGTGTGGCCTATTTGTTCTGAGTTAGGTTTAGACTTTTCCCTCAAAATTTTGGAGAATGCTTCCAGGAGCCTTCAAAAGTTTGAGCACGACAAAAGAGATTTCTGAATTTAAAGTGAAAATCCAAATGGCAGTTAGTCAGACAAGTGATTTGTAGGATCTCTCCTTCAAGGAGTTGATACCACAATAAAGAGAAGAAAAAACGCTTTAAAATCTTAAGTCCAACAATGAAGTTGGGTAAGGGATCAATAGAGACAGTCTGGAGGACTTTGTGGATTGCTCCCTTGATTGCTTGGATAAGGAGGCACACAGAGCGGCAAATATTGGATGCGACTTGGAGTTTATCCATAAGAGAATGTGGCTAAGATTTTCAAAGGCACGTGGTTGGAAGAAAGGAACGCAAAAAAGAAGATTATCTTTGAGTAGTTGTTTTCATTTTGATGACATTGAGCTTTGGTTATATATCCTCTGTTTTATTTGCTGTTAGATGTTAAGCTGTTGTTTGTGAATTTTTGGCAACTTTTGTTACATACTTTCCTACCCGATTTTGGTTTTGAATAATCGAAAAAAGCGGGTTGTAGCATGTAAATAATAAAACAAAGAAAAAAAAGGGGTCATGCCACTGTGGGTTGTGTGGGGTGAAATTTTAAAAAGATCATTAGGTTCTGAATCCTTAACTTTGGGGTAGTTAAGCATAATATCTTGAACTTCACGTTTGATTTATAACACCTCAATCCTGGGGGGTGATAATTGTTAGCAGCCAAACACCGAGTTAACATCAACTGTACTCGGGTTTCTCTCTGATATGATAGTTGTTGTTTGGTTTGCACACACTTCCATTTTGCATATCACGAAAAAAAAAAACGTTGTCATATCACAAAAAAATCCGAGTTTAATTGATATTAACTTTAAGTTGAGCTCCTGACAAATACAACCCCCAAACTTTGGGTCATTAAGAGCCGAATGTGAAGTTCAGATATTGTGATTGACAAACCCTAAAATTGGTGATTTCATAACCTTATAGTCCAATTTTAGAATTATAATTGTAGCGTGAGTTCAAGCCCTTCGTGGATGCAGGTATCATTTTTTTTTAATGCATATATATATATATATATATATATATATATATATTCAAGCTTTCTATAATCTATTCGCGTTGCTCTTCCACTTCGCTAACTGATTACCGCTCTCCTCAATCTATTGTGATTTATTATTCAAATTATTCTCTAAGTTGTAAGTTTCAATTATCATTCATAATTCATCCATAATTCATTCTCAATTCCCAAAGCATTCTAGTATTATTAATTCTATCTATGTGGTTAAATTAGGATTCGGTCACTTTTGTTGGTTTTGTGATGCTCTCAATTACTTAAGATGATGTCTCACAAAAGTATCCAATGATACTGTCATTAATCGTTTTAGGAAGATCCATAATTGTTGTATTTATGTTAAATATCATTTTCATGACTAATACTACTAAATATGTTATTTTGTAGCATTGAAGTTTTTCAGTGCCGTTAAATTAAATTTTTTTTTTAGCAAGTTATTGTTGATTCCACTAACTCTGAATTCTAGATCTACTATTGCCTTAAAGAGCTAAATACATTTAATGAGGCATTAACCATGTTAGTAAAATACAGTACGAGAATTAAATGCATAAAATACGGTACGTGTTTTATTCGGCAACATTGTGTAAAAATACGGTCAATTATTCGTCGATATAAACATTGACTTTTATTAAACGGTGGTACCTGCAAAATTCGTGTTTTATAGGGTACCTTTTTATTCGGGAACACTGATAGTTTCTTATTATTATATTGATTTTATGTCAATAATTCTTACTTTCCCTTGTAAAACGAATAATTCATGCATTAAACGCATGTTAAACATTATAATTTGACGAAGTGAAAAAAAACGTCCTTATAATTCGACAGCCTCCATAGAAGATGGATTCATGCTTTTTAAACGCTCAATTCTTCTATACGCGTTTTATATGCTTATTATACCCGTTTTAACTAATGAGGGCATTACTTGCCAAACAATTTTGGAGACTTTGAAAAGAGAACACTTTTGGAGACTTGTCAAAGAGAAGACGTTGGTGTCAAAGGTCCTAAAAGCCAAATATTATGGTTCCTATGATGTCTTTGAGGCTAATTGGGTAAGAATCCAAGTTTTACATGGAGTATCCTTGGTGCTCTGATATGGTTTTAAAGGGCTCGAGGTAGCTAGTGGAAGATGATAATAAGTTCCTTGATATATTATATACTCTAGTAAGTGAAATATCTTTCTATCCTATCACACCCAAACCTGAGGTGCCTTGGTAAATAAGGTATATGATCTAATAAACTCATAATGATGCTACTAGAATAAAATGGTTGTTAGAGTTGTCCTCAACCTTCATCACGCAAACCTTATTATTCTGGGGATACCTTTGAGCAGTCGAGCTCCTTGTGACCTCGAGACAAACTTATTTGGCACTTCATAAATGATGGTGATTTATCTGTAAAATCAAACAAGATCATACAAGACCCGCTTCAACAAGGTGGCTCTTCTTACCAGAGCCCAAAACTGTGGAAACTGATTTGGAGATTAGACAACCTACCAAGAATTAAATTTTTGGGTTTTTGACCACGAAGGATGGCTCAGAAGCCAAATTGACAAAAAAGTATCTCTAGGACCATGAAGTCCTAATTTGGCCCTGTTCTTTTATGCAGTATTCTGCGTATGACGCAGTATGGTGTGGTGAAATTGTGGCGGGTTGTGGTGTAATTGTGGCGGGTTATTGGTATGTTGTGGTGGGTTTTTTGTATATATATATAAATATTGTATTGGTAATTGTGAAAAAGTAATTGAAAAAAGTGAGTTGTTGAAATATTTTATTGTTTTTGAATGATTAAAAAATGGTTTAAATAGTATTGTATTGGAAAAAGTGAGTTGAAAAAGTATTGATTGTAAACTTATATTAAAGATATATAATAAATTTGAAAAAGTAATGTGGGTTGTGGTGAATTGTGGTAGAATGGTATTTTGTGGTGGGTTGTGACAAACTGCGGTAGGCTGTGACACCGCAGTTTGCTAACCGCAGAAAAGAATATGGCCTTTGTATTTAAAAAATGGGACTCACATCCTGAGTTGGCATGACATATTTCAATAATAATAATAATAATAATAATAATATTATTATTATTATTATTATTATTATTATTATTATTTGCTGCTGAAGAATCGAAGATGCCCAAGGAGAGGGAGGAAAGGTAGGATTCTTTACAAAGAGGAAGAGGTAAGCAGAAGAAGAAGTTGTTTGGGCTCTAAACCTATTAACATTAATAATGGACTAATTCTACGGAACCTCCTCCTCCTCCTCCTCTTCTTCTTCTTCAATTTCGTCATGCAGGATTTAATATATGCATCCATGATTCGTTATATATATATATATATATATATATATATATATATATATATATATATATATATGTAATACATGGATATTAATATGGTAATCCATGGTTGTTTTTGTTCATTATGAAGTACCATTAATACATCAACAAACTAATAATATGTCATTGGCGACGTTGTTGGAACATAATGTAATTTGTTTGGATAAATATGTATAAAATCAATAAAGAACTAGTTCATAGTTGATGGAAGATGAAACTCATGTAGTAACTATATATGACACAATACCAAAAGCTTCAATCCATAGAATAAAACACTTTAAAAGTCTTTAATGCATGATAATCTATGACAATACACTGACCACATCCATAGTTAGTGATATGTGTTATCCATGGATAATATTATAGAAATCCATAACAACTCCCGTATGGACTACTATAATAATATCCATGGATAACACATATCATTAACCATGGATAACATATATCATTAACCATGGATATTCAATAACAAACCTAAACAATTATGGATTTCTATAACAGTATCCATGACTAACCATGTGTAACCATGGATGTAGTCAGTGTATTGTCATGGATTTATTATCATGGATTAATGACTTTTAGAGTGTTTTATTCTATAGATTGAAGCTTTTGGTATTGTGTCATCATATATATATATATATATATATATATATATATATATATATATATATATATATATATTTCTGGGTACAAAGGGTGAGGATCGAAATATGTGGATTATAATGAGGGCATTTTGGGAAACCTATAATTAATTTTATTTAATTTTAAAAAAATCATGTAATATTAATGTGTGCATTAATATATATGTTTGCATTGATAACCCTTTTTGTTTTTCCTTTTTTTCATATGCACTATTCTTTTTTTATTCTTTTAAATAAGAAAATTATTCTTTTTATTTTTAATTTTTGCTTTTTTCTTTATTCTTTTAAATATAACATCGGCAATATTTTCAACAATACGTATGGTTTACTTGCGTCCCGTGCAGCGCATGGGTCTAAGTACTAGTACATAGTAATTACATGTGTTTCATCTTCCATCAACTATGAACTAGTGCTTTATTGATTTTATATGTACTTATCTTAACAAGTTACATTATGTTCTAAAAATGTTGCCAATGACAAATTATTAATTTTTTGACGTATTCATTAAGGTTACTTCATATCGAACAAAAACAATCATGGATTACCATATTAATATCCATGGATTACATGTATAACGAACCACGGATGCATATATTATATCCTGCATGACGGAATTGAAGAAGAAAAAGAGGAGGTTCCGAAAAATTAATCCATTATTAATGTTCATATGTTTAGAGCCCAAACAACATCATCGTCACCATCTTCTTCTTCTTCTTCTTCTTCTTTGCAAAGAATCCCACCTTTCCTCCCTCTCTTTGGACAACTTCAACTCCCAGGCAGCAAATTGCAGATTGCAAAAAATAAAAAAATAATTGAAATATTTCATGTCAACTCAGCGTTGTGTTCCATTTTTTTTTAATACAAATTAAAATTTCATGGTTTTAGAGAGACTTTTCTATCAATTTGGCTTCTGAGTCATCCTTCATGGTCAATAACCCTAAGTTTTTTGCATGAAAAGATGATTATAAATTTATTTCTATCCTATCAGCAAACAAGAAAAAGCCCAGTTGAATGGAGAGCAAAAGCAGGAAAAGGACATGATTGGGGCTATGTACTAAGAAGTCATGTGATGGACAGGTTGTGCTTGTTGGGGCACAACAAGGCCCAAACCTATAAGCCAAATCACAAATGAGGCTTGAGCGTGCTTTGGAATCTATAGTTGAAGAAAGACCATGGCATTTCAAGACTGATTGTTAAAGGTGACTGCTTGCCACTGATTTCTAAAATCCAAAGTAGAATAACAAAAGATAATTTTGTTAGTTTTATCATCCAAGGCATTCGTTCAATTGTTGAACTCTTAATTTTATCGCTTTCTAGATTATAGAAAGGGAGGGCCTAGGGAATGGTCTCGCTCATCATATTAGTCATCAACAAGCGTTAGCTACAAAAAATGAGTGCGTGTAGACAGGGAGGGAGCCCTTTTGGGGCAAGAGGGGGCAGTCCCCCTCCCCCTCCCCCCCCCCCCCCCCCCCACACACAAAATATATAATAAAATTATTTTTTGATATAGATGGAGAAAAAAGTCACTTTTACTCAATTAAAATAAAGAAACTCTAACTATAACCGGTTGACAATCCGCCTCATATACCCTCAGTTGTCATTACTTTTCATCTTTTTCTCAATTTCAGTGTCAAAGACTCCAACTCTATGATTTGCTACAAAATTGATGACCATGACTAATGACTCCACTATACTGGTGAGTATTTCAATGCTACATGACTACTTCATCATTCATCAATTCACTATCCAATTGATACGCCGCAAGTGCACGGGTGTAGGTGTAGCCTGTATCAAGGTCGTTCCCACAGGGAATTGCTCAACAACACACCAAACTAGCCCTATAGTTGATTGCTAAGTCAAATGGGTTTTTGTTTTTGGATCAAACTAATTTCTACTTCTATTCACTACTAAAGGCAAACAAACTACTATTCACATAAATCACAATATTAAACCAATAGGACAAAGACGCTCAGGGGATAAAACCTAAGTCATTCTATGAATCAAACAAGTGGATTGAACATGTATGTCACTAATTTGGTACATTTTAGGTCGATAGTCGCATAAATTCTTTCGTAGCGAGCTTTTGGCAATGAAACGAATTGCTTAGTAAAATCAATCACCTACATACTTTCGTGGTAATTTCAATTTTATCTAAGTTAAAGATCAAATTATCCAATGACCCCTAATTACAAAGTCTTCTATTTTAGTTCACTTCATAATCAGTTTAATCCTAAGGGTTCCGATTATCGAATTTCTCCGTTCGTTACTTCATTCAACAATCTAATTCCATACTAATGATGATCAAGCAAAAGTAATGACATACAAAATCAAAGGATAAATAAAATGCATTCAAACTAGATTAACAAACTTGTTCAATCCAACAAAATTCAATCCATAAGAGAAACTAACAAGGGTTTATCCCCCAAACTAAAAGAACTACTCACTACTCATGTTCAAAACACAAAATATATCAAAATCTATTCTAGAAAGCATATGAATATAAAGAGAATGAAGAAATAACCAAAGATATGCAGAAAACCCTTGAACAATTTGGCAATTGAGAACTTTTACTCCTCCAACACCGTATCGATCTTGAGTAATCTTTAGTCTTCAATTCGCTCTCAAACTCTTGATTATTATGGGATTGTGGAAGATGGATGATGGTAGAGATGGAGATGGATGGTATGGAAGGAATGGATGGTGGTGAATGAAGGTGGATGAAGAAAGATGAAGATGGATGATGAAGGATCAAGAATGAAACAGCCGAATCTACAATTATATAGCCATTAAGAGAAGTTGAAACGGCAAAATCGTCATAAACAAAGTTAACACGGACCGTGCCAGTCCAACACGGTCCGTGTTAGACCAAACACGACCCCTGTCAACCCTAACATGGGTTGTTTGATGGTTTCTGGGAGGCCAACACGGACCGTGTTGGTGTCAACATGGGTCGTGTTGGATCTGGAATTTTCTAGGTCATCTTGTTTTGGTCATATTTCCTTCGTCCGACGTCCGATTGACTTGGTTCTTGACTTTTCGGAAAGCTCTAGAAGTTTACTTTTCATTGGAATAAGCCTCAATGTCATATCATAACTGTGGAAAAAATGGTGACTAAAAGAGTGGACATATATCAATTTTCACACACTTTCTGCTATCTTACTCATAACTCCTTCAACTCAACTCGGAATTGACCTTATAATATATCATCGGAAAGCTCTTTCGATGATGAATTAAGTAATGGAAGTGAGCTTCAGAGTTTATATCATTAATATGCACATTTTGAACAAAACACCCAAAACTCAGTTAAGATAGCGTAATAAGATCATAAAAGATCAATTAAGCACATTAATCCTCAAATTTCACTATCAAAATGCTCCCAATATTTAGTCACTATATGCCCTCATCACCAATTTATCCCGTACTTGTAGTTATCATTCACCATGATTGATGACTCAACTATATTAATATATAGTTTATTCATTCTCTTTTTTAAATTCTTTGTGAATTCAATTTTTATCAATTGTGAATTGTCAATCAACTTCCCCTGTATTCATGCATCATCCATCAATAATCAATTCATCATATACATATGTATATTTAATTTTTTTTAGCATTGAAATTTTATATTTTTTTTAAAGATTAGTCCAATTTAGTTTTGTTGGTCTATTGACTTTTTCCTATATACCATGTAAATATGTAATGATTTAAGTTGTAAGTTGAGATTTCTTTAGTATTTACTTTGTTTATTTAATTATTTATTAGTTGTACTAATTGCACAATGAGATTATTGTTTGGCTTATTTTTCTAATTATTACTTAATTAACTTAATTGTACACTTGCACAGTAGGATTAATATTTTTGCTCTTTGTTATTGGTTATTTTACTTATCATTTTTGTAATTGCCTTTATATCGTTATTATTTATCATAATTGGCCTCTTTGTTATTATTATTTGAATTTTCGTTATAATTTATCTTGAATTGTTATATTTTGATATATATATAATAATTTATAGATAGAATTATATTGAGCTATCAATAGATAGAATTTACCTTTTTTTAGATATTGATATATATTTAAATTTTTAAATAATGATTGACTAGTTGAAAATATAATCTTGTTTATTTTTTTTAGATATTTATGTAAACAAGATGAAGACGCAAACACAAGGCAAAATTGATCTGATGTTTAAAAGACAAAGAAAGGAGACTCGAGAAGATACTATAGCAAATGTGTCTACGTGCGAAAATGAGTCAACAACAACAAATGACTATGAGGCAATGTCTAGAAGACCTGGTGGAGCACCTAATATATCAATTTGTCCTAAATATTTCCTCCCATATTATTGTTGAGAACATTGATGAACCATTAGAGCGTGATCCGAGAAAAAGGAGATAAATTTGGGAATGAAATTCAGAGAACTTATATAAAAACAAGTCCCTACCTGTCAAAGATTTTCCGTAAACTGAACATGCGAGTCATCTTCATCGATTCCAGACTTCCTGATACAAAAACTATCCCTCTTAGCTAGAATATTCTTCTAAGAAGAATGTTGCTTTTTGTTTGCCTTGTTATCTTTTTAATAAGAAAGATAATCCATCTTGTTCCAAAGCATTTACAATTGAGGGTTTTCAAAACTGGAAGAAAGTAGGTGGAAAAGATTGTACCTTTTTGAATCATGTGGGCAAACAACCAAACTCAAGTACTCAACCTATAAAAAGGTCGAGCAAAGTAGGGAGGACCTATTGAATCAAAGGCAACACATGCCCCAAATATTCGAAAAACAATCTTTGAAGCAAATCCAAAAAAATAGGTTGCATATGAAGGTTTCAATTGATGCAATTCTCTATTTGGTATTCCAAGTATGTGCTCTAAGAGGTCGTGATGAAACTAAAGACTCTCAAAATCGCGAGAATTTTATTGCACCCATGAAACTTTTGGCTTCTTATAATTCAGGAGTTGCAAATGTTGTATTGGAAAATGCTCCTAAAACTTACTCCTATACATCATCTGATTCTCAAAAATATATCTTAAAAGTCAAGGGAGAGAAAGTAAAAAGAGTCATCCGTGATGAAATTGGTGATTCAAAATTTTGTATCATTGTTGATGAAGTCGGTGATGTTTCAAATCAAGAGCAAATGGCCATTGTCTTATGTTATGTTGATTGTCAAGGCATTATTAGAGAGAGATTTTTAGCATTGTCCATGTTACAAATATTTTGTGATAACTCTTCGAGATGCAATTTACTCTAAATATTCAAAATATTCGTGGGGAAGGGTATGATGGTGCAAGCAATATGTGTGGAGATCAGAGTGGAATGGACTACAAGCTCTTGTCAGCAAGGATTGCCCTTATGCTTACTACTTCCATTCTTTTGCCCACCGTTTGCAGCTGGCATTAGTTGTTGCATCGAAAGAAGTTAAGCCAATCTACAAATTATTTTCTTAGTTGAATAACATTATCAACATTATGCGAGCTTCCCACAAGCGCAATGATGAGGTAAAGGTTGCTTACACTGAAGAGATTGCTTATTTGGTTGATAATATTGAGATTGAAACCAACATTGTGCTTAATGAGAGTGGCACTTTAAAACGGCTCGGCGATACTCGTTGGGGGTCTCATTTGAGATCTATATCAAGTTTGATGAAAATGTATAGTCCTACATGTGTTGTGCTTCTTAAGTTAATTGAAGAGGGGAATATTTCACCTAAGTGGGGAGAGGCAGATGCGTTGCATATGACATCGTGACCAGTTCTGACTTCATCTTTACCATGCATATGATGAATGCCATTATGGAGATCACCGACATGCTTTGTCAATCTCTACAGCGAAAGTCTCAAGATATTTTAAATGCTTTGCAACTAGTTTCAAGCACAAAAGTGTTGCTTCGGAAACTAAGAGACGATGGATGGGATCTTCTTTTGGACAATGTAAAGTCATTTTGCGAGTGCCGTAATATTGATCTACCAAATTTCAATGCTACTTATATTGCTAGAGGGGGTCGTGCTCGTCACCAACGTGATCAATTTATAGTTAAGCACCATTATCGAGTTAATATCTTTAATGTCACCACTGAATTTCAAATGCAGGAGTTAGAAAGTAGATTCAATGGAAATGCAATGGAGTTACTTCGATTAATGTGTGCTTTGGATCCAAGAGATGATTAAAAAGTCCTTTAAGATTATATATATTTGCAATCTAGTTGACAAATTCTATCCCGACGACTTCACAGAGATAGAGAACAATGATTTGAAAATTCAGCTACGCCAATATGAGGTAGAGATATCATGGGGTTCAGATATTAAGAAGTTGTCAACTCTTTCTGAGTTGTGCCATTGGCTTGTGGAAACAAAAAAAATGTGATATTTATCCTCTAACTATAGATTGATTATGTTTGTTCTTACTCTTCTAGTCTCTTCAGTGAGCACTGAACTAGCTTTTTCGGCAATGAATGCTTTGAAGACCAAGCTTAAGATGAGTGATGATTTTCTTGAAAATTGTATACTGGCCTATATTGAAATGGAGATAGCTAAGATGTTTGATATATATTCTATTATAGATGATTTTCGTGACTTAAGAGAGCGCATGGCACTTCTTTAGGAATTCATTTATACTATACAAACTTGATATTGTATTTGTTTAGTTTTATTTAGGATTATTGGACGATAATACACTGAACTTTAGGGGTATTTGACAACAATACACTGTACTTTTTTGGACTCTAACACACTGAACTTTGAGGGTATTGGACAATAATGCAACCAAAATAATTTCGGTGGTGGTTGACATGGTTGCGGTCCTACTTTGAAGTGTCATTTTTCTTTTTTTATTTTTCAGAAAAAAATATATTAGTCATCCTGCTTATGTGTACTTTCTTACATGGTAAAAGTTCTAAATTTTTTTCACGTCATTTTCTCAGCCAGCACGAGGACCGCCACCAAGTTAAGCACCACTGGAATCGTTTCGGGTGCACTATTGTCTTATATCTTCAAAGTTTAGTATATTAGTGTCCAAAAAAAAGTTCAGTGCATATTGTCCAATACCCCTAAAGTTCAGTGTATTATCGTCCAAAAATCCTATTAGAAAAATATAAATAAAATAATAAAAATAGATAAATGAAATATATGAAAAAATGAATCTGAATGTAAACTTTTCAAAAAGAAAGTGATTTTTGGTTTCCAAATTTGCATTTTTAGGTATTTGTCTATTTTTTATGTTTTAAAATTTTGTAAATAAAAACTTTCTAATTAGAAAAAAAAATTATTTCCCAAAAAGTGTAGTAAATAACCCTAATTTGTTTGAATTGAAAATTTGGGACAATTGTTTGGGGCAGTCTCAAATTTTTCATTGGTCTATGTGGGAACGGGAAAGTTTTCTTTCTCTATCACTGGCTACAGATCATCATCAATGTCCATAGATCATCGTCTTAATCTTGGATGAATTTGCGTCAATCTATTCCAGTGCTCGAAAGTTGAGCCTCAAAACAGAGGAGGTCCATCTGAGGAATGTCCTATAAGTTTACCACTTAAAAGAACCCTAAAGGGAGGATGAATAGGATTAATAAAATTTTTTGCACACTCGTCAATGTCGTTAATAACAGATCTTGACCTTGTTGAAGATTCATTACACAATGTAATGAAATATACTTGATATTATTAAATTGAGCTCAAAAATGTTACCATGAAAGGATTACAAATAAACTCACTGTTTTAGGATTGGTGACCTTGAAACAGTTACATAGAGATGATCGAACGAACTAGGTTGGCGTTTGATCAACTACAGTAGAAGGTTTCCACCAACTACATTGGTGTTTACTTACTCACTAAAACTTATCTCTCAGTTTCCGTTATTGAATTCACTCACTAATTATATTGGCTACGAACTCACCAGAATTGCTTTACTGATTACAAAACCTCATCAATACACCTATTGGCTACCAACTCATAAATTTCACACTCAGTTTCCTACTCAGCGCTCTTCTCGATTTCCTTTTTGAAAACGATAACCTTCATAAGGGTGAGGTGCGAATTATATAGACTTTATGAATCTTGCTTCTTCCACTTGAGTGATTCAAGATCTTCTTGATTTGTGATGTCACTGCCCTGGTTCCTTTTCAAGCAAGTTGCTTTGATTCATTTCCAAGAATAGTAACTCTTCCTTTTCAAACAAGTTGCTTTGATTCATTTCCAAGAATAGTAACTCTATTGATTTCCTTCGAATAAATGATAACCCGAATGAGTATCCACATATTTAGGCAATAAATCAATTTGGCGAGTCAGATTGAAAGTCTTCCATTTTTTAGCACTACAATTTTTACTTTCAAAAAGAACTCTAGCTAAGGTCCTTGGTCGTATGTTGGGCAATGTCCATGCCAACATTCTTCCATAAGGTCATTGTACCTGCAGAAAGGGGGTTTCTACAAATATGTTTATTACTTTATGTCCATATGTTTATCACTATTAATTAATAATGTTCATATATTTATTACTTGATGTCCATGTGATTATTAGTTGATGTTCATTTGTTTGGGATTGAATTTTTATTATAGTTAATTGATGTCCATATGTTTATTATTTCATACACATATGTTTATTAGTTGATGTACATCTGGTTGGGACTGAAAATGAATTGAATGTCCATATGTGATCTCCGGCGGCATGCGTTTCAGAATTGGGAGTAAATTTAATGCAACGGTATCATTTTTTGGAATTCGAGGAAATTGAATGCAGTTGTGCTTTTTTTTTCATTTTTCTAGTTTCTAGTAAAAAAAATAAAGAAAAATGGGGGAATTAAATGCAACCATTGAAAGTCGATCACCATAAGCCTAACTTTAAAAAATGAAAACACTGCATTAACCACAACTGTTGAACCTATTTCAACTTCTACTGCCGGTGTAGGAACGTGTTGACTGATTGCAGTGTGAAATGTGTTAATGATAAATAGGATGATGGGTAACCTTATAATTACAGATGTTTTTGAATCCATATGGTCTAATGAAATTTCGTATCTTAAGCTTTTTATGTATTTTTTTTTTGGTGATAAAATATATAGTTATGTATTTGACAGGAGGTACCCTCTCCCTCAAGAATGTTGTGAGTTCTTGAAGAAAGTAGGGAAATATTGTCATGATGACTTAATAGATACAGATGTTTTTGAATCCATATGGTCTAATGAAATTTCGTATCTTAAGCTTTTTATGTATTTTTTTTTTGGTGATAAAATATATAGTTATGTATTTGACAGGAGGTACCCTCTCCCTCAAGAATGTTGTGAGTTCTTGAAGAAAGTAGGGAAATATTGTCATGATGACTTAATAGATACAGTCTTGAGAAGAGGAGCATATGACGGAAAAAAGAATATTACAGAAATAATGCAGAGGCACAACGAAATTTGGAACCTTTGCGAGAAGAATGGTAAAATTGATGTAAAAGATATAACTTTCTAAAAACATATGGTCTAATATCATAACTACTATCTATTAATTATTCATTTGTATGTCAGTGTCCAGTTGCAAGAGCATATAAAAATAAATATATTTTTCTTTTTAACCACTTGTTACTCATGTTTAATTCTAAACACAAATTTTAGACATTATATTCCGTTGTTCAATAAATTATATTTTAACACTTGAAATCCGAGGTGTTCATTTGCTAATTAATCAAATCATTACTCTACTAATAGACCAACATTTAAGTATTGAAACACGTTACAAAAATAATGGTCCTTGCTACATAAGCTTGTGATCTCCATAATAAAATATGCAAACAAGGTGCAATTTCTGAGCTCATCAACGATTCAACCTGTAGCTTCTTGTTATGTACCAAAGATTCAAAACATTGTTTATTCTCTATAGTCCAACATATCTTGCTATAATGTGGCCAACAACTTGATAATTTTATCCTTGTTATCTAATCATATGTTTTAGACAAAACTATACATGAGAGTGTTGTTAACAATTTTTCATAATATCCTTTTTTTCCCCTTTTATTAACATGATTACTAAAGTTATGATCTCTCTTCACGATTGTAATATTATTTATATCTCTTGGGCTTGCAAAATTCAGTCATAAGGGGAAGGTCCGGTAAATATTAGTTTTTGGTAATTTTTGATGAATTTTTGTAAGTTTAGGTATTTTTTGGTAAGTTTTTGAAAAGATGTTATGTTTTGTTTATAATGTTAAAAATATATGAATTATAATTCAAAAAATAAAATCATGAATAAAAATGTTTAGAAAGTTATTTCATTAAATATTTTTATTATATTATTTTCTTCACTGTATATTTAGGTTGTTTTGTATTTTTCATTCATTTATTTATATTTTTAAATTTATTAAATTTTAAAGTTTTCTCAATTCTTTTTAATTTTCTAATTTGTAAACTTTTAATTACTCATTTCTAAATATTTATAATTTTTTTTAAAAGTTTTATTGCATTAGAAAGGATTATTGGACGATAATTCACTGAACTTTAGGGGTATTAGATAATACTCCCTCTGTCCCAATTTAATTGACGGAACGCCCACCATTTACGAATACCAACACACAAACTGTAAAAAACGGACATGTAATTAATGCTGTAACTTTTTCTCTTTCCTTTCCTGTTTTTTCTCTCTCATGTTTTAATGTATTAAAAACCCTCTATTATTTCTACTCCCTTTTATCTTTATACTCCCACGAATAACCACATTCTCTCTCCTAGTTACTATTAGAATATGGGATTGAGAAGAAGTTTTGAGGCGTGAAAGAATCACTATCTTTAAGACAAGATTTCGCCCCTAATGCAATATCGTGTCTCCAGGATACAACAAAACTCTTGGATTGACATATAAATATACATTCAATCCCCTTGTTGAGCAGTTCTTCCTTTGGATAAGGATGATGATGTTGATACAATGCTTTTGGATAGGATTGACGGTTTGACTGTTTAATCCTGTCCAACTGCATTAAACTGCTTAAAAAATAATAATAAATGTTATTTAGTTGTCTGCTCCAAGTGCCAAGTGCGCCTAATAAGCGCCAAAAGCGCCTCTAGCGCCCTACAGCCCACACCTCGCGTGTGCATGTGCGGTTCAATGCGAAGCATTGAACCTTAGCCTAAGCACAGACTAGCCCAATCCAGAGTTTATTTACTTATAAATTCATATGAGTCCTTAACTTATAAAGAGTCATAGGCTATTTTATTTTCCCCATGTGGGACAATAAATAGGAAACCTATTTATATTCTCTAGGAGCTAGAGACAACTTTATTCTATCAATGTGGGACATTTGATAGAATCAATACATTATTCTATCCATGTGGGACATTTGATAGAATCAATACATTTATTTCCTTATTATTTTCACTAACTATTCAACAATCCCCCACTAGTTAGTGAAAATTGAGTTATTTAAACAGTTCTTATTGTGATACTGCATAGCTAAAGGTGTCATTTGATTAAACCATCAGTTAGTGTAAGTGACTCAAAGCCTTAAAAGAATTTGGTGGCCAGATAGCTTGAACCAAAATCTTTTAATATTAAGACCGGAGGCACCGCACACAGTACCACACCTTGTCCTTATCTCAGAAGAAGCCTTATTATTGTAGCACTATTATGGCCTTGTACTCATCCTGGTTCTGTGAATATGTATAAGATTTAAAATCCCATAAAACTCTTATTTAGAGCGGCCACACTCTATTATTCACATCGGTGAATTCCGTACCTATATGGATTCCATTAAGAGTAAACTCATCCTCCTTAATAATTAAATGCAATATATCCTATTTATAATGCTCCATTGACCTTGTTATAACTTGTTATTACCCCTTAAACCTTATAACTAGTTTTTACTAGAGTAGGGTGGGGTTCCTATTACAACAGATCATACATTAAAGGATTTTAAACACATTCTAGCAGTGGTGCTCTTCACCGGATCCCTTGGCAAACCTTTAGTCAAAGGGTCTGCTAGATTTAGAGTTGATTTAACATAGGTGATTGTTATAACACCACCTTGAATCAATTCCCTCACATACGCATGTCTCAAACTAATATGTCTAGACTTCCCATTATATATTTTACTATAAGCTCGAGACATGGTAGCCTGACTATCGCAATATAAGGAAGTGGCTGACATAGGTTGTGGCCACAACTTAATATCCATCAATAGATTCCTCAGCCATTCTACTTCCTTTCCTGCTGCTGCTAGAGCAATGAACTCAGATTCCATAGTGGAATGTGAGATACATGTTTGCTTTTTAGAGGCCCAACTAATGGCTCCTCCTCCTAGGGTAAATATCCACCCAGATGTTGACTTGTTATCCTTAGAGCTAGTTATCCAACTAGCATCTGTGAATCCCTCTAAAACATATGGATAATCATTATAGAAGAGACCAAAGTCAACTGTCCTTTTTAAGTATCCAAGTACTCTTGCAATGGCCTTCCAATGTTCTGTACTTGGTTTACTTGTATACCTAGATAATTTGCACACTGCAAATGCAATGTCTGGTATGGTACAGTGCATTGCATACATCAGACTCCCTATAGCACTAGCATACTCCAACTGTGCAACAGCTCTTCCATTGTTCTCCACTAAGTGAACACTTGGATCATAGGGAGTTTTGGTATCCTTTATATTGAGATGTTTGAACTTAGTCAACAATTTCTCAATATAATGAGATTGACTCAAGGCAAAACCCTTATTGTGCCTTTTAACCTTTATGCCTAAGATAGTATCAGCTTCATTAAGATCCTTCATCTTAAACTGAGAGGTGAGATACTTCTTAGTTTCATTTATTCCATGTAAATTGGTTCCAAAAATGAGCATGTCATTAACATAGAGACATATAATAACTCCATAAGAATCTGTAAACTTCAAATAAATACATTTATCCGAGTTATTATGGAGAAAACCATTTGAAAGAAGCGCAACATCAAACTTTTCATGCCACTGTTTGGGCGCTTGTTTCAACCCATATAAGAATTTAACCAATTTACACACCTTCTTTTCATTTCCTGGTAATATGAAACCCTCAGGTTGTTCCATATAAATTTCCTCTTCTAAATCTCCATTTAGAAAGGCTGTTTTTACATCCATCTGATGCACATGTAGCTTAAATATTGAAGCCAATGCAAACAGAATCCTAATGGATGTAATTCTAGCTACAGGAGCGTAGGTATCAAAGTAATCGATACCTTCCTTTTAGGTAAAACCTTTAGCTACTAATCTAGCCTTAAAGGTTTGTAAAGAACCATCAGTATTGTACTTCCTCCTAAATACCCATTTGCATCCTATTGGTTTTGAACCTGGAGGCAAGTCCACTAGAATCCAAGTATTGTTGGACAATATTGAATCCATCTCATCATTTATTGCCTCCTTCCAGAATGCAGAATCTCTAGATTCCATAGCCTCACTAAATGTTTTAGGGTCATCATCAACATTTAGTACAATGAGTATTTGGTCTAATACTTCATCTCTACTACCTTCTAGAAAAACAATAGATATAGAGGAAACAAAATCAGTCCAAAATCTTTAGCTTTTCTAACCCTTTGGCTTCTTCTTGGTTCTATACTGCACTCAAGTTCATTACTTTTGTCAATTGAACTGAGTAGTGCTTCCTAATGGCATATCAGGAGAGTTCCTAATTGTAGGTGTTGGTTGAGATGCATCAGATTTCATAAAGGTATTCTCAAAGAATTATGCATCTCTAGTCTCTACAATCACATTAGATTGTAAGTCCAACAGCCTGTATGCTTTAGAATTTTCAGCATAACCTACAAAAATGCTCTTGATTGCCCTTGGGCCTAACTTAGTCCTCTTTTGATCAGGAACTCTATAATAGGCAATACACCCCCACACTTTGAAGTATTTAATGTTAGGCTTTCTTCCTTTCCACACCTCATATGGAGATACCTTCGTTTTCTTAGAAGGAATTCGATTATGGACATGGCACGCAGTTAAGAGTGCTTCCCCCCCCCCCCCCCCCATAAATTTGTTGGCAAATCAGCATTTAATAACATGGCATTAACCATATTACATAGAGTCTGATTTTTCCTTTCAACAAGGCCATTCTGTTGAGGTGTTCTAGGGGTTGTTCTTTGATGGATGATACCATGGTTCTCACAGAATTCATCAAATTCAATTGGAAAATACTCCCCTCCCCTATCACTCCTTAGAATTTTAATTCTTTTTTCCTTTTGATTCTCAACTTCAGCCTTATAGCGTTTGAACATGTCGAATGCTTCATCCTTAGTTCGCAATAAATTTACATAAGTGTATCTCGAACTATCATCAATGAATGTGATAAAATATCTTTTACCACCCCTAGTAAGCATTCCATTCATTTCACATATGTCAAAATGAACTAAGTCTAGAATTTTTGTATTTCTCTCAACCTTAGGGAAAGGTTTCTTAGTGAATTTAGCCTGAGTGCAAATTTCACACTTAGAAACATTTGAATCTGACTGACAAGAGAAATATCCATCCTTGATCATAAACTTCAACGAATTGAAATTTAAATGTCCTAGCCTAGCATGCCAAACTGAATAAGAATCAACAAGATAAGCAAAACTGGGTACTTCATTTATTTCATTCAAACTTAGTCTAAACATGCCCTCACAATCATAGCCTTTGCCAACAAACACAGTGTTCTTAGTAATAACAATCTGATTTGAACCTACTACAACAACAAATCCCTTCTTATTCAAAATATTTCCTGAAACTAGATTCTTCCTCATATCTGGAACATGAAAGACATTCATCAACGTGAGTTTCCTCCCTGATGTGAAGTTCAACTCTACCGTTCCTAGTCCAAGGACTTTGGCCGGAGTGCTGTTCCCCATGAGGACCTCACGATCTGGCACAACTTCATAAGTTTTAAATTGTGACCTGTCATAACAAACATGAATAGAGGCACCTGTATCATACCACCAACCAGGAGGCTTGCCTATATTAGCCATATGTATCTCAGTAATCATATTTAAATAAAGATTAGATACCATAGTAATCAAGTCCTTCATGTTCTCATCTACCATGTTAGCCTTGGAAGAATCTCCATTCTTGGCTGCCAGATAGGGTTGTTCATAGTCCAGTCCGGACTGAAAAAGGGACTGGACTGATCGACAGAGGATCGATCGACTGGATCGACCGAGGAAGTTCGGTCGATCCTCGATCAAAAATTTGATGTTCGGTCCTCGGTCGATCCATGGACCGAATCAAGGATCAAGTTATTAAAATTATAGGGTTCCTTATGTATAGTCCCGGACGAAAAAGTTGATCGATCCTCGGTCGGCTTAGTCCTCTAGTTCGGTCTTGGTCCAGTCGGTCGATCGATTCGGTCGATCGGACCGATGAAACGACCTCTTGCAGATCAGCCTTCATTTTCTTGCAATCCTTAATGTAATGTCCTTTGCCCTTACAATAGTAACAATGACTATTCTGCTTCTTGGTACCCTTAGTACCCTTGCCTTTGAAAGTGGACTTGTCTTTCTTTGCCTTAAGAGATTTGTCTTTCTTTGCCTTAGACTTCTCCTCAGTCACGACATTAACCTTTGAACTGTTGGCTAAATACACATCATCTCTTTTACGATTTTCCTCCTCAATCCTGAGATGCCTGAGTATTTTTTCAATAGTGAAATCTTCTGACATGTGCAGAAGTTTCTTCCTGTAGTCGTTCCAAGTGGGTGGCAATTTTGCAATAATCGCCCCCACTTGAAGTGACTCTGAGATCTTAACCTGAAGATCATGAAGTCTATTGACAAGAACCTGCAACTCATGCACTTGGTCCAGAATAGGTATATCATCTGACATCTGAAAATCAAAATACTTCATCATAAGAAATTTGTCAGTACCTTGTCTCTCTGTGTTGTATTTTTCTTCGAGGGCTTTCCAGATGTCCTTTGGTGACTTCCATGAAACGTACAACTCATACAAAAGTTCCGACAGGGTTTGCAGAATGTGTCCTCTACATAGAAATTCGTCCTCCTCCCACTTCTTCTTTGCTTCGTTCAATTTTTGAATCTCCGCAGGATCCATTTTCTCCAGTTCCTCCTTTGATGGGTTCGACAGATTCTCTAATTTTGGATCTAGAACGTATGCAATCTTGAGTGCTGTCAACAGGAGTAAGATCTTGTCCTTCCATCGCATGAAGTTTGTGCCATCAAACTTGTCCAACCTTACGAGATCTTGATTCATGATTCTGAATGCAGTGTCTGAATCGGCCATAGAATCTTGTCTTAAAATTGTTAGAATATGGGATTGAGAAGAAGTTTTGAGGCGTGAAAGAATCACTATCTTTAAGACAAGATTTCGCCCCTAATGCAATATCGTGTCTCCAGGATACAACAAAACTCTTGGATTGACATATAAATATACATTCAATCCCCCTATTGAGCAGTTCTTCCTTTGGATAAGGATGATGATGCTGATACAATGCTTTTGGATAGGATTGACGGTTTGGCAGTTTAATCCTGTCCAACTGCATTAAACTGCTTAAAAAAATAATAATAAATGTTATTTAGTTGTCTGCTCATAAAGCTCCGAGCTAAGTGCCAAGTGCGCCTAATAAGCGCCCTACAGCCCACGCCGCGGCGTGTGCTTGTGCGGTTCAATGCTTCGCATTGAACCTTAGCCCAAGCACAGACTAGCCCAGTCCAAAGTTTATTTACTTATAAACTTATATGACTCCTTAACTTATAAAGAGCCATAGGCTATTTTATTTTCCCCATTTGGGACAATAAATAGGAAACCTATTTATATTCTTTAGGAGCTAGAGACAACTTTATTCTATCCATGTGGGATATTTGATAGAATCAATACATTATTCTATCCATGTGGGACATTTGATAGAATCAATACATTTATTTCCTTATTATTTTCACTAACTATTCAACAGTTACTCTTCTCTCTCTTCATGCCCATTTCTCCCTCCCAAATAATGGGTTCAGCTGAAACATTTTCATGGCCGCCTCTTTCATTGCTCGATTCTTCATCTTCCACCTTGAAATGGTATAAAATTATACATTTATAAATGGTATAAAATTATACATTTAAGGCGTGGTTTGATATAGTTCAATTGATAAATATGTGGTATTGTCAGAAAAAAAATTTCCTTTGATTGTGGGGAGTACTCTGTTTTTGAAATGGAGTTTATCAATGGAAAATTCTACGTTGAACATGGTCTTTACCACCAACTGATGCTTGCCTATAAGTGAAGTTTAATTGAGAAATGGAGTACTCTAGTCTAATTAGTCTGTGACCATCCGTGACCAAAGTTCAATTGCTCTGTTTAATTGAGAATTTTTCATTGATAAAAAGTGGACATAATTTATCAAATGCTATGTTTAATTGATGCTTTCCTGTAAGTGTATTATGACATCTGTGACCAGAATTCAAAGTCTCCACCCACAATTGCTACTACACTTATAGAAATGGAGTACAATGACATATGTGGCCGGGGTTGGTGATTCGGAGTCATTGGCGGTGTAGGCGTTGGTGTCGAGCGGTGGATACAATGAAAACCCAGAAAAATAAATTTAATCAACGCAATTGCAAAACTTGAGAGAGAAATGAAAACCCAGAAACTCAATTCAATCAACGCAATTGCAATTGAAAGTACTTAATTTATCAATTGAATCAATGAACAAAATGAGAAGAATTGTAGAGAGACATACAGAGGAGGATTTGATGGAGGGTTTATGGCATCAGTTAAGAGAAGAAGAACCCTAGAAATGAGAAGAAGAACCGTAGAAATGGGAACTGGGAAGAGAGAGAAAGAATCAAGTGAATAATGGAAATTGTAAAAGCCATAAATTACTTTTGAAATGAGTGAAAATATGGATGAGAAGTATTTAATATTTTTGAAAAGTAAAAAGTAAAATAATTGAATTAAGTATTGGGAAAGGGAAAATGACAATTATTTTGGGACAAAATAAGTTAGTTAAAGTGTCAATTAAATTGGGACGGAGGGAGTAATGCACTTTACTTTTTTTTTTGGACTCTAATAAACTGAACTTAGAGGGTATTGGACAATAATGCACCCGGAATAGTTCCAGTGATGGTTGACACGGCGACGGTCATACTTTGAAGTGTTGTTTTTCTTTTTTTCAGCAAAAAATATATTAGTCATTCTGCTTATGTGTACTTTCTTACATGGCAAAAGTTTTAAATTTTTTGCACGTCATTTTCTCAGCCAACCACGAGGACTGACGCTGGAATCGTTATGGGTCCATTATTATCCAATATCCTCAAAGTTTAGTATATTACTTTCCAAAAAAAGTTTGGTGCATTATTGTCCAATACCCATAAACTCCAGTGTATTATCATCCAAAAGTCCTTTTATTTAAAACCTAATAATTATTATTAAATTATTTTTCTTTTATGTATTTATCTACTAACGTGACTATTTACATATCTATAGTGTTAGTTTTTATTTTTAATTTGTAACTATAAACTAATAAGTCAACTTGTGGAGTGATTTGCCTCCCCCCAATGTGAAGCTCTGGCTTTGTTCTACGTGTAGATAATATTTGAGATGCCTTAATAGCAATGGCAACGGAAGAGATATGTACTCATATTGAACGCCATGCAATATAACTCCCTTGTTCATTAAAAAATAATTATCCATAACCAGGGATAGGCAATAGGTCGGGTGATCATAAAGTCAAGAGGATCATGCCAAATAAAAAAGATATCGACAATATCGTCGAAGGGTCGGGTGATTAACAGGTTGGCTCAAAGTATGACTAAACCTAGAATTGCAAAAGAAATAATCCAATACAAGTTGACAGCTTAAGTAGTGCACCAGAGATTCATCCACACAATACAAAATCTTACTTATAGAATAGAAGGGGTGAAGAGTTGTGTTGTCTCGTCCGTTTTTTTGTTTTGCAGCTTCTTTTTTTTTTTATTTAAGTTTTGCAACTTGCTTATACCTGCATGCAGCCAGTAAGTTTACACACACGTGGCATGGATTAAATTCACGAAGCTTGTAATGCAAGTAATTAAATTGGATGATGAGGCTGTGCATGCATTATTATTATTATTATTATTATTATTATTATTATTATTTTTGTGATGGACAAAATCCTGTGTTTGTGAAAAGTCATACATGATGGCTCAAATACAGGACTCTCAAATTAAGAGTTCCAGAAGAGGCAGGTAATTAACGGATCTTTTTTTTAATTTCTTCATCTAATCTAATTCTATTAATTATAATCCTACCTGCCTTGATTTTCAATATAGATGTGCCTTCACGTACTTTTTTTTTTTTGAAAAAAAAATTAGCATGTTATGTGGATATGTCATGTCATACAAGATGATTATTAACCGTCTTGCCGTAGAGACGCATATCATTGTCCTTTGCAACCAAGATATTGAAGGAGATGGTTTGATGTTTATGTTTAATTTGTAATTTTTACATAATCTTTTACTTTTTAAAATAAATGTATTGTCTTATTTAAGGGGATAAAAATACCTTCTTAGTTTATAGTATCTTTTAGAAAAAGAAAAAAAACATTAAAAATAGACCCATCTTACATTGTTTTATGTTTAAAAAGATATTTCTTTTCTTTATATTATTTGTCACTTATTTGACTTTTTTCCATGTCTGATGTCACTTTTGGATTTCAAATTTTAAAAGTTTTGGATTGACATAATTTCCAACATAACAAATAATATGGAACAAGAGAATACTATTATAAATTAAGAATTTGATTTATAACATTTTAATTTTGGTTAAATAAGCTACTCAACCATATCATAATGAATTGAAGGAGTTAACGTTGCTTTTTTCTCATTGATAAATTAAAATTGAATAAAGTAAGGTTGGATAATTTTGGCTAGATTGATATAGAAATAGATAATACATACATTAATTGATAAAATTTAAAACATATTTAAGTAAATTTAGGTAAATTTCAATTAAAAAAAAATTGACTAAATTTTATTTTTGTCAATTATTTTTCAAAGAATGCCGGCCCGTGTCTTGCACGGGGGCTCTTACTAGTACTAATATAATATAAATACAAAAGTTATAAAAATGGAGAGCATGAATGATGTCGTCTAAAATACCAGTTCAAGTTGACAGCTCCATGATGGATGAGTTTCATTGTGTTCGTGCGGTGATGAACTTTGCTTCAACTGAGCTAACTCAATTTTATTTATTGCACTTAATTAATTATATCACAAAATTTTGCCAGCTTAACTTGGAAACAGTCAAACAAAATACCCGTCTTGTCTGCTCATCAGAAAATTCCATCTGTTGGATATTATTAAGAGTCAAGACTGCAGAACATCAAAAGAAGAATATATTGGGATTCAGGAGTTTCTGCTGCTTATCCTCTTTAAACATCCTTACCCATCTTAAGCCCAGAAATTAAAGAGTTTCTTTTTGTCTTCCAAGGCCAATCCCATAACTTTTAGAGCAATTGTTTGGAAATTTATCTTTTCAGCCCTGATTTGCTTTGATTTCTTGGTAATTCTGCTTGATTTTGTCATCAGAAAAGTCTTTAACTTTGCATTATTTGTTGAATTTCTATCCCTGTAAGTATTTTTCTTCCTTCAGTTTTTCATGGAGAAAAAAGAAAACTATCACCTGATTGATTCTTAATTGTTTCAATTCCTATTGTATGTTATTGAAGGGACCAAATAAAACTTGTGACTGTTTAAGTTTGCAGGTAATTAGAGTACTAATTAAGGCCCTAAAAGTTGCAGATGTGGTGCTTCAGTGGTAAAGGTAGGGTTTTGTCACAGGTGTTATTGTTCCTCAATTTTCCTGTAAAATTTCTTAATGAGCTATTATAAACAAGGGTGAAAATATTTGTCTGTTTGGTGTTTAATAATCAACAATACAAGGGCGATCAATATTTTGTTGATCAACCAACATAGAATTGTTGATCAACAAAAAGAAAAGATCCTGGCATATGAGGCATACAATATAACAAACTGTACTATATAACAGTTGTAGAATTATGCTTTATTTCACTATTTATATTTATTTATTTTTTGTTTTTTCCCATCATCATTCATTCGACCAATTTATGCAGTGAAAAAAGCTCCCAATTCTGAGGCGAAGGACAAGAGCAACCAGGTAAGTTAGCAGGAACAAGACCTCTATCACTTGTTTAAGGGTGCGTTTAGTAAGATTCCTAGGAAAATTTTTCCCGGGGAAAAGTTTCCCTGGAAAGTTTTCCATTGGAAATATTTCCCCGGGAAAAATTTCCCTTAACCCCCCAAGGGAAATTTTCCCTTGGAAAACCTTGCAAATGGTGGGGCCCTTGTAAAAACTTTTCCGAGGTCAATGTACAACCAAACATGGGGAAAATAAGTCAACTAGAAAACTTGACCATTTCCCAGGGTTTTTGACTAAACAAACGCACTCTAAATGGTTTTAGTTAACCCTTAATGACCCATTAATACCATACGACACCAAACTAATTGAGTTTTTGTTCCTCATTTGAACTTGGATGATCGATCCCAAAGAGCAAATGTTGGTTCAGCAGGAAGAAACGGACAGATCCAACCTCAATCACACCCGAACCCGAACCCGAGTTGAGAACCGGGTCACCATCGCCCCCACCACCGCCTCCGCCACCACGGCGCATTCGTGCCTCAACAACAACATTGCCAGCTCAGCCCCCAAAGCCAGAATCACAGCCACCTCCTTTGGCGGTGCCAGTTGGTCCAGAATCAGCAAAATTAAGTCAGGCAGACAACAAGCAACAGACAGAACATGCCAATGATCTTGTCGCTGCAACAGCAAGGGCTGCTGAGGCTGCAGCAGCTGCAGCTCAAGCTGCTGCTGAGATTGTCCGCCTCACTAACGCCTCTCGTCCTGGCAAGTCCAAGCAAGAAGTGGCTGCCATCAAGATTCAAACAGCTTTCCGAGGATTTCTGGTACTCATAAACTTTTCTTAAGGAATTCCCGTTTACTTAATCCAATAACTTGGTTGATGATCATGAGTTTTGATTGAAAAGGCAAGGAGGGCATTGCGGGTTTTGAGAGGGTTGAAGAGGTTGCAGAGAATGATGCAAGGACAAGCCATAAAGCAGCAGACGACAAACACTGTGAAGACCATGCAAACTTTGGCAAGAATGCAGACTGAGATACGCGACAGGAGGGTGAGGATGGCTGAGGAGAACCTGGTTCATCAGAAACTCATTCAACAGAAGCATGCAAAGGAGCAAGCTAAACTTGAACAGGGGAAGCAACAAGTGAGATTACTTGCATTCTGGACTCTTTTTCTTGGAATGATTTCTTTTTTTACTTTGCACTGACAAAAACTGTACAAGAATATGCAGAAGAATACAGATGATTGGGATAGCAGCAGGATAACAAAGGAACAGATTGAAGAGAAGTTGCAGAGTAGGTATGAGGCTGCAATCAGAAGGGAAAGAACTCTGGCTTATTCATACACCCATCAGGTAACTTGTTTTCCAGTTAACTGTCTAAAGAAATAAAGAATGTAATGGTTCAAAAGAAACTTCGACAAGCAGAAAACTAGAGGTCTGATAAGTTGAAGTGTCTGTATATCTTTCGCTTAGCCATTCTTAACAGATATGCGTGCTTGTGACCCTAAACTGGGCAAGCTATACTTCCTCATGAAACAGTTGAGTTTGTGACATCCAATGACCTGATACGAATAACACAACATTAGACCGTCTTTGATCAAACATAGGGCAACATAATTTTGAGCTCAACCCTCACTGATCAAACTGAAATTTTCCACATCAATACTGTCTGCATTTTCAACATAAATATATTCGAGTAAAATATGGCACACCCGAACATGAGTTTAGCTGAATGTGACCCAACCAAAATTGGAACTCCATAGAACCTAGGTCACCCAAGCCTAGTGAGCAGTCAGGTCTAGTCATAGGGTCACGCTGGTTCCTTATCGCACCCAAGACCCAACTTTCCTTCTTGCTTTCCTAATATTGTATGCAGCTTGATGAGTTTGACTCTCTACTTGTAAATATCCCATGCAGCAAACATGGAAGGCAGCTGCAAGGTCTGCTAACACACTGTTCATGGACCAAAACAATCCCCACTGGGGCTGGAGCTGGATGGAACGATGGTTGGCGACTAGACCCTGGGAAACTGTAAGCATCCCTGAAAAAGACTCCACCAACAATAACTCCCCTCAAATCAAGGTCTCTAAATTTACCCTTCCCAAGAAGGAAATGACCAAACCCTATGCTCACAATCACAATAGTGAGAAGCCTCCACCAACATCCATCCCAAAACAAACACGTTCTTCCATTGGTCGGTTGTCAACCTCCAGTGCCCCTTCCAAATCAGTATCTTCCCCAGTGGCAACTCGGAAGTTGTCTCAGACTCCGAGGGCAAGCCCTAAGGCAAGCATGTGGGGCCCGGATGAAGATGCAAGGAGTACGGTGAGTAAACATGCGGGACATTCTAGAAGAAACAGTTGTTCTTCTGCTAAGGATGACAATGAAAGCATCGGGACCTCTCAAGTGGTTCCTAGTTACATGGCTACAACAGAGTCCGCCAGGGCTAGATCAAGGAGCGTGACACCAGACCGGTCATCTGTTACCTCCATCAAGAGAGGGAGCTGTTCTTATACGCCTTCTCCTACAAGATCAAGGCGCTCCACTTCCTCCACAGTTGATATCAATTCCATCTCTGAGCATACTTAAACCACACAATTATTGTTTCATTTTGGTCAATTGCTTTACAAAACAGAGGGAACACCCCCACTTCGGACATCATCAAGTGTGGGAGGAGACTCCCTACAGTGAACCCCTAGTACATTCGAGTTGAACCCTTCTATAGTGAAAAGGAGGCGTGAAAGTTGTTTGCCTCAATATTTGCGATTTGTTTTATGAAAAGGGATCAAACACCATATTAAATTAATTTCTATCATTTGTGAGTGTAAAAGGATGAGAACACATCCAAGCTCCTTTTCTCCACACATTGAAATACCTTAGAAAATCTCCTAAGCCCAAACCAGTCATCCAAGAAACACAACACTCACTGCACTCTCATGTAAACCAATCTTGTTCTGTTTGTTTTATACTTTCAAATCCGAATTCATGGCTTCGTCTTTAATCATTTCAAACTATAATTTAGATTACCTAAATAAACCCACTGGCCACCCTCTGATTAAATATAATTCAATTTTCAAACCATACAATCACAGATCATTAAATCATAAGAAACAAATATAGCCAATACAAGAAACATATGTTAAAGACCAAAACATGTTGTTACATTCAAACTGCCACATAAACTACTCCGGATGCAATTGATGACATGTTCACAGCATACAGCATCTCACAGCCATAAGAATGCAGTGAGAATAAACACAGTGATGGTGGCTCAGTTGAGTTCTAGCTCTGACATAAACCAAGATATAATGACATATATACACACATATTGCTGGCAACCAGTGATGGCTAGCTATATGGAACCAAACGCAATAAAAAAGGGAGGGAGAAGACACCTATGGTTCCATTAGGATCTTCCTGAGTTCATGCGATTTCTCTGCAAGGCATCCTGAACTGGCTAAAGAGGTTATCCACACGTCATCTGATCTAACAGGCTCATCATAATCATTCTTGTGCCAGGTCCAATAGGCATGAGTCGAGTTCACTACCCTGAGCTCACCATGACCAAAGCTTGCTTCACGGAATACCGACCACTCGGGCTGCGGGTTTTTATACCTAAAAATCCATGTAACAGTTTCATGTTATAGAACAGCATAGGAAATAACGACAATAAAGTACCGCTTGTTCCCAAGGGTCCCTATGATTGAGATCCTAAGATGGATCCTTCTACATTTAAAGCCCCCACCCCCCACCAAAAAAAAAAAAAAGAAAAAGAAAAACCCACCAAACAACCGGTGGGGAAAAGAAAGAAAGAAAGAAACAGAAAAGAATTAATTGTGAAGAGATCGAAATGTGCCCCTGACACAGGGGTCACTATAATGTTTTTCCATGCCAAGGTGTCACTGATGGTGAATAACTGCAAATTATGATACAAATTTCATCACTAGCATAGGCTTTGATGTCAAAGATACCTAGAAGAATATTGACAGTGTGATCATCACTCATAAGTTCATAACTAGTCAGGTCCAGTGAATCAAAAGGAGGGAGGTAAAACACGCATTCACCTCACTTGGATAAATGCTGATGTTAGTAAGGCGTATTTTACCAGAACCAACATTCAGATATCATACGAATACATGTCCAAATGTCAGACCTCTGAATTTCTTATAGAACCTGAGGTCAGTGGGGAACTGGCCCAGTTTGAAGCTCCCAAACCTTGCACCATGTTTAAATGTTTGCACGACAAAATCTACATTTGGAAAGAGGAAGATTCCTACTAACATAAATAGAAATGCAGAGACGAAAGAACAAAGATTTGATTATATACCTCCGAGCTAACCCTTCTTTGTTTCCTCCGTCACCAATAGTTATATGGACAGCACCACAAGGATCAGTTTTTCCATTATATACTCGTGTCTGCCAACAACAAAACACCACTTTACTTGATCTGATGCTCTACATGGAACAGATTACAGAGCGAGAAAAGGCATACAAAATTTTCTTACCGTGCGTTCATAAGCGTGTACATGTCCAGTCAGCACTAAATCGACACCAGCAGCATGAAGCAATGGCTCCATGGAAGCCATCATCCCATCTCCTTCACCTTGGTGAGCCGCATTGCTATTATACCAAGGGACATGGAATAAAGCTAGCAACCAGGGTGTTTTCTTCCTGTCTACCTTTGCAAGATCAGCCTATTTAAACATGAAAAACAAGTCATTTCAGAAAGTACTGTCAATTAAGCACATGTGATTTTTGGGTAATTTGGAAAGAAAGGAATCGAAGGGTTTTTGAGGGGGTTGCAATCCCTCTTCAAAGACTGAAAGACAGTTTTATCAAGACTCTATTCTTTTGGGTGCATGGGAAGTTTAGTCCTCCTTTTTTGATGTGGTAGAGTTTGTGGACAGTTTGTTTTTTTGGATGTACATAACCTTGTATAGTGCTAGTTGAGCACCTATTCTTTTAATCCTATTATTAATATATTTGTTCACTATAAAAGAAAATAATAATAATTATATGTGCTGGTAAGCAATTCCCTATATTGCTCACTTTAGCATGCCAATGATATCCAAACTTGGATATCGTGATTAATGAAAACTCTAATGGTGGCTCTTAAGAAAGGAGTTCCTAAGCCATTAGCCATATGCTTACATGCCAATTGAATGCCAGATCAATACAAATAATCTCATAGCACACTTCTTTGCACAAGTTAAAGCATAAAGGAAAATTGCATCTTATTAAATTACAAAACAGTGCCAGAGAAGAATGAACAAGAGTAACTACGACTGAGGATTCAGGAGGTCATATGGTCAGTAGACACACCAAAGAAAACAGAGAACAAAAAGAGAAAGTTGATCATTATAATGGACTTGAAAGTCATTTAAAAACATCATGTTGTGTTATGAAGGACCTCGTCAGCAGCGCATACAACTTCTGAATGGGTATGTTAGCTTTTGAACATATTTAAATGAGAGTTAGCTCTGCTCATCACTATTCCCAACAAGACTGCAACAAGAAAGATTGCTGAGAAGTGAAAACATGGCTAAGCCAATCAGTGCTTTTGATATAAATCACTGCACAACAACTCCCACAAATGTAGCCATCAAGAAGGAAACTGTTCTTTCTTCACAAGGAACGTAAAAGCCAAGGAATTCAAAGCATCAGAACGGCCAACTGAACAAAAGATACTGAGCAACATGACTAACCTTCAGCCAACTATACTGGTCAGAGTACTCATCATAATCTGTATATGAACCAAGCATCAGCACATGCACTCCAGCAACCTCAAAAGAGTAATAAAGATTGGAACTTGATCCACTCTCCTCAAACGGCATTTTCCACCGTGCGTTGTATGATTGAAATCCATCCATCAGATAGGGGATGCTCTCCCTTTCATGGTTTCCTTCGGTTACCATCCAGGCTCTTGCACTTGCAAGTGGTTGAACTAGCTCACCGAACGTATCCCACCTACGCTGAATATAATCGGCATAGGAAAGATCCCCTGGAAGTAGATGTACATCATACTTGCATTGGTCTATGTGGTCCAGAGTTGACTTTGTCCAGCCCGTTTGACCTAAATCACCAGCAACAGCAAAAGTGACAGGCAATTGAGCTGGAGGAGTTTTCAGCTCGAACTCAGGACCTTCTCCTCCACAACGATAGAAGTACACAGTGCCAGGGTCTAGTGGCCCAATAACAGTATGATGTATCTTTCCCGAACTATACAAAATATATGAATAAGAGGTGCTCTCTCCTTCAGCTCTATTGGTATACTGTCCTGGTGATGTTCCATATTCAACAATTGAAGGAGCAGACGAATCATCTGTAACCCATGAGACACGCATGTGATTCTCCCCAGCCAAGGAAACATGCACCTGTAACACACAATAAATAACTTTAACTGTCCAACCTGCTTGATATCATCTAGTACAGTTACACTCTTGCAGTTCATCCACAAAAAACATTTACAAAAAAAGCTTTGTGTGAAACACGATACAATCTTTTTTTGTTAAAGGCATGAGGAACCAATGGTATCGCAACGATTATTATGTTTCACTGGGTTTGTGTGATGTTCTCATTTTTGTTCTTCTTCCACATTAACCTCAAGCCTAAGCAAATCATGCCAAGTGGATAAGACCCCAGTTCCTCACCAAGGAAGGTTGGAACGGGGCCAATTGAACACAGACTTATCTCGCCAACCACTCTGCAGAAAAAGAAAGGAAGTTGCTCTGCAGTAGATGTTCTAAAGAAAGGAAGTGATTTGAGCATGCACAATCACAGCATTTATGCATGCCCTAGAGAAAACACCAATCCATTAGTCTTCAACTCACAACACACATTATCAACGACCCCAGCCCCAAAGACTGTTACTACACTGATACTAACTCAGTATCATTAGGAAGTCTTCTTCCTGACGATATCATATCTTCCAAAGAAATGGGTATGTTTAAACTCGAAAACCAAGTCAAGAGAGGTATATTTTTGGCACCTAAGAGTTATTTGTTAGCCATAGAGGAGGATAAACAGAGCTTGAAAGATATCTCAGCCAAGTCAAAGGCTTGTTCTAGAAACCAAATGATGTATATGATTTCCACAGTCAGCTTGACCAAGAAGACCCGAAAAAGCATACTTAATTCTATATTTGCTGAGATTCTAAAGCACTCTCTCCCCTTTAAACTCAATACACCTCCTACTTTAAGCAGTCTCAACTTGTATTACTTCCTATATACTCATAAAATTTTCCAGTTTTAACTTCCAATTGTCACTTTCCTAACAATCAATCAGCTATTAAATCTACCTTTCAATTCTTTTACAGTATAGTGCATCACAAGAAGTTTGCCTATAAAGAGTAAACTAAGTATCAAGCAAGGTGAGATTCATTTGGAAAAAACACACCATCAAGTATAAAATCCTTTGATTTACTCTCCAAAATTGATCCATCCATACAACCTAGTACTCCTTCCGTCCCAAATTAATTGACACTTTGACTAAATTCTGACCATTAATTACTCACAAATTACAATGAGTAACAATATGAAATTACCGTCATTAGAAAGATACTTTACTAAAAATTATAATGGATGTAATTTCATATTGTAACTTATTGTAATTTGTGAATAATTAACGGTCAAAACTTAATTAAAGTGTCAATTAATTTGGGATGGAGGGAGTATTATTTATCAATAGGGTTTCTACACAATGAATACCCTCATAACTTTTGCAAAACAAGTCATACTAAAATTCAATAATTGCATTAGTATGAACACAAAACACAAGCGGCGCCCCTCCCATAAAAAACCAAAGAAAAAAGTCAAAAGCAGTTAAATTGAAGAAATCGAATTCAGACCAGACAGTAAACAAATCAAACCCATGAAAAAGAAAGGAGGAGGATTTACAGAAAATACCTGGTGGGGTTGTTGGGAGTTATGGGAGGGCCAAGGGAAGTGAAGAAGCTCCCTGGGTTTGGGGCGGACATAATCGTGTGCAGTGTAAGCAGAATAAGCAGCTGCGATTAACACTGCAATTAGTGTTAATCTCAGCATCAATGCTTCATAATCCATTCTCTCTCTCTCTGTGTCTCTTTGCGCTTTGATTGAATAGAGGTTCTGGATTGAGAGAGAGAGAGAAATTAGTTGATTGTTGAGAGAGTGGCCCGTGACTTAGATTCGGTGGGAATGGGAAATGACGGTTTGTCTGTTTCTAATGGGGTTTTCTGGTATCAGAAGCAAGATGGATTTTGTAGGAAATCCACTTTATGCGGGCCCAACCTAGTCAAAATATTGGGCCAACCAATTGACAGACAAAACTAATTGATTGAACAATTTCTGAGTTTTCCTCTTAATTTCCGCCACTTTGTCATTCTTTTTTGCTTTTCTTTTATCTTTTGGGAATGCATTATTTCTTTTTTTTTTTCTGCTGTTAGGTTTATCCAGAAAAGGAAAGCATAAAGGCTTCATACGTATCTCATATTTGCTTTTACACACCACAAATATCTTTATCTTTTTTCTTTAAAAAAAAGTTCGTTAACCATTATCAACATATACTACGTTTTTCTATAAAAAATAAAAAAAAATATCATGTGCATATAAGAGTACTACTTCATAAGTTCATGTTGTATCTTCAGATTGTGTAAAAGTGTAGATCAAAATATTTGTTCAACATTAGAAAAAATATGCAGTTAAAAATATTTGTGTATGTATACTAGTGTATCGTTCAACGTATCATTCAATTTGGTCAGTGCATAGCATATCCTACCATACTACCAGCTGTAGTACATCCAAAATATGTTGTGCAAATTAACAACGTTTAATGATATTAATGCACGCGTTATTGTCGGATAATACAATAGGTACATACAAACTCAATGCAAGATAATGTTAATACTAAATAACTTTATTAATTTATCTTTCAAGTAGTTTGTTGACAGAATTTTTCAACTTAAATCAAATATGTTATTTTCTTTATTGTTTAAACAAATAAAAGAGAGAACCTTGACACATGCTTGTCTTCAATGGAAAGGTAAATTCTAAATAAGAGAAATGTCAATACCTATGCTTCAAGGCTTCTTTACACACTGAATTAGCAAAGGACTCTTGTAATAGGTATCGAATTGATTTTACACTGATCTCATTCTCATGTTAGATTTAAGTAACTTGTACCATACATTTATTGTTGGCATTCCTTTTTAATACAATCAATATTGGTTAAAATTATAAATTTTTAATGAACCAAAATTTTGAGGAGTGTAAGTTTATTTCAATGTTGAATCATGTTTCAAACTCCAATCGATTTTAAACCAGTTTTGCTCGTTATCGGGTCAATTAATTAATTACCATAAATCTTCTCTGACCTTTTCCAGAAACGCAGACGGTCGTGCTAAGCAGAATGTGACAGGTATCTTTGGGCTTCGTCATCAGGAGAGATTTTGTAAATATTTGGGGTGTCCGATCTTTAAAGGAAGGCCCACAAAGCTAACCTTTGCAGATGTAGTGACCAAGACTGCCAACAACTTGACTGCGTGGAAGTCTAAGTACATCTCCAAAGTTGGTAGGCAAACTCTTATCCATCCCATATTGAATGCATGCCAACTCATGTCATGCAGTGCTTTCATATTCCAAAGGACACTTCTCGCCAAATTGATCGAATCAGTAGGAATTTTTTCTGGAAAGAATTATCAACCAACAAGGGTCTTCCCCTCGTGGCGTGGGATAAAGTGAGCACGCCGAAGAAATTTGGTGGACTGGGCCTGAGGAAGACAGAAGCTACTAATGAAGTGTTCCTCTCTAAACTGTGCTGGAAAATTTTGTTTAGGCGTGGCCTCTGGGTGGAACAGATGAGGTCAAAATATCTCCGTACAGGAAGCCTTTTTGACGTTTTGTCGAAGAGGTCGGATTCATGGACTTGGAAGGCAATCCTTCATAGTAGAGAGCAAAGGACTTAGATGGAAAGTTGGTAATGGTACCAAGATCAATTTTTGGCTCCACAATTGCTGTGCAAATGAAAATTTATTGACAATCAACGATATTCAACATTTGAAGGAGGTTGATCTTTCCCACAGGCTTGCAGACTTCATTCTCCCGGAGAGGAAGTGGGACGTTGATAGGCTGTCAAATCTGGTTGGGGATGCGACGCTACGTACCATTTTGGCTGTCCTTATTCCTCTGAATGAGATGGAGGACTCGATCTGTTAGGGGTTGATAGGGAATGGTGAGTTCTCTACTAAATCGGCCATTGGGTTGGCACATGGGATTCCTCTTGATCTGGATCCATGGGAGATGAGATGGATTTGGAAACTAAATATTCTACCGAAACTTAAAATGTTCCTTTAGTAACTGAGTCATAAGGCGTTACCTACTAGGTCGATCCTTGCTCAGAGGGGCATGGATGTGACGGCGGCTTGCGCCTTGTGTAGGGGTGAGGATGAGTCTAGTGATCATCTCTTCTTGAGGTGCCCTATGGTGGCAGATGCCTGGAGCCTAGTAGTTAATCATGGTTGGCTTCGGACCATCCCCAGTGAGCTCTCTTCTGATGGAATTGATAAGGTGCTTGGCATGATTAGAAATAATAGGTCTTTGAACAACTTGGATCGTGTGGTGGCCCTAACGTGGAGCATTTATAAGACTCGGAATGGGGCATCCATTCAGGGGGATGAGCCAAATTTATCTCAAACCCTTATTCGAGCAAAACGTGCGACAGCTGAGTGGAGAATCAAACACATGCTGGGACTGGACTTCCAAGACCTTTGGTTGTTGGAGGGTCCTAAAAGACAGCTCCAGAGTCGTCGGATTTGTCGGACTAAACCCGGAGAGGGGGTCGTGAAAATCAATTTTGATGGCTCCAAATCGGCGAGTGGGGCGGTGGGTGGTTTCATCATTAGAGATCATATGGGCAGGATGGTTTAGTCAGTTGCCTTTGATTGTGTGAACACCTCTATCTTGGTGGCGGAGGCCATGGCTATGAGGAATGGTGTTTATGCGGCGAGGAATGCGGGTTATAAGTGTGCATGTGGAAGGTGACAACAAGATTTTTATTGATGCAGCAAAGGGGATTAGTCGAGTTCCGTGGGTGATTACTACGCTTGTCCAGGACTTAATCGTGCTGCTTAATTAGTTGCTTTGACTCGGTGGTTCTATCGCATATCTATAGGGAAGGAAATAGGGCGGCGGATTATTTAGCCAGATTAGGTTATTCCGTCCAAAACCCATTCACTTGAGTTCATCCTTTTAATGATGATTTTGATGCTATTGTCCGGAATGACGCTTCGGGTAGATCCAGAAGGGCTACCTAAGCTTTGTTTCTTACCTTTCCAAATATATATATATATCACAATCCTATTACTAGGAAGTTGAGCATTTTTACTAAAGCAATTTCAACATATACCACAATCAATTACTACGAGGTTGTGCGTTTTCACGAAAGCAATAGTAGCTATGCTGGCTACCAGACTGCATCTTTCAAGCTCCCCACCAAATATCAAAGTTTGAAAGAAGCAAAAAATTATACATTTGTTAAGGTTGTGGGCTTAATAGTTAATAGGGCATGCTTGTTTGATAGTTTTTACTTACTCTTGACCGCTGACATGCTAAATTTGTCGATAGTTACCGTCGACGTGCAAAGTTTGTTGTTAGTTTCCCTTAACATAAGGGCCAAAATAGCGGTGGGCACTTTCCACGGAAAAAATGACAAATTTTCTCCCAAACTCATGAATCACCCTTACATGTGGTCAACACCGCTTTCTTAAATGACATCTCCATAGATTTGAGTAGGTTTTTCTTGCACTATGAGGGGGGAAATGGCAAAACTCAAGCTGTACAGGAAAAATACTTTCAACTAACTAACTATTCAACATTTTATTCTTGTACAAGGTTAGTTCTGTCCCAGTCAAAAAGCCCTGAAGATTCCAACTCTTCAAGGGATAGTAACTCACAATCTAAAGATTTCTTCCTAAGCTTTCCACAGATTATCACCAGCACTTTCCGACATGCATGGAGCTCGTTCATTTTCTCCAAATTGGTACATTCTGCCAATAGATCAGCTGATGACTCATGAAATAACCTGCTCAAGTACATGATTAAACAAACAAACAAAAAAAGGTCATCATTTGCAGAAAGGTGGTATACTAGAAGCTACAAACTACAGTTCAAGTGGACATTATGCATAATCAAAGGGACAATACACATGACATTTCCAAGCAAGAGAGCAAAAGTGAAAGGCGGTAAGGGAAGGGGTCAGAAGATATGAATAACAGAACATTACCATCTCCAACCAGGATTAGCTTCTGGAGGGTAACGAATTTTCGACCAAAGTGAACGCAGAGAATTTTCACAGTTGACAGCAGTTGCAGAACCTGCCATACCAACAATAAGAGTAAATATCACTCAGCAAGTGCCTATATCTGGATCATCACTATTGCATCCTATTCTCCAATGCCTAGCCCAGAACCTTAATAGGGGTAAGACTACATTCTTCTGCTCTGTTTTTTGGGCCTTTCATCAATTTATTCTCGTTTAAATATAAATAAATAAAAGGAAGACGAAGAAAATGTTACAAAGGCTGCTTATTAAGAGAAGGGAAAAGGAAAAAGTCAGAACCGAAAGACTGACAGTAGCAATCAGCAAATTAACCACATCAATAATCCTAACTTATTCACAGTTTCATGCCACCGAGGAGGTGAGAAATATCAAGTGCAAATGCACCAACTTTGATGAGACTATTTAAGTCAACTGTTGTCTGATTATTGTTACCATACCTGCAGAATATGACGAATCAGAAAGAACTAAGATGGAGAGAGCAGCAACAACTGAAGGTAGCTCCCGGCACTTCACCCCAAGAAGCTGCTGTAGATGAAAAATAGTCCCAGCTAAAACTTCTTTAGAACCAAATGCAAGTTCGCTCCCCACACTTCTGCTATCCGGATTTTCCATCAATGATAACAAAGACTCCCTATTTAATTCCCTTGGTCCAAAACTGGAACCTGGATTCTGGCCACATGAAACCCTCTGAAGAATTACTGAAGCTACAAGCCAACGTAAAAGAGTTGAGATCAAACAATCTTCTTGATTGTGCTCCTCTGTGAGAATTTTGAAATGAGAGGCAAAATCTGCTGGCTGTGACGCCTGCTTAGAGTCAGATTGAACAGCTGTAGCAACTGCCCACATGAGAAACTGCGAGAGCTCTTGTTGTCCCTTCATAATAAATCAAGAAAAAGTAAGTCAGTCACAGACTATAGAGGAGTAAGAGTCGATGCAAACACAGCCAGCTCATATACATTGAGTCACTAATAACCTTAATCTGAAGTGTTTTACAGTTAGATTTCTTGTCAGAAGTTGCTTCTGTACATGCATGAGTTCAAGTCATACGTGGGTGATGTTGCCCCCACTTTGCTGGTTTAAGGAGAGTAATTACACCCCTAACTGGTTCTCCAACTTTAAGGGATGTCGGCATGGTTTCCAATAGTACCAAACATGCCAACCCATCCAATGCGGATTGGTTCAAGATGGAAACTCACAGGCAATCCAACAAAGGTTACACATTGTAACACTTGTTTTGATATAGGCAGTTCTCCACAAGTCAACAAAAGAGGCTACATACAAAGAGGCAAACCTAGGAGAAAGAAAAATGAGGGCTACTGTACTAGAAAAACACTAGGCAATAGTCTTCCTGCATGAGAATCAGCCTATGACTGCATAGCCTATAGATGTGTGCTGCACAATCAAACCACGGGAAAAGGAAAGAGCATGTGAAAACAGAGAGCGACAAAAATACCATTTCTGAAACAGATGCTGGTGGGGTGCTCATGAGTATGACCTTCAGACTGAGCTCTGACCATAGACTAGCATTTTTATTATCACATCCATGGACAGCTTGGTATAGTTGGTACAAACTCCGCATTGATGGAGTGAAACGTGGTTGGTACATTTTCCTGTTCTGTGATATCTCCACCGTTGAGGAAATAATTTCTAAAGCTAAAACCACTGACGGCAGAGTCTCCTGCACCAACTTGGGGCATCTGATCAAAAGATCGAAAAGGTGACATGACATATCAGAAAGCTGCTCCAGTGCATACTTTTCCAGCCACTCCATGGTCTTCTTGGATGAAACAATCTCATGGACAACCTACACCAGAAACCAAATATTTTTAAAAAAAAAAAAAAAAGGTGAAGGATTAAAGGAACCAACACTTGTTGCCCTGGCATAACTAGCAAAACCTGGCAATTGGGTTATATGGCTTGAGTCGGGCGAGGCCATTTAGCGATCTCTTGATTTTTTGACCAACAAGCTTATCTTGCAAGACATATAGCTTTGGTGGAAAAAGGTCAGTTCAGGGGCAGGTTCAGCTTTGAGGTTCAGTTTTGGATCATTTGGATGGGTCAGGGTCAGGGTCAGGGTCAGGGTCAGGGTCAGTTTTACTAGGTCTACAGAACTGAACCCCACTAGTTGTATCACCACAATGTGAGAGGTTCATAAGTCATAATGATTCTGCTAACAACCCAGAGACATACTGACAAGTTATTCGATAACAATGTCATACTTGCTGTAAATACAAATTGATGAACTTGCTGTAACCTTTTTATTGCACAGCACAAGTCAATTATTTCTTTCAAAAACTACTAGTTGGGAATGGTGGCATGCTGTCTTTCAAAGGCAGATCAGGTGAAAATAAGAAGGTTTGGTCATACAAAACAATGTACACACATCATATTGCAGGCATCTCAACAAAATAGATCGACTAAACTCATTCAAGCCATAAAAGTAAATTAAAGCCCATGAGAGAAAAGTAAACTGAGCCATGTGAGCGGCAGAAAGCAGAGGTGACAGCATTGCCTACCTCAAGTATTATAACCAACTGGTTGGAGGAAAATATTTCCTTCCCATGAGCAAGACTTAAAGACAAGGAAAGAGCCGAAGAGAGCCATGAAACAAAACAGCATTTCTCAATGAGATGGCACGCTATATTCTGTACTTTTATGCACTTCTTCAAGACCTGCAAAATAAATATAGCAATGCAGGTAACACTGATTGCAAAATTTAGCAGGGGGCTAAAAGATTCCATGAGAAGTTTAGTAAAAAAAAACAATATGTATCACAAAATCAGAGAACATGATTTTGGCCACAATTTAGTTAGGGTGGAAGGTCAAAATTCTTTCCCTTGGAAGCCAAGACCCACAGATCAAGACTGCTCCAAGAGCAAGAATACTTCATGGAAGTCAACATGACTAGAAGTCCACACCTAAAGAATACCTAAAATGTATAAGGGTGTGTTTGGCCAAGCTACTGCTTCTTCAAAATAATTTTTAGAAACAGTTTTGGAGAAACTGTTACTCCAAAAAGTTTTAGATGTTTCGTAATGTATATTATAGAAGTATTTTCTAAATGTAGAAACTATTAACTACTGTTGGACTATTTATAGATACCTATTTTTACTACTTTAAAAACTAGAAATTGAGTTCAGATTGTTTTTATTTATTAACTATTAACAATTTAAAATACACATCAAATTTTCCTTATAATATTTTATTTCTATTTTTCTAACAAATTATTATAATACACATTTAATTTCCCTCTTTATACTATTTTACTTCCTATTTCTTTTTAAAAATTACCTAGAATGGTTCCTTAGAAAGTTGGGAACTGATCACATGAGCATAGCACTTTGGTGAGCCTCCAAAAGTTGGGAACTTATCACATGAGCATGGCACTTTGCTGAGCATGTGAGTATGGATGACATCAAGTATTATTTTAGGAGACATAAGGTTTGCATGGTGAAAATCAAGGGGACATCAATTCACCATGCAAACTTGATGCCCCCCAAAACAATATTTGATGTCCTCAAAAACAATACTTGATGTTCATCCATGCTCACCAAAGTGTCATGCTCCTGTAAGTAATCAGTTCCTCCAAAAGTTTTATTTAATTTATATGAAATAATTAAGTTGAACTCTATGTGAGAAAAAAATAATCTTATTATCAAGCATTACCTATTTTACACTGATAAATATGAAACTTTAAAATCAAATAATACAAGAAAATATGTTTCCTCACACAAAATTAGAAATATCTTAAAGGGAAATTCCATTTGGTAGGAATCAACTTTTGCCTATTCCAAGTTGTCAACCAATTTTTAAACTATTCCAAGTAGTAGGCTTATTTTGAAAATTATTCCATCTCATAAGCTTCTTCTTGTACCGTTGTTCAAATATTGCTCGCAAAACTTTCCTCCTCTCTCAATTTCATTTAGCTGTCCCTATCAATCTCACACTCGACTCATTTGGAATAATATTTAAAGTGTTTGACAACTAGGAATAGTTTTTAAAGTGCAGACAACTTGGAATAATTGTTAAAATTTTCAAAATAAGCCTACCACTTGGAATAATTTTCAAAATAAGTCTACCACTTGGAATAGTTTAAAAAGTGGTTGACAACTTGGAAAATGCAAAAGTTGAAGCCTACCAAATGGAATTTCTCTATCTTAAAAATGGAAAAATACATAATATTTCCTTTCACAGGAAAGTTCAAATGCATTTGTGGAAAAAAGTAACTTCCTTAAATTTCTTTCATAGACCCAAGAAACTAGAAATTAAAAGCTACAAAATGTAGCTTCAACTTTTAGGCGTCTTGGGAGCTAATTTTAGCTTCTATAAAGTTGGGAACTATTTTAGAAAATCTTTATATTCAGCCTAATTTCAGCTTTTTCCATCTAAAAGCTCCCAAGAAGCTTGGCCAAACATGGGCTAAGTAGACCCACAAGCATGAAAGCTAACATTATTCAAGATTATGTCCATGAGTGCACTGATTTCAGCATGCAGATTTATCTAATGAAGAAAGCTCCAGACCAGACTATGAACTTGAACCACACAGGTGGCTGTGAGTCAATTAACAGTCAAACTCCTGAGAGAAAGCATTTTTCCTTGGGAGCGCCAAATCATTGCCCTGGCAGCATTGGACAGAGCTCGTAGAGAGAGTCAAATATACAACATCGAACTACGATGAAACTGTGAAAATGGAAAAAAAGAAGATAACAGGTAGAGGAGTTTTCACATATAGGCGCCACCAAGTAGAAAGCAATCTACACAAGTAACTGGTTTCATCATAGCAAACAGCCAAATCTTGATCTAATTAGCTCTCCTGTTTGGGCCAGCAGCAAATTCAGGTTTTAAATTAAAATAAAGACCTCAGAAAACTATATCAACCAAATTACCTGAAGAATCAACACCTTTTCTTCATAACTTGAGAAAGGAGAAGCATAAACACTGAGTAAAGTCTCAGGAACTGCATTCCTGATAAATATGTGACCATCATCTTCCGCATTAATTCCTGCATACAATAGACGAAGCATCCAAATTCTATCTGCTCTGAAGTTTGTGGAATCACTCCAAAACACATCGTGAAACAAAGGGATCGACTGCAAAAAGAATCATCAAAACATTGAAAAATGAGAATCTGCTAGAAGTGGACAGTACAAAGAATACTTGTTCTTAATGAGATACACAAACAAGCTCTATAATTAATGCATACCTCCAAATTCATCTTAGAAAGTTTCATCTGAGAAGCTTTTTCCACGAGTTTACTTATGGTCCCATAATGATCATGGGAAGTATCCAATAAGATCACAGACGCCTCTGCAACAAAAATAGCAACAATAGAGGGAATTTTCTGCCAAGGGTCTTCTATCGCATTTTGAAAATATGCCAGCAAATTCTTGACTTTTGCCACTTCCCTTTTCTTTTGAAATCCCTGCCATCAATACCAAGGTCATTGTCATAAGTTTCAAGCTGTAACAAAACCAACATAGCCCAAAACATGCATGCCAATTGCCAAATTACGAAACATCTAATAACGAACCCAAACAAAGTTTTCCTGAAATAAACGAGATATTAAGACTTGCAGTATGTCCAACTAACGGTCTAACTCTGCATGATTGGATGCTTCAAATTGCAGGATATTTGTCATAGTGATATTTTGCCAGCTTCAAGGCAACACTAACCTTGGAAGGATTTCTAAAAAGAAAAATTATAACGAATCCACTTTCCTCGACCATTTGCCTCAAGGTTTAAAATGCGCAAAATTTAGACAATGAACACAGCTGCATACAATTATACAGATGTTTGAGAACCAAACCAAACATCATTAAGAAGATTCGATGTCGTAATAGTATGCCCTTACTGAAAATTCATCAACATTTATGAGTGAGTGATACATCTCAAGACATAGGAGGCATTCATATCCCTTCTTCAGTGAATATTAAATGGAAAGGCAGCAGTTATGTTAAATCCCACTAATACCTAAAACCAAAACCAATACACTGAAATCCTGCCAGGCGAGGTACAGAGGGGTCGCCTGTAGCACTATTACCCCAAATTGGTAGTATAAGAGAGAACGGTTCCAATTGACCCAAGATTTAGAAATCATTCACTACCTACTACTCCGTGGAAAAGAAACAGAGGAGGTTTAAAGAGGCATTTTACTTTAGTTCATTACAGTTGAAGAAACAATCTTTTTCAACTATCCAGATTATGGACATTAAATCCAATTTACCCCAATACAATAAAAATGTACACAGTGAGTGCAAGAGTCTATTTATGTTATCACCCTTGCCAAAACGTCAAACTCACTATAAGGCATTCAAAACTAAACCTCGATGACCACAGGTATTTACTTTCACTTTTTGCTAAGACCTGCAAACCAGTATCACCTCTGCTGGTAGTTACTATCTTATTTTTCACCATTTTTTACAGGAGCCCCTAAATTTGCTATTACAAAAACCTCATTTGAGTGATACTAGAAGTTGTTAAATCACAAGCAGCAAAAACCCCATACCCACCCCCAAATGTGCAAGTTCAGCCAAGGCCACGTGTATCCTGCACCACCCTCCCTAAAATAATGACACAGCTCCAGGCCTTGAAGGAAAAGAATCAACAATAAGAAAAGTGGACAAGGTAACAACATGGAACAAATTCTCAGGTTGTCCAAATTTTATTTGAAACACCTCTGTATAAATAAATGCCAGTACATATAAGCTAACATGAAACTGCATGTTCACATAGCCTTTAGACATCCCCCACCACAGCAGTATATCTTGGTTATGAGTCACATTAAAAACATATCATAAAAATTATGAAAAGAGATGGGAAACAGAGGTAGAAGTTTATCTTACATTCAAAGCATCCTTCAACCTCCCAAGTACCTCATAGCCCAACTTTCTTATATCATCTTTAGGCGATGCCACACTAACTACTGCAAGAGCAAGCAACCCCAAACTAGCAAACTCCAAAGGATCTAAGTAGCCCATTGACAAGCTATAAATTGAGAAGGACAAAACAAATGCTGGATCGTAACATTCTAGCCTTCCAAATTCTGCTGAGAATCCCTGTAAAGCATACCATCAAAAGAAAAATGTCAAGCATTACAACCCAGACACTGACAAACACCAGAAAGCAAAAGAGAACAGTACTCCACTACATATAAACCCTGCAAAAAAGCAGCCTAAATTGCATGATATGATCATAAGATGCATCAAACTATACCTCTGTAGTATTTCCAATGCTATCTTGGTGTGCATTGTTCAAGACCAAGGACTTTTCAGCAATGGTCCTTTCATAAGGGAAATATAGAATTGTCCTTGTCAATAGCTTCAGATCAATGGGTAGATTATCCCTGAACTGACTTCGCCTGCGATCTTTTTCACCATCGTCCATAGTATTATCCAATATTGCATCATTTATTGAATTCTCTTTCCACATTTTCAGAGCAGCAGTTCCCCACAGGTAATCCAGGTCAGCAATAATGCTATTGTCAGTTCCCCTAGCGGACTCAATTTGAGAAAGAACACTATATACCTCCAAATCAATTTCACTCATTGTGACACCATAAGAAGGCAAAAGGAGCAAAAATAACTCTTTCCAATTTACACCTAATTCATCTTCAGAAATTGAACCCCGCTGGGCTGTTAAATCAAATAACAGTCTCAGCAACTTAATGACTTCCAACTTTCCCTTGTATTTTCCACATTTTTCAGGGTTAATGTTACTAGAATGAACATTTAATGACCTCAGAAAGCTAGAAACAGGCTTCACAACCATCCCAGATGCAGTACAATTAGATGACTCAATGGCAGCACCAATAGTTAGGGCCAACTGAGAGTGATTAAGAAGCAGCTGCAGAAATAAATCAGCAGGCAAATTCCGATTTGGCAAAGAAGATAAGATACACCGCAGAGTCTCTAGAGTGCTTGGGTCCCCAAACCTGTAGCGGAGAGAAACCTTTGCCATCTTTTCAACAAAGGGGAGTGAATTCATTTGGATGAGGTGATCATGCATGTCCATCGTCAATTTAGAAATGCATCTCAATGTAAACAATTCTAGAGATCTGAACAATAGAAAGTCAGTGCCCTTCTGTACAGAATTAGTAGACACTAATGGGACCTTCTTGACAATCCATTGCCACACAGAAACCAACGTTTCCAACAACCTTACTCTGGAAGAATCTTCTTCGTTAAACCCCACAGCAGACACAGCCTCTTTACCCTGCGCTTCATTTGATGTACACTTTTTGTTATTCTCTGGAAATAACAGTACCAGAGAAAGAGAAACTTTAGCAATAACTCTGATAGCCAAGTTCAACAGTTGTTCCACAGAATACGAATCGATATCACTAACATCAGTATCCAAGAAATTGTCTAGTCCACCAGATCTAGGGCAAATTGAGCAAAACAACTTCACACGTTTGCTGATATTATCTTTAGTTACAGCCAAGTGCCACTGCAACATGTTAACTGCTTTCCCAAGGAGACTACTATGGAACAGGTCTTGCAAATTCTCAACTGAAGAAGGCATTATATTACCATACTCCACCTGAAATAGAGTAGAAGACACAAAGTCTTTCCAGTTACAGAAACCATCTAAGAGAATCTCTGAATAGAAAGAAAGCACATATCCAAGATTATCTCCAAGTACTGTCCTGGCAGAACACATGTATGAGTAAGCAGCTGGCATAAACATCAAATAATCCTGATCAGAAAGAGACTCTGCATCCATATTTGCAGCTGAATTCACCTTTTGAGGACAATCTTTCTTCAAAATATTCAAGAACATGCAACCAAAAACTGATAAATGCACAGGACTCATTTCAGTCAACAAAAACAATAACCTTGCCCTGGTAGTGTTAGTCCTCTGAATGCAATGTGAGAGTAATTTGATAGGGGTGCTAGCTATCACTTTCAACATTTCAGTACTTGGTGGAAATTGTCGATAAGCTAGACTGTGTACCACAGTGAGAGATTTAAGCAAGCATACATCTGCCAAGTCAAGTTTCAATTTTGTGGCACATTCGAACGCCTTCAAATATATGCTTTCAAATAATGATGCATCGAGGCTCCTTTTGTCAACTGCCCAGAAAAAGTCACTTTGCACAAGTTGCACATTAGGAGGTTGCAAATATTCACCCAGCATATCTAATGCCATGCAAAGAATAGAAAATGCCAAACACTGAGGAGAGTAGCTGAAGGTTTCAGAAGGCATAGAATCCAAGACTTTTTTCCCTGCGAGCATCCAATTAGCTAACTCAAGTAGCTCAATGGGTGAAATAAACCTCTTCAAGGCTAGAATTGCGTACAAGACTGGGAAGAAGGTATTATCTGGTGAGCAAGACCAACGACTAAATCTTTCCTTGAAAATCACAATAATAAGCTGGACCAAATGCCTGAAAGCCTTCACAATATTTTCCCTGACCTTGGGATATACTGATAACGATTTTTCCCCATCACATAAAGCTACCAAGTACTCACAAGTGGTAGATAATAAATTCAAAACATGAAGCTCTGACTTGCAAACTCGCTCTCCACAGTAATTCATGAGCATGTTGGAGCTCTCTGTCAATGAGAATTCACTGAGTTTATAATCATGACCAGTCGGACACAACAATGCTGCAAGCACTGCTGGGTGACAAAACATTGTTTCAGAAACTTCTTGAATGCAAATAGACAAAGGTACTCCTCCAGTTGCTGAAGATCTAGAGTTGTGTCCCAGAGTGGACAACTGAGCCAGAATATGTTCCATGAGTACATAACATACGTCAAAGAAAGATTCCAGTTGTTGAGATGGATCCTTTCTATATGATAACTGCACTTGATGATACCAAAAGAGGATGAGCCGTAGAGAAGAAACGATTTGCTCAGCAGTTACGTTTGACAACTTAATCACAAGTAACTCTTTCACTTTTGCATAGTATTCACAGCCACAAAAGATAGTTGCAGGGAATAGTATGTGAAAAGGCGCTTCTTTCAAACACAAACCAAATGTGAAAGAAGCTTGCTGCAATGACTGAAAATCTGTACACAGAATATTCGTGGAAGTTTGATTATCAATATCTTGTCTCAATTGAGATGTCATGACACTCATGCCAAGACCAGAAGAGAATATCTGAGTCCATAACTTAGAGACACAGCTCATAATGCCTTGATCATGATAAAAGTAGTTCATAAGACAACGGTGAAACCCAGGAAGTTTTCCTGAGATCTCCATGAAAGATGGCAAGTTCTCCAATATGTCATCAGCAGTTGTGCATATTGTTGTAAAATATAGTGCTTTAGATATTGCAAACATTTTAGAGCTGCCTGCACTTAAAAGGCTTTTCACCTCAGCAACTGCATCGACAAAAGAGGTGTTTGTATCCATAGAAACTCTATCAAGTAAACAAGCATAAGTTTCTCGCTGTAATATGCTCCGTGAAAACCGAAACAGATGGACTAGAGGCCTCCATTCACAAGAGTTGCTTTGATGATCCACAATTTTTTCTGACAAGAATTGATGAATGATAGCAGCTAAAACTTCAGCTTCAACCTATCAAAATAATGATCTTACATCAATCTACTAACAAAACCTTACAATGAAAAGTCAAAGTACAAATATTTACCTGAGTTTGTAAAAGATATTTTAATGTGTTACAGACATACAAGGATATCAATGATTTCTCAGGCAATCTGAAGGTTCCTGACCCAGCACTGAGCAACCTTAGACATTTCTCCAGCACACAGATGACGAGTGGACCGAAACCAACCTTCGGGTCTGCTCAAGCGGAAAAAAGAAAAAATAAATAAAAATAAAACAAAATAATCCAAACTTTAGAGAATTGCTTATCTGTTGAATGTTATGCTACTTGTACTCAGTGTTTTTAATGTGTTACAGACATACAAGGATATTTTGCTATCCCAATTTTCATGACCAAATATATCAGTTTTCCATCCCTCTATTATTTGCCTCTTGATATCAGTAAAAAGTTCCATAATTCCAACCATGACAACAAAGAAAGATATATCAAACAGGCTCTAAGTGCTTAGTACTCATTTGATTATTAGATAGAAATTATAGAGCAAATCAAACCAAAGGTGTCACAACAATGATGATGAAACCATGGGTAATATTCTAGGGAGAATAGATAAGAAACTGCTAGATTCTAAGGCTAGATCCAACTTAAATGTGCTGAAACACAGGAAGAACAATTGGTTGAGCTTGCTGCTGAAACAGCACAAGAGGCATCCAGGACACTGTTCTTGTATCAGATCCAGAAGAAGGATATATCAATAAACCAGAGTTCGAGGTCTCTACTGACTGACATGGTACTTGCAGTGAATGTAATCATCAAAAAAAGAACTTTAAAAAATCGGATTCGGAAAGTAGTATTTTGGTATATTTGATACTTTTCATAGAAAACAGTTATGAAAAAAATATTATCTTGCTAGGTGCTGTCCAGCTATAAATTACCCTCTATTTCTGTTTTATTTTAGCAAAAACATTGGAATTAAATTGAGTTTTTAGTTCTGGAGTAGGTCTGCACCAAACAAAGAAAGAAAGATCCTAGAATTGGAAAAATTGTAAAGAAATTGACAAAAGTTCCGCTAATATTACATACCTTTAGCATTTTCTAGAGTGGAATGCCGGCATTTCAAAAGTTCCCAGTACTTCACCAAGTTGTTTCCTACAGTGGATACAGCATCGCAAAGGAATGAAACAAGGGGTTTTGATAGGCACTGTAAAAATTCTTCCTCTTCATGCTTACTGCCATTATCATCAGCAACATGCACTGGTAGAAACAACAACCAGGCATCAATCTCTAGCTGATTGTTGTCAAAGGCACCAGTACGCCTCATTGCTGTTCTAGCCAAAACATATGCTTGCTCCTTTATTTCCTTAACCAAGGGTTGTATCCAAAAATTGAGGAAAGACTGCAAATGCTTGTAGATTGGGGGCAGCTTAGTAGATGAAAATTCTCGTGTACAACCAAGGTGTTCTATCAGCATGGACAACAATGAATGCAGCAGAATACTTGGCATGTCTAGCGGATTGCTTGGAAGAAGTTTAAAGAAGTCATATGACACTTCCAAAACTGCATGAAGTGCCCCCTGCACAAAATGTCCACATTACAAACCAAAAAATTTCATCATCATGGAGAACATCCAACAATTTACACTTCAAGTTGAGCAACATTTAACAAGTGAGAAAGACTAGGAAAGATCTTTCAAGTGGTTCAAACACCGAGTACAAGTCGTATAACATTTGACAGATAAGACATGATAGGCATCAGGCAAGCATCAGCATGGCTATAATGCTTTTACAGATCAAATGACTTAAGCAAATTCCATGTGGTTTGGAGCTCACATCAGCCATCCATGCCTCAAATTCATGTTCCCAGCTACTTTGCTGATCAAGCATGACAGAATTGAAAACTTTGTGGTTAGACTTGAACAGTGATTGAAAGGAAAAGCACAAACCATATATGCGAACAATAAACAGTTGAGGAAACTGTTCCTTTTCGTTTTCCTTCTTTTTCTTCTCAGTTTTCTTTTTTTTTTTTAAAAAAAAAAAAGTTAGAGGACTCTAACTAGCTATACCCAAGGATATCCTCTTGAGCATCCATTAATGCCCACAAGTTCGCCAATTTTGAAATCGAAATCAATCATATTTGAAATGGAAAGCATGTCTAGAGATATTTGAAGTCACATATCTGGGACTGTTATCCAAATATCACAATTAAACCAAAAGCAATGAATTGCAAGCACCAGAAATGCCAACAAAAATGAAAAGTGAGAAAATATGGCACCTATAGACAAAAAGTTTGCAAAATAGTGATGGAACTTGTATCAACATAACTACATAAGCGACTGGTGGAGCGCTTCAGAGCTTCTCTAAAATTAAGGTTGAGAACTTGAAGCATTTTGCAATAGAAGAGAAACCGATGGACTTACATGAAATATCTTGAGTACTTCAAGCACTTTGCAATAGAAGTACACTTCAGCATCTTTTAGAGCATCTGAGGAAAAAGAATCATCAGAACCCCAAATGTCCAAAATTCTTTCATCGCCATTTTCAACATCAAGGTGAGATGAGGTAACTACTTTCTTAGGTCTTTCAGTTTCTTTCTTAGGTCTTTCAGTTTCTTCAAGTACAATGTTTTCAGTTCCGGAATTCAGCCCTCCCACTAGAATATCAATGTCTTCATCCACGGCATCCAGTTTTATTTTCTTTGCAGGAGCAGATCCACTTTGGCCTATGCTCTCTGGATCAGCTGCCCTCTTCAATGCAGACTTGGAGCTCTGGTAAGTACTGCTGGCTGAACTCAGCAAAGTGAATAATATTTGAACATCGGGAAGCACAATTTGAACTTCCTCTTGAATTTTGAGTTTAACTGAAGACAATTCATTCACACTCAAAGCTTCAATAAAGGAGCTCAAGAGTCTCAGAACCTCCAATAGAAGTCTCAAGGTACCATGCTTGATCAAAGGATCAGGGTGAAGCAGGCCTTTGTTAATTACAATACGGGTGAACGGACGAGGACAAACACATTTAAGAACACTCTGAATCTCTGGACTCTCAAAAGTCAGGGGGTCATTGGTATGGCGAACAACAAAATCCCACGAAATCCCACTTCTCACTGACCTAATGACATTTGCTGCCAATGTAACAGCAGAAACCCTGCAAGGACTCCCAGTTAAAACTCAAAAAGACAGTAGTTGAATTTTCATGTTAGCAAATAAACAATGTACACTAAAACATCCCCGTAAATTAGCAAGAACTCTAACCAGGAAGGTGATGCATTATCCTCAAGGTTGTAAGGGAACTCATCCAGGTAAGAAGAAGCAAGTGATGGCCTCCCATTGACAATAGCCAAAAGCAGGTCTCTGTGATACCCAACTTCGGTTGCTCTTAGCTTCTTCATCATACCCAAGAGGCGAGTTGGATTTCCCTTCAGAGGACGCGGTACTCTTTTTAAATCGGGCATCAATCCATTTGAAGGATCAGTGGACACCATGAAAAGAACTTCATAAGCAACCTTAGCAGCAAGCCCACCATCCTCCCTTGCTGAAACTCCAACCAACTGCTCCAAAGTAATACTCCCAAAAAGAACACTACGAAGGCTTGGCTGGATCAAAGACTCAGGAGTAAGAACCCGGTCACGCAATGTTGACAGGACGTACACCACTGTTTCATCATCATCATTGGAAAGGCCCCGAAGGATACCAGAAAAAACATCCCTCTGCTGCACAACCCATATCAATGCTTCAGGTTTTACCACCTCCAAAATTGACATCACAAACTCAACAAAAGCACCCCTGGTAGAGTGCTTCTTCCTCCTTTCCACTGGTTTACGCTTACACTCTGACAGCTTAGGCAGTATCGAGAACTTCAAACATTTCTTAGCCACCTCAGTGGCCAACAATGAACCGCGCCTAACTATCGAACCCAATAACAATAAAGCCGCCTTCTGACGCTTCCCCTCCTTGCTCTTAAGCTCTTTCTCAATATCGTCCAACTTCTCTTCAACAATAGACCTTGAAAATTTATCCAAAACCCTACTAATTGCAACCCTATTAGGGTCATTAGGCCTATACTTCCCGTCTGGATGACCCAAAATCACAGAAAGCAAAGACAAAATGTAAGAAAAACCAGGTTTTTCTCTCCAACGTGTCCAGGCTTCCATAAGCTCCGTGAACTTGGAGGAGCTTCGAACATATTGATGCAGCAATTCGCCCCCATTGCTGCCTCTGAGAAGCTTCATGAACTCTTTGGCGCCATCAGCACAGAGCCTGATTTCAACAGAACTGATGTTCCGAAGTAATTCACGAATTTTAGCTTCGTGGGTGGGTTTGAGCTCGAATGTAGGCATCTCGTGCTTGTGTTCCACTGCTGCAAAGGGAAAGTTGAGATAGAAGATTCATACTAGTGAGTCAAAGAGTAAAGAGAGCAAAAGACAGAAGGAAAGGGGAAGGAGAATGAGAGAAAAGATACCATAGTCGTCAGAGAAAAGGGTGTAAGTGCCATGGAATTTGATTTCTTCGTCGGCCATTGATACAGGCATGGATGGGCTCCGTGGGTTCTTCGCCCTCGGACAACTTCGCTATTCAGAGGGTCCTCACTATCAGAGGGTTTAGGAGGGTTTATGGAGGCTTTTTTTTCTTTTTTTTTCTGTTTTTTTTTTTTTTTGCCAAGAGTGTGGAACCCTTCCATAGCGATTAGGTTAATTAGGTTTATGGTTTCATTCGCAGTCCAAGGGAAGGGAGGATGGCGGGTTTCTTAGGGCATGTGTGGTGAACAAAACAGGAATAGAATTGACTGGAAATGAATTTTAGTTTCTGTTTTTTCCTGTTTGAAAAGCAGTTTTTGGAATGGAATTGCAATCCCTCCCAAATAGGGGATTAGAAACCTCCCAAATGTGGGGGAATAGGCTATCCCTTTTCTTTCACAACAACAAAACTAATAATAATAATAATAATAATAATAATAATAATTATTATTATTATTATGATTACTAATAATTATAATTATAAGTATTAATAATTAATAATAATTATAATTAATTATAATTATAATTATTAATAATTAATAATAGTATAATAATAATTAATAATAATTAATATAGTAATTATAATTATAATTATAATTATAATTATAATTATAATTATTAATTATTAATAATAATAAGTATCATTATAATTATTAATAATTAATATAATAATAATTATAATAATTATAATTATAATTATTAATAATAATTATTACTAATTATTACTAATAATTATAATTATTAAATGTTATTAATTAATAATAATTTATAATAATTAATAATATAGTAATATGAAAATTAGTAATTAATAGTTAATAATTAATAAATAAACATATATATTAATAATTAATAAGTAATTATTATAATTTGTTAATGATAAATGATAATTATTAATAAATAATAATTATAATTATTAATAATTAATATAATAAAATTTGATAAAAATTTCAACAATTAAAAATTAATTAATAATTATTATTGTTAATTATTAGCCATTGATAATTATTAGTTAATAAAAAATAATAATTTATAATTTATAGTAATAATATTATTAATTAATATGTAAACTAACAATTGATAATTATTAATTATTAATTATTAAAATTTTATTATTGTCATAATGATGATATTGATGATGATGATAATAATATAATATAATATTAATAATAATAATAATAAGTACTATAACTATAGCTTTGATTCCATTCCACTGCTCACCAAACACTTTCATTTCAGAGTTCTAATTCCATACTCAACCCCTAAGATTCTAATTCCATACCCAACCCCTAGGATTCTAATTCCATACCCAACCCATTCCATTTTTCTCTCCAAACAAGCCCTTAGTACTCCTATTGGCTATTATTACTCCCTCCATTCCAAAAAATAAAAAAATTGTCCTAATTTAACTAATAAGGTCAAATTTTATGATGGCTAAGATGCTAACTTCTAATTTATCAAATTATATGATGATTTAATGTATAGCACTACCATTATTAGATTCATTATAGAAAATACATACTAGTACCTAAGAAATTGACCCTTATTGGGACCGACTGCTCTCTCTAGAGCCTTCCTGGCGTCCGACGCTTCTCCTGCCTTCACCTTCTTGACCTGGTGTGCTATGGTTTCCGACAAGCCTTGCCCTTGCCCTCCTCTACCTTCCTCTATTTTGCAATCTAGACCTGAATTTATTATTAGGACCTGTAACGCCCCGGAAATTCAATTATAGAAAGTCAAAGTCAAACTAACGTTAACAGACAAAACTTAGCGGAAGACTTCAAATTTAGTTTGGGTGTCACTGCCGTATTCCCGAAGGAACACAAGGCGAGAAAGGAAAACACAACTGTCTGCTAACGGTAACTACTAACAATTCAAAACAAAACTTTAAGACATCATAACGAAAACAAAATAAAAAGATTCAAGGACTTCTAGACTCGTCGTCCTCACTTCTAATTCCCGTCCCCAACATTCAGATCTTCACCTGAAAACAAACATTTCAAAAATGAGGGGGAAATCTCAATAATGTCTACCCCTAATGTTTAAAATAGTTTAAGTTCATTTCAATTCATTTTGGGGAGAGGGAACAAGTCAAACCATTTCTCAAACCTTTAACCCTTAACTGTTTTCCTCAACCCATTCAATCCATATTTTAAGTCGCGGGCGGGAGATCAAATCCAAAAAGAACATCGCCTGCCAAAGGCATCATAACAACTATCCTATATCAGGGATGCAACCATGATCTCCCGCACATAACCCATACAGCATCGAATCCGATCTCGGGGTTATCACCCGCATGAATATTAGCCTCTCAAAGGCATCAAGCGATCGCCCATCAAGGGCATCATAACCTCTATCCTATATCGTGGATGAAACCACGATCTCCGGCACATAACCCATACAGCATCGAATCGATCTCGGTTATCACCGCATGAATATTAGCCTGTTAAAGGCATCAAAACAACAACCCGCTTTATGTTTCCACTTTGAATTACTAATTCATTATTCACACTCATCTCGCAACTCTCAAGTCAAACCCAACCCAGGTTATCAAAACCAATAATAAAACCACTAATAAAAGACCATCCAATTTCTTAACTCATAAAAATCAAAGCACGAACAATTATAAACAGTTATCCAAAACAGATGGTCACATTTCCACATAAAGTCCCCTTTCGGGATGCAATTCTCAAAACAGATTAGAAAACATTAAAACACATTTAAGGAGCATCCCGGTGGGGATTAGAGCATAGACATTACCTGGTTAACTTTACTTCACAGCTAAGACGAACACACTTGAGCTCACTAACGACGCGAATTAGCTCGGGCCTAAAATAAGAGTAATTATTCTAATCAAAACGTGTTCTAACGAAGTTAGTATTAACTATCAACTACCTAACCCATCTCCTAGGAACACTTAGGTTCCTATCATTTATGGTTTACACTTAACACATTCAAGGAACAAGTTCACACATAAAATTTACTCAAACATTTTCATAAATAAAAGCAAACAGAGGACAGATTATAACGTTCACATAAAACGGGTCACAACTCGACTTCCTGACATCCTATGGGTCTGGTTCTAGACTTTTCGGAAACCTTGGGATGTCTACTAAAACTCTTATGTTGACGACTAAGCCCATATAAGCCTTGAAACACTCTAAAAGTACCAAAACTTCCAACTGGTCCAGTTCCGACAGGTTCTGGTAAAATGACTATAACTCGAGCTATACAACCCAAACGTCCGTCCCGCAAATTTCCTATGAAAGCTAACATCTAGGGGAACCTCCCGTCCAAAGGGTTCGATCAAAGGACAACTGTACTAATCGTGGTGACCCGATCTTTAGACACTAACAAAACTGTCCCGATCCCGGTTCTTATTTAATTTATAGTTTTCGGTTCTAACTTCCACCAATCGATCCCGGGGTCCTAATTAGGGCTTAGAACAGTAACTAAGATCCAAAGTAACTAACCTAATCCAACTAAGGTTCAAACATCAAACCTCCTATCATCAAAACTAAAATGTAAAACATGAAATCAACTTTAATATTTCCACTAACCCTAAAAGCATACATGAAATAATAATAACATTACCCTAAACATGAACTCTACAATATACTATTTCAAGATCCAAAAATTACAACATGGATGATTATAAAATATGAACTTTCTTAATCAAGATTCAAGAAAGAACTTAAAGAACATGTGAATACTTAACTAACGATTCAAGGATTTATCTACGTAATTAAACTTTTTAATTCGTGCATACAATAATAGTGTCATCTAAAACCCTAACATGATTCTCATGAAAACAAAGCATCTCATATAATCGAACATTAATAATTTCACTACCACTATTACAACCCTAATACACCAAATTAGAACATAAAATTACACATAATAATTTATACAGAATTTACAAATAAATAATACAACACAAGAACAATTAATTACAACAATAACTTAGCAAAATTTACACCCTAATTACCCAAATTATAAGATTAACCAAATCAAGAAATAACAAAAATAATAATAATAACAATAAAAATAATATCAGAAAATAAAGATCAAGAAGAATAGTTTGTTACAAAAATTAGGGTTTTACGTTAGAGGGTGCTAGGGCAACGTTTTTCCGGCGAGTGTGGGCAGTCGGTCGAGGGTGGACAGAAGGCGTCGGCGTTCTCAGCGATCGCAGGGAGGGTCGACGGCCGGTGGTCGAAGCGGCAATCGGGGTTGGTTTTTCAAACACTACAACAAATAAAAAAAAGAAAAACCCTCTACCTTCGTCCTTGTTAACGCGTGGCGAGCGGTGATGGAGGGCGACGGTGATTTCCGACGGTGGTGACGGTGGTCTGAGGCGGTGTGGCTGTCTGGCGGTGGTGGCCTGGTGGTGCGGTGGCGCGAGCAAGGGCGTGCGAAGACAAGAGGGAAGAGAGGGAAAGAGAGAAAAAGAGAGAGAAAAGGTGGTTGCGGCGGCTGCCGGTAGTTGCGGGTGGTGGCCGGTGGTTGGTGGCTGGCGGCTACAGAAGGTGAGAGGAAGAGAGGAGAGGAGACTAGGGTTAGAGTTTGGTTTGAGAGGAGATTAGGGTTTTGAGAGGGGGGGGGTTTATATTAACCTAATAAAAGCCCAACTAAACTAATCCCACTCCTAATCCAACCCAATAAGAAGAAATCAGATTTTTGAAAATAATAATAATTATAATAATAGTAATGATAATAATACAATACTAATAATAATAATATTAATACTAAACACATAACAAATAATATTCACATAATTATCCAAATAACATATTTCAATAAACCTAATAATATTAATAATAAAAACTATTAATAACTAGAGTAATACTAATAATACTAAACCCACGAAATTACTGATATACCCTTGTTAGTCGCTCAACGATCCTACGAGCTCAAGTGTTAACAAAAATAAACATAAACGAATAATAAAATAAATAACGAAGTCAAACCTAATTTATTAACGACGTTATGGTCAACATCTTTGGATTTTTTTCGGGGTTTTACAGGACCAATTTCCGAAACCTATCTGTCTCATTCTTGATTCTTCTAGCCCTACAAGTCGCTTCCCAATGGCTAGGATATACCGTTCTGACGAAGGTAACGAAGAGGATGTCCGGCTGCTGGGCTCGCGTGGAGTATGCATTAACCTTGAATCTCTCTTCTTATATTGAAACTCGGCGATTTGATTCTCTATCTAGAACCTTCTGGAAGGTTATAGCCCTCATATGTCTCACGGCTGCTTGTTGTGACTGTCCCTCAAAGATCCCCGGCGATTCATCTACCTCCTCGGTTTACGGTATCGCGCACGCAGGTAATATCCATTCATGGCCATCCGCTCTAATCGATCTGCTATGTTATCTCTCATCTCTTGACTGCTCTCTTCTTGGCCAATTTCCTTGTGTTTTTTTCGGTTTTTTTTTTCTATTTCTGCTTTTAATTATTCTAGAAACTGGAAATTGGGTAAGGTCTCGATTGGCTATCTTAATGAATTATATTGTTGGATTTATACTTACCTGATGGTGCTTGTTCTTCTTTGTAGTCTTTGCAACTGGCTTTTCTTTCTTGTTCCTTTCTTCTACCACCTTCTAATTTATACTTTAGGTCATCTAAATCCCTTCATTTGTGCAGGTTGGGATGGGTTGTCTGTAATTTGTCACCTACATGGTTTGGATTCTTTTGGGATTTCTTTGATCCCCTTTCCCTATGATATAAGGTGTTTGTTCAAATTGCTACATATCCTGGACTCTTTCTACTGTTGGAGTCTTGTGGATTCTCTCAATTGTCTTTATTGGCTAGACAAGTTCTCAAGGCTCTTGCGAAGCCCCCCTTCTTTTTCTGGCTATTTCCTAACTGCTTTAAATAAACCACATGGGCTCTCTGCACAGGTGGAAGAATGGTGGCCACCATTTCCAGTGGTACTTATGTTAGATGTTGTCGCCGCCTGCGTATATGAGGCTGGCTGGCCATCAATTTGTAACTGCTTTTGGTCTTGGCTGATAGTTGCTACCAGTGTCACTACACTTTGGCAGCAGCTTGGCTCTCAATTCCTTGTCCCTTTTGATGAAATGGTCTATGATGAGCTGTTTAATTTATCTCTGAGACCTAAAACAACATCTTCTCCAAATGATTCATCTTTTCTCTCTCTCTTTGACAACCCTTATGGGATCATCATCAAGTATTTCTTCTTAACAATAACTTTCAATACTCGTGTTAATTTTTCAAATCATTACTCGTTATCCTCTGTAACTAATTTAAGAATTTGTTCAATTACAGTGCAGGAAATGATTTGGTTAAGGCTCTGGACAGTCCAAGGCATTGCCGAACTTTTTCCAATCCCTCTTTGTATATCCATACTTTTTTCTGCAAAGATTTATTTTTGTTCTTGGTGTTATATTTTTTCTATACTGTAGTTTGATCAATGGATCCTATTGAGCTCATTGGTTACTACCGAATTGATTGAACTGGCCATCTGCCTTCTAAATATAAAATCTCTACCTTTATGTGGTGCGGAACCATCAATCCCTTGGCTGTGGAAGCCTTCTACTATAATTTACTCTTCATGAAAATTTTATGCTGGAACATTAGAGGGGCTAAAAAGCCGAAACTCAAATTTGAGCTTAATCATATACCGTTGTTCGGTCTCGTTCCGAGCCAAATTCTTCTCTTTTATAGGATATTTTTGCTTGTTCTAACCCCGTAATTATATATTATATATGATGATTTTGTGTTTTGTAGGAAAATAAAGAGTTAGAAGAAAATTGGGCTTAATTGAGGCATTTTAGGGAATCCCGAGAGATTTCCCGAGCCGACCCGAGATAACCCGAGCCGAGACCCGAAGCGGAACCAAACCGGGTACTCTTTCTCCATTACTTCAGTCAGGACAGCCGGGCGTCGCACCCGAGACACACAGGGTAGCGCCCGTAAACCCGTTCTGCCGCGCCAAGACAACCGACAGGATCAAGTTGCGCCCGCGACTGAGCAACACGAACGCTGAAAAATTGACGGTTGGGAACGGACAGACCCTGGTCGCGCCTGCGACCGAGGGTGTAACGCCCGCGACCTACCCAGTTCTGGCGAATTTTTGCAGAAACTGATGCGCGACAGCTGGATTAGTTCTAGGGTTTTGGGTTGTATTATCTTCCTTCTATAAATACCCCCATACATTTAGCACTCTTATCTTAGTCTTAGCTAGTTTCAGGAGTAGGGTTAGAGTAGATTTAGATTTAATTGCTTTCTTTAATCTTGCTTTAATCCTTTAATTGTTCTTCAAGTTTTCTTATTGTTCTTCAAGCTTTCTTCAAGTTTTCTCTTGCAATTTGTATTGAACTCTTTCTCTTTCAAGCAATCTCCATTGAAGTGTTTTCAAAGCTCTCTCTCTCTCTCTCTCTCTCTCTCTCTCTCTCTCTCTCTCTCTTCTTTCAATTGCCATTGATGTTTGATTTCAAAGCTTTCTAGGGCTAATTTCACATCCAATCCACTTTTAGTGAGGAGGAGGGTTAAGGGTTACCAATTCTACTTTCTAGTGAGAATTTGGGGATCCTTGGTAATCCAATCCATATTTTCTTGTTTGTTCGGGGAAAATTCCAAGTGTAGATTGAAGAATTAGTGAAGGTCTTGTTCATCAAAGGTATACTCTCTTGTTCTCAATTTCATTACTAGTTGTAGTTTTATTGCTTTCACATTTCTTGCTTTTTAATTGCTTTCATCTTTTATTGCTTTCTTGATTATTATCATGTCTAGATTAGTTTAATTACTTTATTTACATAATTTATCGCTTTCCACATTGAGAAAACCCCAAACACAAACCGATTTCCTTATCAAGCCTAACACCCATCCCCGTGGACTGGAAATCCTTACCTCACAAAAACCCAAAAATACGCAACCAAACAACCGTTAAACCAGATCTAATTTTTCTTTTGGAAACCATGGTCAATCAAGATAATACTGATCGAATTCTATCCAAATTAGTATTTGATTCTTATCTTGCTATACCCACCAATAATAATCGGGTGGCATTTGGTGCCTTTGGAACTCTCACTCGCTTGCTTTAAATCCTCTTGTCATAAACCACAGATTCATTCATAGCGAAGTTATCGACAAATCAAAAAATTGTCGCTTCCTGATCATGGCCTGCTATGGGCCCGCCCAAGATAAGGACAAAGATTCCTTTTGGAGCTCACTCCTGGAACTCACTCATTCGATCACTCTTCCATGGTGCCTCATGGGTGATTTCAATGAATTGCTATCACCCGAGGATAAAAAGGGTGGTTTATCCCCCTCGCCCAAACATTTTGAAAGACTCAATAAGTTTCTGTCCAATCTTTTTGCACTGACGTTGTGGCCTATGGGATGCAATTCACCTGGAAACAATTCTGCAAAGGTCACCTAGTATATGAAAAGCTTGACCCGTCTTCTCATCTCACCCTCTTGGGACATACTTTTCCCAAACTACAATCTTTCAACTGGTCCTTTCACGATTTCGGATCATTCCTACATCCTCCTCGACACTGAAAATGATTCTTCTCATTCAAAGGGCTCTACCTTCAAATACAAGCCGACTTGGTCTTCCTTCACCGAAGCTCATAATATTGCAAAGAAAAGTTGGAACCGAAATTTCCGTGGCACCCCTATGTTTCAACTAAAGCAAAAGCTCCAACTAACCAAAGTCGGGCTTAAGCAATGGTCCAAAGCCTTTTTCAACAACTACCGAAATAAGCTCCAAAGAAACTCTGATCTTCTACTATATGTAGAATCTAAACTGATGAATGATGTCAATAATCGGCGTTTTAACGACTGGCTTAGCCGTCTTCTCAAACAATGTGAAAAACTACACCTTACTAACAATAAATTCTGGGGTAATCTCAATAGAAAAGACTGGCTGGTTAACGGGGACCGGAATTCTCGTCTCTTCCACCTGTCTATGAAGATGCGAAATCCCACTCCAGGATTTGTAGTATCAAAAATGATGTGTGTGGCTGGACCAATAATTCTAACGACATAAAAAATATTTTCATTGAAAATTTTAAGAAACGTTTTAAATCGGATTATGATCCCAAAAGGAACCTTGGGCTCAACCTTTCTCCTTGCCTTTCCGAAAATGATAACTCCTATCTTATCCGAGATGTCTCTGATGAGGAAATTGAGCTAGCTGTCTTCCAACAAAATAAATACAAAGCGCCTGGCCCTGATGGGTTCGGAATCGCTTTTTACCAAGCTCATTGGATGGAAATAAAAAAAGATGTGTGTGACGCTGTCAAATCCTTTTTTCGTGACGCAAAATTACTCAAACAACTAAATCATACCTTAATTACCCTCAGTCCTAAAGTGGATCAACCCACCACCCCGACCCAATATCGTCTTATCAGTCTTTGCAATAGTTTCTACAAGATTATTTCTAAAATTTTAGCTAAAAGGCTTCGACATATTCTTGACAAAATAATCGATCCTGTCCAGACCGCCTTTATGCCCAATCGGTCAATCCATGATAATATTCTCATTGCGCATGAAGTCATCCATAAGTTCCATACTGTCAAAGGTGGAAAAGGCTGGGTTGCACTCAAGCTTGACCTTGAAAAATCTTTTGATCGAGTTGAGTGGGACTTTCTTTTTAAAGCACTTTCTGAACGTGGTTTCCATACGAAATGGATATCCTGGATAAAAGAATGTATCACCATTGTGACCTATTCTATCAACATTAATGGGGAAAGTTGTGGTTTTTTTAAACCCACAAGAGGGCTAAAGACAAGGCGGCCCTCTGTCGCCCTATCTTTTTGCAATTTGCATGGAGATACTAACTTATAACCTAAGAATACACTCTTTTCTACCGAAATCTGGGATAGGTATCAATCTTGCCCCAGACTCTCAACTTATCCCTTTCCTTCTTTTTGCTGACGATAGCCTAGTTTTCTGTAAAGCCAATGCTGCCTTAGTCAGCACTGTGAAATACATTCTTGACAGATTTAGCTACCTCTCAGGCCAACTTATAAACTACAATAAATCCACCATAATTTTCTCCCAAAACACTAAAACCAGGGACAAGCAATATTTTGCGGGTTACTTCAATATTACTCGAAGTGAAAGTTTAGGTAAATACCTTGGTTGTCCACTTTTTAAAGAGAAACCTCCGGGTTCCATCTTCTATGATCTCGTTACCCGCTCCCAAAGCAAACTTCAAAGCTGGAAGACCAAGCATGTCTCTAAAGTAGGCAGGGTTGCTCTCATCCAATCCAATCTTGAATCCCTTCATGTTTATATGATGCAATGCTTCAAAATTCCTTAGGCTATCGCCAATCAGATCGATGCTACTTGCCGTAGCTTCCTTAGGAAAGACCAATCTACAGGTAAAGGTATCCCCCTGGTTTCTTGGGATAAAGCCTACCTCCCTAAAAAGATGGGAGGCTTGGGCCTTCGTAAGGCCGAAGCAATCAATGCAGCCTTCCTGTGCAAGCTTATTTGGAAGTACCTTTTTTGTTCTGGTATATGGGCTAGCTTAATGAGAGCTAAATACCCCCTTACGACCAATTTCTTTGATCGTAAGGTCAGAAATAGCGACTCCTGGGTTAGGAAATCCATTCTCAGACACCAGGTCCTTTTTAGCAAAGGACTCCAGTGGACTGTTGGCAATGGTGATTCTATCAATTTCTGGAGAGATAACTGGTGCTCGCACACTAATCTCCTCTCCTTAAATGGGGTCGAAGAACCAAGTTCGGTTAACCTTGATCTAAAGGTTTCAGAATTCATCAAACTAAATAGGACTTGGGACGTTGATAAGTTAACTACCATGGTCAACCCTCTCTCTATCAGCTTAATACAAGCTATTCCTATTCCTCATGTCCCTACTAATGATGAGTGTTGTTGGGAATTTTCCAGTACGGGTAAATTCACTACCAAATCCGCCACTTGGTTGGCGCATAACACCAATCCTGAATAGCCTCCTTGGAGATTCAATTGGATTTGGAATCTCGATATACAACCAAAACTAAAAACCTTCATGTGGCTAATCTGCCATAAGGCTCTACCTACAAAATGTGCTCTTTCAAAAAGGGGTGTTTGATGTATTTTGGCCCACGCCAAATACATCCCAAGAGGCCCAAAACAATTTCAAAGAAACAAGGCAAGCTATGAAGGAAAACATGAGCATAGAGGCCCATAGGCCCATACATATTGTGTGCTCCTTATGGCAAGAGGATGTCCAAACATCCTAGGGTCTACAAACTACACGCCAATCAAGCCCAAGAAGAGGCCCAAGTCACGTCCAAGAGAAGCTTCATTCTTAGTTTTAATTCTTTTGGATGTAATTTAATATTTAGTTTTATTTTGGTGTGTTTTAAATTTTAATTAGGAATTAGATAAATCTAGAACATTCTAAATTGTTCTAGAATGTTCTAGAAAGAATGTTAGGCGTGTGCTAAGAGTAGTTTTAGGCGCCAATTGGTTGTTATCCTAGATAAGGTTGGCTTATTTTATAACTAATCCATATTGGATTAGGAAAGCCTAAACCTATTAGGATAAGGTTGTTGTAACCAACTCCCCTTTGGATAAGGAGTCCTAATCCAAGAGGAAGTTGGAGTAGTTAGGCGTGTACTACTAGGATTTCTTGGCTTGCACGCCAAGTAGGAGTAATCCTAGTCTAATTAGTATGGCTTGCACGCCAAGTAAGGAATCCTAGGGGAGTTAGGACTCTCCTAGTATAAATAGTCTAGTTTGCAATCTTTAGAGATGAATCAGATGAGAAATATGAATCGAGCTTTAAGCTTACCCCCTTGAGTGTTAGGATTAACTCTCTCCCCTCTTCTATTGTATCTTGGTGTGGTAACCAAGTGGTTTAAGAAGAACTTGATCCTAGGTTGCGTGCAGATCAAGAAACCCTAGGTTGTCCTTCTTGTGGATTCAAGTAGGAAATCTAGCTCTATCCCATTATCTTTCTATTTCTTAGAAAGATAATATATATCCTCACCTTATACCCCCTCCAACGTCACTCTCTACCCCCCCTCCATACTCCTTCAAACGTCCACCCACCTCCCTTCTCACAAAATAGCTCAACCAACTCCCTCTCTCTCCATAACAAACTCATAACAATTTTCTCTCTCCTCCAACAACCTCTCAATCTCCTTTTCCCTTCAATCTCACGCCACACTCTCTCTTTCTCCCTCTCTTTCACGTTAACCCTCTCTCTCTCTCTCCTCTTCCAAGAATCAAACCTCTCTCTCTCTTCCCATTCAAGACTCAACCCTTTTGAAATCACGAAAGCCCTCACGGAAAAATTCCCTCCATCTTCTCCCTTATCTCACGTGAACCACCCTACCTTTAGCCTCAATTTCACATGAAGCCTCCCACTCTTAGATCGTTTGCACGTCTCCCCTATGATGTGTAATTGATCAACCACACTCTTGATCCCATTATACATCATAATTTTGGTATCAGAGCTCTAGGTTGTTTTGAGTGCAAACCAAACACATGACCTTTTTCAACCCAATCCCCAAACCTGCTATTCCAATAGCTTAAACCTGCTATTCCAATAGCTTAACCTACTATTCCAATAGCTTAACCTACTATTCCACAAGCCTTACATGCAATCCAAACACATAACCTTCAAACCTTCAGTACCAACCTGCAATCCTAAACTCCACAAACACCCTAAACACATTACCCCTTCCTACCCAACGTCAACTGGACGTTCCCAAACTCCTACCATGGCATCTGGAAGTAACAATCCTGAAACTAAAGATCCTACCGAACAGTGGAAGCACGAGAAAGCAGAACTGGAAGGAAGAATCGCTTATCTTTCTGATCAGTTAAAGCGATACATGAATCTGCAATTCAGGACACCACGGGAAGAAGAAGAAGTCATCCCCGACACTCCAAGCGAGACTGAGCACTCTACTAGCTCGCCGAGGTCACGTCAACCTAGGCGTCCTCCACGGGAGGAAAGACTTGACTTCAAGGTCGACATTCTGAATTCGGCGGTAATCTTGATCTGAAATCTTCCTTGATTGGATTCAAATCGTTAACGAGTATTTGACTTAAAAGATATTGCTGATGATAACAAGGTCAAATATATTGCTCTTAAACTACAGAAGCATGCTAGTATTTGGTGGACTTACCTACAGAAGAAGCGCGACATGACGGAAAGAAAGATCCGCTCTTGGGTAAAGATGAAAAGAAACTTCACTCAAAGTTTCTTCTGTAAGCTACTTCAAAGACAACTATCTTCGTCTGCAAAGAACTATCCTGGGATCTAAATCATTGAAGAGTTTACCAAAGAATTCAAACACCTACTCTGGAGGTGTAACTTGAAAGAAGATGAACCTCAAACTCTTGTGAGGTATCTTGCTGGCTTAAACGAAAACATAAGGTATGTGGTGGAACTTCAACCTTATGAAACTCTTGATGAATTGAGTACTTTAGCTAACAAAGTAGAACAGCAAAAGAAAAGAAGAGGCAAGGAGACACAAAACAGGAACCTTAGTTCCCAAAGAACTCCCTACACGCCTCAAACATACACCCAACAAAAGAGCCAAACCCCCTCCCATCCGCCCGCCACAAAAACGCCTCACCCTACGCCCCAAACTGTGACAAAACCACCACAGTCACACGATGGATAAGCGGTGTTTGGTGTCGAGGCTCGGCCATATTGCTTCTGAGTGCCCTAATAAGAGAGCCATCACTCTTGTGGAATTCCAAAACGCTCTCTTTGAACCTGAACCAACGGATGTCGAAGAAGAACCCCACGCCATTCACAACGAATCTGAAGAAGAGGTCGTGGAAGAACCAGATCAGGGCGAGATGCTGGTTATGAGGAGGGTACTGAATAGCTCTCCAGTTCCTGAAGATCTGCAACAACGGGAAGCTATCTTCCACTCCCGTTGTACGGTGCAAGGGAAAGTTTGTTCTTTGATCGTCGATGGTGGAAGCTGTACTAACGCAGTTTCGACAACTATGGTGAACAAGCTACAACTCCCTACAAGTCCTCACCCTTCACCCTACACTATTCAATGGCTCAACCAGGGTAAAGGATGAAAGTGAATCTACGCTATTTGGTAAGCTTTTCAATTGGAAAGTCTTATCAAGATTCAATATGGTGCGATGTACTACCTATGGATGCTTGTCATATTGCGCAGGAGACCATGGTTATTTGACGGGGCGTCCACGCACAACGGAAGAGCAAACACCTATTAAACATGGTGAATAACAAGAAGGTGACCTTAGCTCCTCTAAAAACATCCAAGCTCAAAGGAGGTGACCCAAAACTCATCTCTTTCATGGTCATCTGAACGAGTTGATGAACAAAGAAGGTCCTTACTGAAGAAGCTAGTCACGAAAATACTGCAGAAGAGCTCCCTCTAGCCGTCCATCACGTGAGCTCAGTGGCTAAGACTACATCAAACTCCAGTCAACGTGAGGTCCAGTCTGTGGAATATCACGTGAACCCTACTGTTGCTCAGGGGGTTCGAAATTCAACTATCTGTCACGCCTAGGGTATAATTGAGAAAGAAATAGTTCATCCAAGTGCCCTAGCAATCACAAGGAAGAAGAAAAATAACTTGGTTCAGACTCAGTTAGGGATTACTGCTGCTCAAATCCCAAGAAGTCTCCTTGTATGGTTAGTCACACCCTGTGATCTAATCTATGTCCTTTCAGTTATTATGAGACTTATGAACCAGGTTCTGAAGTCCTGCATCAGCAAGTGTGTCTTGGACACCTTTATGTATTGCAAGAGTGAGAAAGATCAAAATGTCCACGTCATCACATCTCACGTGGAAGCTATTGCAATTGATGAAACAATCTTGGTTCATGTGAAGGTCCTAATTCACATGAAGTTCTAAATTGAGGCCACTAAAGTTCTTGAACTTGACCCTCCAAGTTTGAGGACAAACTTCTTCCAACAAGGGGGGAATGATGTATTTTGGCCCACGCCAAATACATCCCAAGAGGCCCAAAACAATTTCAAAGAAACAAGGCAAGCTATGAAGGAAAACATGAGCATAGAGGCCCATAGGCCCATACATATTGTGTGCTCCTTATGGCAAGAGGATGTCCAAACATCCTAGGGTCTACAAACTACACGCCAATCAAGCCCAAGAAGAGGCCCAAGTCACGTCCAAGAGAAGCTTCATTCTTAGTTTTAATTCTTTTGGATGTAATTTAATATTTAGTTTTATTTTGGCGTGTTTTAAATTTTAATTAGGAATTAGATAAATCTAGAACATTCTAAATTGTTCTAGAATGTTCTAGAAAGAATGTTAGGCGTGTGCTAAGAGTAGTTTTAGGCGCCAATTGGTTGTTATCCTAGATAAGGTTGGCTTATTTTATAACTAATCCATATTGGATTAGGAAAGCCTAAACCTATTAGGATAAGGTTGTTGTAACTAACTCCCTTTGGATAAGGAGTCCTAATCCAAGAGGAAGTTGGAGTAGTTAGCGTGTACTACTAGGATTTCTTGGCTTGCACGCCAAGTAGGAGTAATCCTAGTCTAATTAGTATGGCTTGCACGCCAAGTAAGGAATCCTAGGGGAGTTAGGACTCTCCTAGTATAAATAGTCTAGTTTGCAATCTTTAGAGATGAATCAGTTGAGAAATATGAATCGAGCTTTAAGCTTACCCCCTTGAGTGTTAGGATTAACTCTCTCCTCTTCTTGTATCTTGGTGTGGTAACCAAGTGGTTTAAGAAGAACTTGATCCTAGGTTGCGGTCAGATCAAGAAACCCTAGGTTGTCCTTCTTGTGGATTCAAGTAGGAAATCTAGCTCTATCCCATTATCTTTCTATTTCTTAGAAAGATAATATATATCCTCACCTTATACCCCCTCCAACGTCACTCTCTACCCCCCCTCCATACTCCTTCAAACGTCCACCCACCTCCCTTCTCACCAAAGACCTCACCCAACTCCCGCTCTCTCCCTAACAAACTCCTAACAATGTTCTCTCACCTCCCACAACCTCGCACTCTCCCTTTCCCTTCACTCTCCCGCCACACTCTCTCTTTCTCCCTCTCTTCACGTTAACCCTCTCTCTCTCCTCTTCCAAGAATCAAACCTCTCTCTCTTCCCATTCAAGACTCAACCCTTTTGAAATCACGAAAGCCCTCGGAAAAATTCCCTCCATCTTCTCCCTTACCTCACGTGAACCACCCTACCTTTAGCCTCAATTTCACATGAAGCCTCCCACTCTTAGATCGTTTGCACGTCTCCCCTATGATGTGTAATTGATCAACCACACTCTTGATCCCATTATACATCATAATTTTGGTATCAGAGCTCTAGGTTGTTTTGAGTGCAAACCAAACACATGACCTTTTTCAACCCAATCCCCAAACCTGCTATTCCAATAGCTTAAACCTGCTATTCCAATAGCTTAACCTACTATTCCAATAGCTTAACCTACTATTCCACAAGCCTTACATGCAATCCAAACACATAACCTTCAAACCTTCAGTACCAACCTGCAATCCTAAACTCCACACACCTAAACACATTACCCTTCCTACCAACGTCAATGGGCGTTCCCAAACTCCTACCATGGCATGCGGAAGTAACAATCCAAACTAAAGATCCTACCAGCGGTGGAAGCACGAAAGCGGCGGAAGGAAGAATCGCTTATCTTTCTGATCAGTTAAAGCGATACATGAATCTGCAATTCAGGACACCACGGGAAGAAGAAGAAGTCATCCCCGACACTCCAAGCGAGACTGAGCACTCTACTAGCTCAAGCCGGAGGTCACGTCAACCTAGGCGTCCTCCACGGGAGGAAAGACTTGACTTCAAGGTCGACATTCCTGAATTCGACGGTAATCTTGATCCTGAAATCTTCCTTGATTGGATTCAAACTGTCGAACGAGTATTTGACTTAAAAGATATTGCTGATGATAACAAGGTCAAATATATTGCTCTTAAACTACAGAAGCATGCTAGTATTTGGTGGACTTACCTACAGAAGAAGCGACAGCATGCCGGGAAAGAAAAGATCCGCTCTTGGGTAAAGATGAAAAAGAAACTTCACTCAAAGTTTCTTCCTGTAAGCTACTTCAAAGACAACTATCTTCGTCTGCAGCAACTATCCCAGGGATCTAAATCTGTTGAAGAGTTTACCAAAGAATTCAAACACCTACTCTGGAGGTGTAACTTGAAAGAAGATGAACCTCAAACTCTTGTGAGGTATCTTGCTGGCTTAAACGAAAACATAAGGTATGTGGTGGAACTTCAACCTTATGAAACTCTTGATGAATTGAGTACTTTAGCTAACAAAGTAGAACAGCAAAAGAAAAGAAGAGGCAAGGAGACACAAAACAGGAACCTTAGTTCCCAAAGAACTCCCTACACGCCTCAAACATACACCCAACAAAAGAGCCAAACCCCCTCCCATCCGCCCGCCACAAAAACGCCTCACCCTACGCCCCAAACTGTGACAAAACCACCACAGGTCACACCAATGGATAGAAAGCGGTGTTTCAGGTGTCAAGGGCTCGGCCATATTGCTTCTGAGTGCCCTAATAAGAGAGCCATCACTCTTGTGGAATTCCAAAACGCTCTCTTTGAACCTGAACCAACGGATGTCGAAGAAGAACCCCACGCCATTCACAACGAATCTGAAGAAGAGGTCGTGGAAGAACCAGATCAGGGCGAGATGCTGGTTATGAGGAGGGTACTGAATAGCTCTCCAGTTCCTGAAGATCTGCAACAACGGGAAGCTATCTTCCACTCCCGTTATGGTCTGAGAAAGTTTGTTCTTTGATCGTCGATGGTGGAAGCTGTACTAACGCAGTTTCGACAACTATGGTGAACAAGCTACAACTCCCTACAAGTCCTCACCCTTCACCCTACACTATTCAATGGCTCAACCAGGGTAAAGGATGAAAGTGAATCTACGCTATTTGGTAAGCTTTTCAATTGGAAAGTCTTATCAAGATTCAATATGGTGCGATGTACTACCTATGGATGCTTGTCATATTCTGCTTGGGAGACCATGGTTATTTGACAGGGACGTCACGCACAACGGAAGAGCAAACACCTATTCGCTTATGGTGAATAACAAGAAGGTGACCTTAGCTCCTCTAAAAACATCCAAGCTCAAAGGAGGTGACCCAAAACTCATCTCTTTCATGGTCACTGAACGCCCTGAGTTCAGTGAACAAAAGAAGGTCCTTACTGAAGAAGCTAGTCACGAAAATACTGCAGAAGAGCTCCCTCTAGCCGTCCATCACGTGAGCTCAGTGGCTAAGACTACATCAAACTCCAGTCAACGTGAGGTCCAGTCTGTGGAATATCACGTGAACCCTACTGTTGCTCAGGGGGTTCGAAATTCAACTATCTGTCACGCCTAGGGTATAATTGAGAAAGAAATAGTTCATCCAAGTGCCCTAGCAATCACAAGGAAGAAGAAAAATAACTTGGTTCAGACTCAGTTAGGGATTACTGCTGCTCAAATCCCAAGAAGTCTCCTTGTATGGTTAGTCACACCCTGTGATCTAATCTATGTCCTTTCAGTTATTATGAGACTTATGAACCAGGTTCTGAAGTCCTGCATCAGCAAGTGTGTCTTGGACACCTTTATGTATTGCAAGAGTGAGAAAGATCAAAATGTCCACGTCATCACATCTCACGTGGAAGCTATTGCAATTGATGAAACAATCTTGGTTCATGTGAAGGTCCTAATTCACATGAAGTTCTAAATTGAGGCCACTAAAGTTCTTGAACTTGACCCTCCAAGTTTGAGGACAAACTTCTTCCAACAAGGGGGGAATGATGTATTTTGGCCCACGCCAAATACATCCCAAGAGGCCCAAAACAATTTCAAAGAAACAAGGCAAGCTATGAAGGAAAACATGAGCATAGAGGCCCATAGGCCCATACATATTGTGTGCTCCTTATGGCAAGAGGATGTCCAAACATCCTAGGGTCTACAAACTACACGCCAATCAAGCCCAAGAAGAGGCCCAAGTCACGTCCAAGAGAAGCTTCATTCTTAGTTTTAATTCTTTTGGATGTAATTTAATATTTAGTTTTATTTTGGTGTGTTTTAAATTTTAATTAGGAATTAGATAAATCTAGAACATTCTAAATTGTTCTAGAATGTTCTAGAAAGAATGTTAGGCGTGTGCTAAGAGTAGTTTTAGGCGCCAATTGGTTGTTATCCTAGATAAGGTTGGCTTATTTTATAACTAATCCATATTGGATTAGGAAAGCCTAAACCTATTAGGATAAGGTTGTTGTAACCAACTCCCCTTTGGATAAGGAGTCCTAATCCAAGAGGAAGTTGGAGTAGTTAGGCGTGTACTACTAGGATTTCTTGGCTTGCACGCCAAGTAGGAGTAATCCTAGTCTAATTAGTATGGCTTGCACGCCAAGTAAGGAATCCTAGGGGAGTTAGGACTCTCCTAGTATAAATAGTCTAGTTTGCAATCTTTAGAGATGAATCAGTTGAGAAATATGAATCGAGCTTTAAGCTTACCCCCTTGAGTGTTAGGATTAACTCTCTCCCCTCTTCTATTGTATCTTGGTGTGGTAACCAAGTGGTTTAAGAAGAACTTGATCCTAGGTTGCGGTCTAGATCAAGAAACCCTAGGTTGTCCTTCTTGTGGATTCAAGTAGGAAATCTAGCTCTATCCCATTATCTTTCTATTTCTTAGAAAGATAATATATATCCTCACCTTATACCCCCTCCAACGTCACTCTCTACCCCCCCTCCATACTCCTTCAAACGTCCACCCACCTCCCTTCTCACAAAATAGCTCAACCAACTCCCTCTCTCTCCATAACAAACTCATAACAATTTTCTCTCTCCTCCAACAACCTCTCAATCTCCTTTTCCCTTCAATCTCACGCCACACTCTCTCTTTCTCCCTCTCTTTCACGTTAACCCTCTCTCTCTCTCTCCTCTTCCAAGAATCAAACCTCTCTCTCTCTTCCCATTCAAGACTCAACCCTTTTGAAATCACGAAAGCCCTCACGGAAAAATTCCCTCCATCTTCTCCCTTACCTCACGTGAACCACCCTACCTTTAGCCTCAATTTCACATGAAGCCTCCCACTCTTAGATCGTTTGCACGTCTCCCCTATGATGTGTAATTGATCAACCACACTCTTGATCCCATTATACATCAGTGTTCAATTGGACACTAATTGCCCCACGTGTAAAATGGCACCCGAAGACCAAGACCATCTATTTCTCTGGTGTCCCCACTCACAAAAAACCTGGGAGGCTGCTTATAACTCTGATTGGATTAAAGGTATCCAGATCCAAGAGGATTCCACGGTTTTAAATTATATTACCAAATACAAAACAAACTCTGACAACAAGATGTTGGCAAAGGTAATCTCTCTTCTTTGGAGTATCTGGAAAGCAAGGAATGAACCTACATTCAAAAACCACCTTATTAGGCTGGAGTCGATCTTTATTAAAGATAAAAGCAACAACCTTGAATGGGCACTTCAGAAGCCACCTTGACGAGACACCTAAATCTTTCTATCGCAATCCGAATGTGCAAACCCATCTTCCCGCTACCCGTCGGGTCTCCTGGTCTCATCCCCCTGCTGATTTCATCAAATTAAATTTTGATGGAGCCAAAGCGTCTACCAAAGCTTAAGGTGGTTTTATTATTCGAGATTGGATCGGGCATGCCATCACTTGTAAATCCTTCAGTCTGGGAAACGCATGGGTCATAGTCGCTGAAGCTACAGTTATACGAAATGGAATTCTCGAAGCTGCAACAAGGGGTTTTCATAACATTATTATTGAAGGAGACAACAAAATTGTCATCGAAGCGGTAAAAGGTCTCTGCGAGATCCCTTGGACCATCAAAAAGCTAATTGAAGATATTCGAGCTCTCCTCACGGGTTCCAGCACCACAATCATCAATCGCGCCTTTAGGGAAGCTAATCGTGCTGCGGACTGGCTGGCAAAAAAAGGTCTTGAGGTAACGGGGATGGTCTATTAGAACCAGAATGAGTTTAGTGATCTTAAGAAAATTTTGTATGAGGATAGGATTGGTATGTCCCTTGAGAGAAGGGTTTTTTAGTCCTCTCTTTTCTTACCCTTGAAATTTTTTTTATAGAAAATACATATATCTATATATAAAATTACAAATGATAATAAGATATAATGTTAATTCATAATCAAACAATTGCATCAAAGACCTTGAAAAATTAAACAGAACAAGTTATTTGAGACGAACGAAGTATTAGCTTTTAGCTCGTGCATTGCATAATATTACTCCCTCCGTTCCATATTAACTGTCGTCTTTGGAAATCTTGCAGTCAAATTTCAAAAATTTTGACCATAAATTTCTTAATATATACAATGAGTTGATATATACAATGAGTTGGTATAGGGATGTAGAGAGCGGTTAGAGGTTTTAGAGAGAGAGAGTCCCCCCCTCTCCCCTCCCCCTCTTTCAATCTGAAACTTCAAGATCTTTTTTCTTCATCCCTCTCCTTAGCCCTCTCTAATGACCCCTCTTGAGCCAAAACCCCCAGATCCTCCTTTGCTAGGTTTATCTAATTGTGTGTGCCATAGTTCAATCGAAGGTTTCCCATCTATGGTGGAAGTGATTTGCTACAAGGTTGATGGACAACACCATCATAGCCCCCATTCGACTATTTCTAGATTCATCTGGAAGTGATTTTTCCTGAAATTGTTGATGTAGACTCAGCCCAAATCAACTATCAGAATCTTCCAAAGCTCTTTCTTCAATTTCAGAAGAATTCTAGATTTCCTTCCCTGCTCAATTTTGTCTCCCTTCAGCAGAACCTAGGTCTTGCTCTGGCACTCAAAAGTCAAATTAGGTCATCATTGATGTATGCAAGTTTAAAGTAACGCTTCGTCATGTGTTTGTCAAGACGAGGGTCGAATTGGTTACTGGCTTGACCCTCTTGGCCTTGAATTCGCATAATTCAGGTGACCTCTTTCTTTTTTTGTTCTCTTTCCATGGGTTTCTTTTTGTGAGGTTCAAGCATCTTGCTTTGTTTGTTATTTTCATAGCCTTTATTATGTGTTTTAATATTCTGCTGGGTTCTGATTTGAGTCTTATTGCGTTTTTATCTATCGTTAACCTGTGGCTGGAGGTGTGGGCTAGTTTTTACCTCATTCCTTTCAAGTTTTCAGTTTGTTATCTTTTCAGCCTTCTAGGTTTTTCCTTGTTTTTTTCATCTCTGTTGGTTGGTTTTTTTAGTCTTTTTGTGACTTGGAGTTGGGTATTATTCTTATACCTAAGGTTCATTGCTTTAGAACTGGGGATTTTGTGCTTTGTTTTTTTGCTTGAAGATCTAACTTGGTGGTTGCTTCTTTGCTTTATTGGTTTTGTGACTGGTTTGTTAACAGTGGGTCGTAGAACCTTGTTCACTTGTTGCTACCACCCTTTTCTGTCGAGGGGGCTTTTTTGTGGCGTTGGAGCTATCCGTTTAAGAGCTTGGGCAGATTTAGCAAGGTTGTGTGTTCCTTACAAGCTTGTGTGGAGAGTTCAATTTCCTCTTTGTTCAACGCCTATTACGGATTGTACCTTTTTTGTAAAGTGCTTTACCCCTAGACAACCTTGTATTACTTCATTGAACAAGTCTTTCATGTCTTTGATCATAGCTCGATTATTGACAATTTGCATGTTATTGGAAATAAAATGATTGTTCAAATGCCGAGTGAGCTTACTATTTTTATAGTAACCTCCAAGGCTATTATTAAGACCTTCCCGGAAGAGAATTATGGAACAAAGATGGAGTCATTTAACTTAAGAAGTCATATAATTCATAAGAATTGGGAGGAAGAACAAGGAAGTTACCCAAACAATTGGATTGATGCAAAAATCCAGAAAGGAAAAGCTTATGATGGAATTTACAACTTTTTGACAAGTTTGTTAAAAAGTCTGATAGATTGTATTAAGAAAGGAAGGGTGATAATTTCCTTAGCTCTTTTAACTATGATTCTCTTGAAACTATTCGGAGAGGCTTCGTTCTTAATTGGAAGTCTACGATCAAAAAGTTAGTGATATAATGAAATTTTATATTGGAATATTCAAGGAGTTAAACGTGATGGTGAAATAGCTGAAATTAACCACCTTTTAAATAGCTTACACCAGATATCACTTTTTTAAGTGAAACTCCGGTTAATCCTAGTAATATAAATAGAATTTTGAAAAATCTTCAATGTGATTGTTCAGAATGGGTCCCAGTGTAAATCACTCGGGGGTATCCGAGTCCTCCGGAATGCTACTAATCTGGATGTACATGTTTTGCAAAAGGACTCTCGTGCAATCCATATTTACGTGAGAAGAGAAAAAAATCGAATATTGAGTCTATAGTATCGGGGATTTATGCCCCCGCTCAAGAGAGGGATAAAACCAATTTTTGGGAACATTTAAAGCTTTTAAATGAAGTCTTTCATTTACCTTGGTGTATTATTAGCGATTGTAATGAACTCCTCCATCCCACTGATAAAAAAGGAGGGGTTATGGTACATCATTCAAGAACAGTTCGTTTGACTAAGTTCTTCCAAGATATTAATGCATCAGATATCATCCCTGTTGGGAGGATCTTTACATGGAAAAAGAGGATTCATGGGCATACTATTTATGAAAGGTTAGATAGGCCAATTGCTAGAAAGGATTGGTGCAACTTGTATCCTAAAGCTACTGGAGCGTTACTGTACGCGTGGAGGGATGAAGATTAGCTTGAGTAAAGATGGATGATCGATATTCAACAAGAACAAGGGCCTTGAACACCCAAAGGATGGATATGACCTTGAGCAAGGAGAACCACAACTCTAGGTCTAACATCCCACCATGATTATCTAAGGTAATCCACTAAATAATCACTAAAGGAATGACTTGAAACACCGCCAAATCACTTGGATAAAGTTAACAAGATTTTTGAGAAAGTTGGGAAAACCCCTACAATGCCAAAGCATTTCATACACAATGTCTAAAAAACTGCCAAACAATGCCAAGGGAGGGGGTATATATAGGAATGGGAGAAAAAATAACAAAACCCAGCGTTTCAACTGAAATTCTCGTGCAGGGCATAGCCGTCGCGGGTGCGACGGGTGGGTCGCGTGCGCGACCGCTCAGCAACACAGTAGCAACAACGTTTGGGCAGCATCAAGTCGCGGGCGTGATGGGTTGGTCGCAGGTACGACCATTCAGCAATGCAGTCGCAGTTGGCATTCGACAGTGGGGCGTCGCAGGTGCAAAGTCTTTCTGGGCAGTTTTTCCCTGCCAACTTCAAACGCGCATAACTTCTTGATCCAGGCTCCGTTTTAGGCCCATAAAGTATCGATGGAAAGCTCTCGGTGTGTACTTTAAGCTCCCAAAATTTGAGACCCATCGGAGTTGTATTAAAGGAGTTATGACTCAAAGAGTGAAGACACATCCATTCCAACAATCCACGTTGACCCGTTTGCGCTCATTCTTGCCGAAGGATTTCGAACCCTTTTAAAGGCTCGAAGTAGGTCCCGATGACAACCTGTAGCTCCACTCTCATGGTCCGGGATCCCATTTGAAGTGGATACCGCACTCAATGCCGATCAATTCATGCCTCCAAGGCCCCGGGTCCACCTTAAAGTGTATTCCACACCCGACCTTGAAGTCATTTTCATCGTGTTTCATGGAAGGGGTGCAGGAAGACTTTGTGTCCATGAAAAAGGAGATTCAGGCCCCATCCCGATATGTTCCAGCTATTGTCACTCATGGGCTTTTTTCTTGCTCGGATCATAGTTACATTATTCTCAACTCTAACCCAGATGTGAGGGATAAAAAGAATTGACAATTTCGTTTCAACCAATATTGGTCCAATTATATCCAAGTAAATAATATTGTTCAGATTGGTTGGAGAGGTAACTTTCAAAGTTACCCTATGTTTAAAATTAGTAGACGTCTCAAGCAAATAAAAATTGAGCTTAAGGCTTGGAGTAGAACTTTCTTTTGAAATTTCAACGAAAAAGTAGAGCAAAATGCTTCTAAGCTCCAATTGGTGGAGGAAAAACTAATAAATAATCCTAATTGTACTCGTCTTAATCAATGGCATAATAGACTAATTACCCAGAGAGAAAAGATGTTATTCAATCAAAAGTATTGGGCAAAGTACTCAAGGAAAAAATGGTTAATTGAAGGAGAAAGAAATTCTTCCTTCTTTCATAGGGCACTTACTTTTCGTAAGTGAAAATCTACAATCTTAAGACTTAAAGATTCGTCAGAGGTTTGGATAGAGAATGAAAAGGATATACAGGAGCAATTTATTCATGAATTTGAAACTAGATTTACTTCTAGTAAAGGCAAACCTTGTTGGAAAGGAGTTAATCTTCCTAAATTGACTAATGAACAGGCGAATTTGCTCATAGTTAATGTTACTAAGGAAAAAAATTAAAGAAGCTCTTTTTCAAATGGACCTAGCTTAAGCTCCAGGACCGGATGGTTTTGGAGCCATGTTCTTCCAAAATTATTGGGACCTCGTTGTTGAAGAACTAGTTACGGCCATCCAAGATTTTTTCTAGAATGGTAAATTTCTAAAAGAAGTGAATCACACCTTTATAGCCCTTATTCCAAAGGTGGAAGACCCAACTTTGCCTAATCAGTTTAGACCAATAAGTCTTTGTAATATTGTTTATAAAATTATAGCTAAGGTCATGATAAACAGACTGAGACCACTTCTAAATTCCTTAATTAGTCCAACTCAGAGTGCTTTTGTTCCAAATAGACACATTCATGATAATGTCCTTTTGGCACATGAATCGGCAAGTCTAATAACAAGACCCCTTGGATAGCACTAAAACTCGATATGGAAAAAGCTTATGATAGAGTTGAATGGAATTTTCTAAGAGATGTTCTCAAATTAATGGGTTTTCCCATCAAGTGGATTAACTGGGTTTATGAATGCATCTCTACGGTCTCTTATTCAGTTTTGGTCATTGACCAGCCGTGTGGCTTGATAAAACCCTCCAGAGGGCTTAGACAAGGAGACCCGTTGTCCCCTTATTTGTTCCTCCTTTGTATGGAAGTGCTGTCCAGATAACTGCATGACCTTAGCAAGATAAAAAAGAATGGAATTGGAATTAAAATTTGTAAAGAGGCCTCAACCATTCCGAGTCTATTTTTTGTTGATGATAGTCTTTTATTTTGTAAGGACAAAGAAAGTGCGTGCAAATTGCTAAAAAAAACTCTTGACAATTTCTGTAAATCCTCAGGCCAACTTATTAATTTTCATAAGTCAGTGATGATCTTTTCTGCTAAGGCAACTAGTAGAAAAAAAGATATAGCTCAAGGAATCTTCAACATTCCTATTAGACAATCGTTGGGCAAATATCTAGGTTGTCCTTCAGTTAGTGGGCAAAAGAAAGTTGAATTGTTCTCATCAATTATAGAGAATGCAAACAGAAAACTTTCTAATTGGAAAGTAAATTCTTTGACAAACTAATTTGGAATCTTTACCTGCACACACTATGCAGTGTTTCCTAATGCCACTAAAAATGACGGAACAATTAGATGGCATAAATAGAAACTTTTTCTGGAAGAGTTCAGGTAAAAGGATGCCAATGATATCTTGGGAAAAAATTTGTAAGCCAAAAGATTAGGGGGGCCTTGGCCTTCGGAGAACTCATGCAGTTAACCTAGCTTTTAAATGTAAGTTAATTTGGAAACTTTTTCATGATGATAGTAGCTTGTGGGTAGAGCAAATGAGAATTAAATATGCTAAGGATGTAACCAACCTAAGTCTTCTGACTCTTGGGTTTGGAAGAATTTATATAAAGCTTTTAAGTTTTATAAGTTAGGCATTCGATGGAAACATGAAAATGGTACCAAAATCAAATTTTGGATTGATAATTGGTGTCATCAAGATCCCTTAATTGACATTTGTAAGTTGAATAGTGAAGATATTGATGATGCTCTTCTCGTTAGTGACTTCATTTTGGATAAGAAATGGGATGTCCCTAAAGTTGGGATGTCCTGGATCCTGAAACTGCTAATCTTGTTTTTTCTACCCCTATCCCCTCTTTTGATCAAGAGGATGAATTGTGTTGGGGTCTTACAAGTGATGGTTCTTTTTCTGTTAAGACAGCCACATGGCTATGCCATAGTATTAATAAAAGTAACAAATGGGAGGGCAGGTGGATTTCGAAACTGGATGTCCAACCTAAGCTCAAAACATTTCTTTGGAAAACTTTCCATGGTGGCCTTCCTCTTAAAGGTAACTTAGCTCGACAAGGTGTCAACATGGACCCCATTTGTGCTATGTGTTTGGAATACATTGAAACTGATCAACATTCGATCTATTAATGTCACTTTACCAGAAAAAGTGTGGGAAACTATAAGAGATCACAATTGGTTAAACTCCTTAATCAATTGGCCACTTGATTCTAGTGGCAAGGATATCCTTTCAAATCTCGGCGCAACTCTTTCTCCGAGTGAGTTCAAAAGAGCCACCTACCTTCTTTGGAGCATTTGGAAGGAACGAAATGACTGCACCTACAACAATTCCAACTTCAACAAAATTAGAGTTATTATTCGGGCAAAGAAGAATTTTGCGGAGTGGCAAGCCAAAAGATCCTTCAACATATCTCCTTCTTATTCTCAGAGATGGCAAGCTACTACCTCTAGATCCCAAAATACGATGCATGATGGCTGGGATCATCCTAACCCTGGGTGGGTTAAACTCAATTGTGACGACTTAGTTATTCAGCATGAAGCAGCAGCCGGGTTCGTCATTCGAGACTTTCTTGGTAGTCTCCTACAAGCGGGGGCCTTCAAACTCGACTCGGAGCCAATTCTACTTGCGGAAGCCCTAGGTCTCAAAGTAGGTGTAGAGTAGGCGCTACAAGCAGGGTGCAAGAGGGTCCAGGTTAAAAGCGACAACTTGATTCTTATTCGGGCAATTAAAAGTGTGTTTAAAGTGCCGTGGCAATTGATATGACTTTTAGAGATATCAAGTTGTACTTACAAATGTTTGAGAGTGTCTCAGTTAAACGTATTTTTAGGGAAGCCAATGTGACATCAGACTAGTTAGCTAACAAGGGGCATTCGACTCAAAACTTAGATGTTTGGAGTATTAGCCCGTCGTCCGAGTTTTCTTTTATTTTGGTTCATGATAATTTAAGAAGACGCTTTGCGAGAAGGGTCTCCTAAGTTCCTTTGTAATCTTCCTTTACCCGGATTCAAAAAAAAAAAAAAAAAAACAATGAGTTGATGTATAAGATTACCACCATTATATTCGTAACGAAAAATACTATCATAAAAGTATAATATTGTAATTGTTAATAACATATTATGTAAGAAATTATCAATCAAAGAGTGACATTAGAGACCGTGAAAGTCAAAATTATGACAATTAATATGGAACCGAGGGAGTAATGTTGTTCCAAATTTTATGTGCAGCAGAGTCATTTATCATTTGCATATTTTAGCAAGCTATCAAATCATGCTTTAACACATATAATATAATAATTTCTATATCATTAAAACCATTTCTAATGAGATTGCTATTTGAAAATTGAGCTAACTACTTTTAAGAATACAAATACTGAGCATCCGTAATAGTGAGTTTGAGCTTGGCTAATTGGATGACGTGGAATCTGTGGACCCCTATCAAGAGAGTCAAAATTTAATCCTTTATTTAGCTAGTTTTCCTATGGGGAGCATGAGTTTGACCCATATTAATTAAAAAAAGTAAATGGGTCATACTTAATAATATAATTAATTCATTTATTATTGATAAAAAATGAGGTGGAGGAGGAGAGAGAAAAAATATGATTAAGATATTAGTATGTTAAACTCGTTTTCAAACTCGTCTCGCGAGACGAGTTTCAATCTCACCACTGAAATGTCCTACACGACCTCATTCCATTCTTATTTCATGTCACGTCAGTAGTGAGTCGAATTGAAACTCAACATTGCAGATGACCTTATTTATACATATCTTTTGCAACTTAATTAGTAAACTCGGATGTGTAATTTTATCTAATAAAATAAATATAGTGATATCTTTTACCACATGTTTATTTTTACTAGCCGAAATGTGCGCGCGTTGCGCGCAGTGGTCCCGAAATTAGATTTAATAGAGTATATTCATGAAGTTAAGCGAGCAAGTATTAGAATGGCCAAGTACAAGCTAACCTGCAAGTCTTAACAACAGAATTAGGTGACAACTTTTTTCATCAAACATCTTGTACTCAAAGCAAAGTCAAATGGGTCATTGCGGTCTTCCAAGTTAATGGAGAAGTACTCATTTCATTAGATTTCATGCTAAATAAGGATGTTGCTGATGATGAATTCAGTTAGGGTTTTCCCAACCAACTTTTGTGGTGTCGACTGTGGAAAATTTCATGCAAAAGAAATGTACAACACGTGTTTGACAGAATAGGCCTTGTATAAAATTCAATAGGTCATTGACTCATTGGGGTCTTTAAAGTCATTGATTGTATCATTTCAATATTGAAGGGAATAATTGGAATCATGGAAGAGTGAGAAGGGAGGAATAAAGAGAACAATCAATTGTAGCGGGTTGTCAACAAAAACCCAAATCTCATAAAACTACTACATTACGTTTTTTTGGAGAGAACTATCCTTTAGAAAGAATGCAACCAAGACTTGATGCATGGCTTCTCAACAGTAGGAAACAACTACAGCCAGCAAGACCCTAACTTCACATGATGCACTGGCTACAACATTTGTCGCACCAAAAAAATGTCCTTAGCATTGAAAGTTTCAATGCAGCTAAAAAATTTCAAACACCTAGCTATTGAAGTATTTTGCTTTGTGTCAATGCTTAGGTCCAAAATAAATCTGTCTCTTGTGGTGACAGTTTTGCATTAGAAGCACCTTGTCGCGTTTGTCAACTGCATAAGGCTTCGTTTGGATCCTTTTGCTACCACTTATAGTGAATTGAATCTGCTCAAAAACTATATTGCTTTTACATACAATATGTATATCTTTTAAAGGTTTTCTTTTGTTTCTCCTTTTTATTGGGGGGGGGGGGGGGGAGGGGCACATGTTGGCATTAATGAGTTTAAGAATGCTTATGCAGATAACAATAAAATTTTAACAGACCAAAAAATTCAATGAGGTACTATTTACTTGCTGAAAAGCCAAGTTTAGTTCTTAAAGAGGGGAGGGTTTGTATAGATGAAGAGATAAGACAATGTAGATACCATTAAGTACCTTGACATCGTAAAGGTCAACATTGGCAAATTGGAGCAACTTAACACTCAATAAATTTTCCACCTATTGAAGCAAAGAAAATAACATCAGAAGCCAAAGTTGATAGCATAATAAGAATCAGCTAAGTTCAGATGGAAAAATGAACTCGTTGAGCAATCAGCCAATACCAACAACATCATAGTTGCAACAAATAGATCCTACTAACTGTTAAAGCACTGGAGGAGTGACAACTAAGTTAGCAAACTGAAACTTTTTCCCAACAGGGGTTAATATGTAAGTGGTCACAAATATTCCAGAAGATGTATATAACAACAAATTATACTGTACTTGATTTACAAATATTTCACATGTTTACACAAGTTATTTCATCAACTTATAAAATTTTATAACAAATTGATAAATTTACACACAGCTATATTTTACAAGAATTTTAATAAATATGTGATGAATTTTGCAATAAACATGTCATTTTTTTAAACAAAAAATTAAAATCATTGTAAGAATGAGTTAGATACTTTTAAGGGGTGCCATATAGATAACCGAAGATTCGTGTCATTTTCGTACAAAAATCGAGATGGTCGATCATTAACCAATGAAAAAAGACATAAAAATCATGTCGCCTGGTGCAACGATTTCGCAAAACCAAGTGCACAAACCTGCAAAATCTCTATATGTATCTGCGTGATATATGAAGGATCAAGCAAAAACTTTTCTAAGTGCAAAGGTAAAGAACTTTTGCAGGAATCAGCTGGGAGAAGAGTCGAGAAAATGTAGTTGGCAATTGATTAAGGCTTAATTCAGGGTGTGTAAAGAGAGGGCACATCGGAAAGGCTTGTGATGATGGAGTTTGTGGTGTTAAGATTGAAGATCAGATATAACTTAAACTCTGACCAGGGTGTAAAACTGTAACCTATAAATTTTTATTTCCAAAAAAATATAAAGGGAAATTGGACGGTAATATACCGACCTTTAGGGGTGTTGAATAGCATTATACTGATCTTCACTTTTGGACAGTAATATCACTGACCTTTACAGTTTGGTGACATTAATATACCTTCAAGGATTTGCACCCTAAAAATTAACAACAAAACTAATCCCTTAATCCTAAAAATACCGAATACAAACACTCAACACCCCTACAAATACCTAAAAATGGCACCGGTCTTTTTGCACCGCCTGCCACGTCAGACCGTCAAGCGGTTCGCCGCCCAGAAAATCCTTGAAGGTATATTAATGTCACCAAACTATAAAGGTTAATGATATTACTGTCCAAAAGTGAAGGTCGGTATATTGCCATTCAACACCCCTAAAGGTCGGTATATTACCATCCAATTTCCCAAATATAAATTATATTAGACAGTTATAGCATATGGCCTCAAGAGTGAAGATTACATAAGAGGGTAATGTTTAGAAAATATAACTGAAATTAGATAAAGTTGCAAGAAAATTAGATTGGGAGTTCAGGAATCCAACTTACGCGTTAAGTCTTGAGGAACGTGAAATTGGTAGTCATTCCTCTTCCTTCTGATGTAGATGTATACCACCACCAGAAGCAAGATAAAAATGAACGTAAAAGATACGACAATTGTAATTTTACCATGTCTAGACAATTGTCCATTATTACAAAACAAAGGACAATGTGGCAATGAAGGCACACGACACAGACTCTTGTTTCCAGAGAGACTGGGAAAAAAGGGACAAACATGCAGTGTCAGCATATTAGCAATGACCAGAAATCGTGATTTCAAGCACTAATAATGACTATGTTTAGAGAAGTATGCAGAATTTAATGAATTCAGTTCTCTAAACTACAGATATGTATCTTGTGCCTAGGAATTCTAGTCTTTAAGATTACAGCCCAGTAGTCGTCAAATTATAAATTCAGAAATCAATATTTTAAACCTATGTGATACAGAAAATGAAAACGTAAGAGGATTACCAAAAAAAAGAAAAAAGAAAAGAAAAGCATTGCAAGAAAAGAAAGTCATTCACTCAATAGCTCCACCATGGACTCCAATTGAGTACATTTGCTCCGGTAAGTGTTCTCTACTAAAGCAATCACTAAAAGGCCAAAAAACACTTCTGTTTTGTATGTTAGTAATGTTTCCGAAGATTGGTGTGCTACTTAGAAGCAACTATGCATTAAATCTAGCATGCATTCCTAAATCTATCTCAAGATCATATCTAAATTGTTTTGGTATCTACCTCAAGATCATATTTAGTTTCTTTCAGATATCTACAACAAACTCATATTTCAATTCATTCAATATATCTATTTGAATCTCATACTTAAATTTAGATGAGAGCGGGAAGGGCAAAAACAAACAAACAAATAAATAAATAAAGCACATTAACGGTACCTGAAATCGCAAAACTTCCTTGTAGGCAGCAATCTCTCTTAAGGCAATAGTAAATTTTGACATGATCGGACCTAAATTTTAATGATCATAAAATTAATCTGTGTAATTGTCTGAAGAAAATCTAAGAAATATAGAAGCACACAAATTTCATTGTGACTATCAATATAAAAGAGACTAATCTGAAATGACGCACCTCCAAAAGCAACAGTTAACGGATCATTGTTTCCACCAGCAAAAGTTTCTAGAGCACTTGCCAAAGCAATATCTCTGTCATAACCTTCCCCGAGACCTTCCTCGATGATATATTGCCAACAAAAACAGATAGCATCCAAAAGGAAAGAACAACAGTAAGGGACTGTACATCCTCCCTTTATAGAGAGAGCCTGAATATTAAATGCATTCAAAAGAGGTAGACAAATTTAACTTGTCTACTTCAGCAATTCATCACTTTCTTCCAAGCATGTTACCTATCATTTGTATTCAGGAATCGTGCGGAAGAATGTTTGCCCGCTGCAGCACCTCAAAAGCAACAATATTTTGAACTGAGTAGCAACGTTTTGGTCGTAAATGGTCTACATCATAAAAAATTTTAACTTGAGTTGCTTTCCGAGCCCTTAATAACGCAACGTACAATTGCTCATGTGAGAAGCAAGGTTGTCTCAGGTACGCAACAACTTGACTAAGTGTTTGACCTTGTGTCTTATTAATAGTCATTGCAAAACTCAATTTGATAGGAAATTGTCTCCTCTGAAACTGGACAGGAAACTTTGACGATGCTGATGGCGTCATTGATATTGTGGGGAGTACAACAACATGTCCTTTGTGATATCCTGTAGCTATTTCACACTGGATCGTGTTTGGAGAAAAACCTTTGCATGTTAATCTTGTCCCATTGCACAAGCCAGATGATGGATCCAAATTACGAAGAAGGATAACGGGGCAATTTTTTTTTCAATACAAGTTCGTGTGGACTTACTCCAGATGGTGCTAGACTATGTAGAAATTCCAGAGGATAAATTGTTGACTCGTTGTCCAGCACTAAGTCAAAGCTCTTGTAGATAATTGTCTCTCCTAGAAATTTTTCTATAATATGTAAGTTGATGGTGTCAGCATCTTGATTATGTGATGTTAGGATAGCTTGCTGTGAGAAACTATCCGTGTCAATAACTCCTTCAAGAAGGTTGGGCAAGTCTTGCTCAATAAGGGAAGTCAGTGTCAAGTCTGTCAAGTAAACTGAGCATGCTAAATGATTTGGTAATCTCACAAATGACGTTGATTCCTGTTGTAGGTAGCCACTACCCAAACGAAGCAAGAAATCTGAGAAATGAAGATCATCCTTTGCACGCATATTTTGAGTGAGGCTAAATTTTTTCAATAGTGGCCAAATGTGGGAGCTAACAAGGCTAGCTTCAACAGCTTCAAACTGTGTTTTCCTTGGGAGAACAGGGAGAACCTGACGGAAATCGCCACCAAAAACCACTATCTTTCCTCCAAACAGTTCACTTGAACCACAAATGTCTTGCAACATTATACTCAATGCTTCGATGTTATGTCTATGGGCCATTGAGGCTTCATCCCATATGATCAAGGTTGCTTGTTTAAGAAGCTATGCTAGGCTTGATTGTTTGCCTACAAAACATGAGCTTGATCCATCATCATCTACTGGGAGTTTAAATCGAGAATGTGTTGTCCTACCTGTGGGCAAGTTTGCCGCTGCGATGCTTAAGCTAGCTGTTGGGAGAACAATTTTATCCAACCGTCGGAGCCTTGCATATAGAGCACAGTATAGGAAAGTCTTCCCTATACCACCCGGTCCATCAATGAAAAATGCGCCCCTCTGTTGCTTTTTACATGCGACATAATTTTTTATATACATGTTTTTGTCCTTCATTTAGTCTCTTCCTCGCATCTGCGAATTCAATTGGTACAGGAGCATTCAGTGCATCAATTACATCTCTTGTGCAATGCACATCTTGTATTTCATAAGTTAGCAAATCTGACAAGTTGTAATTGGCCAACGATCTACCCATACTATCAAGCCGTTGTTCGATGTCTCTAACTATAAGTTTTAGCACCAATGACGAATTGGTTGGCTCTCTATGCAGGAAGTCTTCAGAGAGATATTCGTAGTATGTATCCCAAAATTGACGAGGATCCGGTGGCTCACATACCACAAGCAACATAGCAAAGAATTTCCGAAGTGTGCTTGGCATTTGAATGTGAATATTTTCAAGGAGACAGAGATCTGCTATGTTGTCTGATTGGATTATTCCCCTTTTGATGACAGCTTCTTGAAAGGAGGCACATATTCGACCGTTTACTGTTAGGAGATCTATAAACGATGTCGGACCCCTGACATTAGATAACAATATGCGCAAGTAGTATCTTTCCCCCTCTGATGGTGCAACATAAGCACCAATGGAGATGCCTTTCTTACTTGGTTTCCACTCTTTTGTTTTATCATGCCACACAAAATGTTCTGGGAATTCCGAGTATAAATACTTGCTGTCTATGGCTAATGCTTGGTCATTCAAGAAAAAGCTGCAAAGAACTTGGTTTTATGACGCCTTCATATGATACAACTTCCTGAATGTTCTTTGCATCATCAAAATTTATTGTTTACATTTTGTCTGTGTGAACAGGTAATGATTGCACAGCCGGGCGCATGTCGTATAGGTCAAACTCAAAAAGACGCCAAGCTGCCTCTGGAGGGGAGATCCACCTTGCGGACTGGAAGTTTTGGATTTCATCTTCACATTCTGTGCCATTGTTGGTGCCTAATTTGAAAGAAATATAGTCATGCCCCTTGTAGACATATTTATACAAGTATTACACTGCCTTGATGGTTGAGCAAATTTCAACATTCAAATGACAATCGAAAGTGGATGCCAAGTAAGAATTGTACAGTATGACCCATCTGTTATCCATATCCATGCCACGGACGCGAACTCTATCTTTGTTTTCACGGCTCCTGTATGCTGGGTACGACGCCTCAGTGGTGGTTGTGACTGATACGAATGGCTTTGGATATGATGACTTACATCTCAACACATTATTTTTGAGTTGCATGCAAGGACAGTCAGGGAAGTCATGTCCACAAGGACCATGCATTATGTGTTCAATAACCACAGAGCGCAAATGTTGGTTTTCATATGTCGGCAGTTCTGCTGTGACATTTGTCAAATTGCACTGGATCTTTAATTTTGTACTCTTGATCAAGGATAACCAATATATGCGCATGTGGGAGCCCTCTCTTTTGAAATTCGACCACTTGGATCTTTGCTGCAACTTTTCCAAAGATTTTTTTGTCCATGATCAACTTAGACAAATGGAATAATTTAGCACGAAAGATTCTTGCCACCAAATCAGGTCTATTTTGTGCTAGTTCCCCCGGTGCAAGCTCCTGTTATATTTCAATCCATTTAGGATTGCAGATCATAGTGAGGAAGAGATCTGGCCTCCCGTAGCGTTGCACCAAAGTCAAAGCATTTAGGAAGCGTCGTTTCATGTCTCGTGGACCACCAACAAAGGATGGAGGCAAAATAATACGCCTACCAATATTCGAAGCAGATGTTTCACCTTGAGAAATGCTATCAAGCACTCCTTGATAAAGTTCGACCCTTATTGTTTTCTGGTTGTTCCTGAAAAAGTCCAGTCGCGTATTTTCAAGCTTTACATACATATCAACTATGTACTGCTGAAGAAGCCTTCCCATCCGTAATAGGTAGCTTTGCCCGTATCTGAAGCTTGAAAGATAGTACTCACGGCAAGAGATTTTCTTGGAATCTTGCTCAAATACTTGTTCCTCTGCTGAATATATTCCAAGGAAAAAAAATCAAATGCCAAACCAACACTTGGGATATATGATAGACATTGTCTAAAAAAAATATTAAACGATAGGAAATTTGCAAAGAAAACTAATACCATGGTTCTCTCTTAGTCACCGTCTTGCGATCCTCATTATCCCTACCAACGAAGACTGAGTGGTACAAATCACTCTTGAATCTTGATCCAAATACCCAAACAAATGTCTTAAATGGCGCACAAATTACAGGCAACAATAAGAAAAAAAATGAATTGTTCAAAATTGACATATGTTTCCCAAATCACAACCAAAATTCCCGATGACCTTCTCCAGCTCCAAACGGCTGAAGGCACAATAAAAAAAATTCTTTTAAAAAAACCCGAAAAAATCCCTAATGGAATTACACCAACAAAAGACTGTCAAATTTCCTATGTCATCCAATAAAATAATTCAATTATCCGAAAAACACTTCAGCTTTGCTTATCAATTCTCAATTCACTAATTCTACCATAAATTCTCTATCAATATTTTTTACTCTGAATTCCGCCGAAATTACTATATACAATATACCCTGACTCCTACTCTATTAAAAAAAAATATTTTCTTTGCAATAATTTGTGTTGCATTAGTGGACAATCACATCTTACTGGCATTCCTTATTTCATTAGCATCTAAAGCAACATTTGAAACCTTTGTAACATGAAAAACATACCAGATGAATGTTGTCATAGATAAACTAAGCTTACTTACATCATAAATGAAAGAGAGTTAGACGAGGAAAGATAATTTGTACTTTCTAGCAAGCAAAGAGGAAATCAATATGCCAAATATACTTATAATATCTTTAGATCCACCATAGTTATAGCTGCCACCTTCTAGCCACAAAGAAAAATACCTGAAAACACAATCAAAAGAATGTAAATCATACTCACCTACTTTGCTACCCATTTTTTTTTTATTATTATTACCCTTCCCCTTGTCAACTCATCCCTTCATTAACCTTAAATCATCTGACAATGTTTCCATGCCTTGAACCAACTGAATCACATGTACCAAAAAACTATTATCTATTGTTGGTTAATTTAGAGGGAAATGAGAAATCAAAGTGGATAGTTGCGGAAGCATTTTGTCCCCTTATATCCACCCCTCCCTCTTCCCATATCCAAAGGCTACAAACAAACCTTATATACTGAAATATTTTCCATAGCCAAGAAGTTTCTTTACATCGATTCAAAATTGATGGCATGGGATACATCAGAGTGGATTATACTTTTACCTTAAATGATGTAGCTTCATGCCTATTCTACCAAATAGGGATTTATTCTTTGGAAGAAACTATATATAAAGCCATCAAGTTTTGATAGGCCCATAACTTGATGAATTAAATAAGACACATATAAATTCAAAGGAAGTGAGCCAGAGGACATTTGATGAAACATAATACATGAGTCTGTGAAGACACTTGAAAGTTGTAGAAAAACACATTTACTGATGGCCATTACGGCATTAACCCGATAGAAAGATATCCCATTCTCCACATTATACCAGCACTAATGGGATCGAAACAAATGCTCTAGGAAAAAAGACACAACCTAGTAAGTGAATGCTAATCCTCCAAAATTCGAAGGTCACTCAGTTGTATTTCAATTCAGCAATCCAACGCCTTTCAATATTTCCACGTTGAACTCAATAGAAATTGGCAGTACAAAACTACAGCCTAAACAAACAATAAACAATAGCATTCGACCAACATTTTTTAACTTCTCTACAGATGGTCCAATTCAATTCAATCAACATACCATATACTAAGATCGTCCTCATGATTGATAATGGTCCATATAAATTCAAATTAACATCAAAGATAATAGTTCTGTGTGAGGATTAATTACCCCTTTTAACTTCTCATTTCATAAAGTTAGTTATACAATGTTACAACTTAATTAATAAATTCAACCAGATTTTAGATTAAGGTTATCAAAAGCCACAGTTTAACTCGACACAGTTTCCAAGAATTCCACATTTACCAGTAAATGACAACATCATACTCGATCATTTACCAGAATATATATGATGGCATGAACACCAAAATGTAAAACTCAAAACATAGATCACTTACCTGAAAGCTCATTTGATAGAATATTTCGCTCAATGTCAAGATCTGCAACCCCTTCAATATTTGTAAGTTGAATGACTCTAATATTTTGAGCAACTCTCTTTAAGCCTGGATGCCATCCACAATCTCCCAATGGAAAAATCAATGGATATTGGAGGGGATCATAGCAACCATAATAGTGTTTGATCCGATGGCTATGGTTCGATTTTCCATGGACAAGTATATGTGGCCCTCCAAGACCTGTGTTCAATCCTCTGTCTACCCATATCCTAGCAACTTCATTGGATGTCGGAGCGTTGTAAGTCCTTTGGTCAGGCACTGAATTCTTGTTTATAACAATCTATGTGCTGTCTTCTATAACAAATGTCTAAAGCGATTTAAAAAACTGCGTATACGGGTTCTCTTTGACAACATCGATCAGCTTAGCAACAATATCAGGCCTTAATTCATGAACTGCAGCTGTTCGATTGTACATTTCATTTTGGGCATCGTAGAAGTATAGTTGCAGATATTTTGGAGGCTGACCATCTTTTGGCTTCAAGTCTGGAACATAATGGTACAGTTGCCTTTGGAGTTTGAAAACATAAATACCCTTTTAAGATCTGCCCTCATGGTTGCCCCACAACGAACTGAATGCAAAGACATTGTTATATAGCCTTATATACTTGCGAAAGTGAATTGCATCTTCAGAATTAATTAAAACAATTAAAACAATTACCATTAGAACTCTTTGTAATAGATTCATGGTGAAAAGTAATCTATAAAATGAATAACAAACATATTGATATTATCATATGAACATTAAAAAGGCTTCAGACAAAAAGCACTATAGAATATGTTAATCATGGAGTGACATCGACTTAAAATGCATAAGTTCAAGCACTCTTTCATGTTACTTCTTTATAAATACTATTTTCATATTTAATGGGAAAAATATGTGCAGCCCCTAATGGCACCAGCATCAAGAAAAAGAGGAATTGAAGTGTTGGGCTGAGGGCGAAGGGATAGAAAATAATGATCAACAAAATGTGACTACTATCAAACATTCCCTCCATCCTAAACTATATGATATCATTGAAGCATGTGACTCATCTGTGGACCCAGTCACAAATTTCATGGATGTCAACAATTCAGGATGAATGGATTAATAGGAAGGAACTCACAGCACCTAAGCATGACATTTTAGATAGAGTACCTGCAGGTAAACAAATTTCGAACTATCATAAACAAAAGAGCATGATTACTTGCCTGTAACTTGGTTCATCTTTTATAACGAAGTGTCTCACTGAAGAACATTTTGTGGCCTAAAAGAATATATAAAAATAAAAGTATTAGAAATTTAATAGAATTACAAGAAATTATGATGTGCATTTTGTGGCCTAAAATGGCCTAAAAGAACATTTTGTGGCCTAAAAGAATATATCAGAAGAGGAGGCGAAGCGGCGACAACTCCTGGATCATTGAAGGTAACGTGCCCGGGGGACCTGCAATTCCCTCAGTTATACCGAGCTTTGGAGGTCACATTGCTCGGGTAATATGGGAGGGTCGCGAGCGTTCGCCCAATGTTCTTGATTGTGTGACGAAGAAGAATGCGTTGAGGGAATTGAGGGCGGTACATTCCACGATGGATCCCGCATGCCAGGCTACACTGGGAAGGATCCAAATAACCAGTTTAATGGAGTTGATGTACGACCACATCGACATGACGTTGATCTCGGCGTTCATTGAGAGGTGGCAACCCGACATAAACACATTTCACCTTCCCTTCGGTGAAATGACGATCATGATGTGCATCATATATTGGGTATTGCAGTTGATGGTCTGATGCCTGAAGGACTTACTCGGGAAGTGGTCAACCAGTACGTGCCCATGATTTTTGAAAAAGGAATGGCGGAGCTGAAGGCCGAGAACATTTACGATAAGGGTGGCATAGTTGACTCCCATTTGAGGTCGATTAGTGTATCGACTAGTTTTCCCATTCCCCATAGGATAAGGGCGTGGTTGTTGAGCATGTTGGGAAACACTATTCTCGTGGACAAATCGAGGGATAGAATTAGGTCGCATCCGTGGCCTAGCACTGACGTTATCGTTGATCGCATTGCTTGGGGTACGGTGACCTTGGCGTTCCTTTACCACTAGTTAGGAATGGCGAGCAGGGCCGGGACAGCCAAGATGGCCGGGTGTTTGACCCTTTTGCAGGCCTAGATCTACGAGTACTTTCCTGATTTCAGGCCACACGTGGAGCAGCCGGTTAATGGGCCTCACGTGAGCAGGTGGTTCCCCATCCGCCAGCCGAGTTCGGTACAGCGCCTACGACAGTTGAGGGCCTCCTTGGATGCGTTGACACCGGATCGTGTGAGTTGGGCCCCATACGGTCCTGCCCCGTACAAGTCATGCAGCAGGACGATATACAGGGGCGGCATTCGTGCATACGACTTCACTGAGTTGTACATGCCCGATCACATCGTCCGTCAGTTAGGGCACCTACAACATATCCCACGCAGATTTTCGGTACCGAAGAGCGCTGAACGACCAGCGAAGGGCCCCTACAAAGTGGAATTTGTCGATGCTAACGTCAACACTGACTGGGCGAGCTCCCGATATGCAGCAAAATGTCAGTGAGTGATGTGGCCCGCACGAAACATGTGCCGTGGGAAGCGGATGTCGCTTACACCGATTGGTTTGCGGCACATTCACACAAGTTTTTGATAAACAACGCCTCTGCCACACGCACAAAAGTTGGTGCCACACGCACAAAAGTTGGTGCGAATTTGGGTAAACCTTGGCAACAGCTCCCAACAAAGCATCCTGTTTGTCAGTCACAAACACGGATGGAATAACATCAGGATCCAACAATTCATGCACCCTCCACATCAGCCACTCATATGATTCCATCTTCTCGTCCCGCATGAACGAGTAAGCAATCTGGAAGTTGCGGTTTGTCGGTGTCACGCCTACCAGCTCACATAAAGGCCACTTTGCCTTATTTGTCTTGTACGTAGTGTCAATGAGAATGACTTTCGGGTACGTACGTAGCAACTTCAACGAGTAAGGATGACATAAAAAAACCTGACGAAGCTCGCCATCATCATCATAATCAACAAATGAGACGTACCCGCCGAGTTTCCGCATGTGCAGACATTGTCCCGCAGCTGTCCTACCATCCATTTCCTCGGTTTGCAACTTTGCCCGCTCGTTGTATACTTGCTTCACGTTTATCGCAGAGGCAGGGAACCTAATCTTCAACGACGTTTGGATCATGGCCGGTGTGCACCCCGTGTTGGTCATATCCCGGACATGTTCTTTCATTTCAGAGGTTAATGGATGTCCGTGACGATGCCCTTCCTCGTACACGATGAAGGCATGATTGTGCACACACGAACTCGCCATTCCGTTTCGTTGCGAGTCCACGCAACAATGGCGAATTTACATTAGCACGTTTTCGTTGACGTTCTCCGACGAGTCGCATCATTGAGATTATTCAATTTCCCACGATATTTTCCGTACCTCCAACACTTCAAGTAAGACCTTAACGGACTCTCCGCATCTTTTCTCTTGTACGAAGCCCGCAGCAACTCCATTAGCCCATTCTTGCAATGCGTTAATACTGTCAAAAATATTTTGCGTTACAAAATGAGTGGAATAATCAACGCCGTCCCCACCAAAGTCCTCTAAAAAACCTACAAACAATAGAAACAATTATTATTATACTAATAATAACTGGGATACTAATTCGTAATAATAATAGTAGCTTCAACATTAATAATTAATATACAATTCTAATATTAATTATCATAATAATAACAATATTATACATACATAAATAATTGTAACATAATGAACATAATAATAACAATTAACAACATTATTCACCATAATAATAATATTTTAAATAAATAAATAATAATTTTAACAATACTTAATAATATTAATAACTACACTTATAAACAACTTGTAATAATAATATTAATTGACAATTATAATTAACAACTTTAATATCATTAATAATAATCTTATAAATAAATAAATAATAATATTAACAATAATAATTAGCATAATTAACATACTATAATAATAATAACACTTATAAACAACTTATTTATAATAATATGTTTTGACAAAATTTTAACATAATTAACATAACAATTATAATTAACGACATTGATTACCTTAATAATATTAATATAAATAAATAATATTTTTTACATAAACAATAATATTAACATTTTATAAAAATTTTGAAAAAAAAATTAAAATTCCAGGAAGCCGACTGCTGCGTCAGATCTGCACCGCGGCGGCGGCTTAGCCGCGCCAAGATCCCGGCAGCACCGCGGCGGTGCCGCGCGAAACGTGCAGCACAGCCATGGCAGCTGCGGCACGATTTGCGCGGCACCGCCGTGCCGCCAGATCTTGACGGCAGCGCCGCGCCACAGCGCAAATCTGGCGCGGCGTGGCTTCGAATTTTTTTATTTTTTTTTCAAATTTGAAATTTACAAACTAACCTCTTCTCATTCACTTGAATTTCAAAAACAAATCAAAGTTTTAGAGAGATAATAATAGTGGAGAGTGAGAGGAGAGTAGGAGGAGAGTGAGGTGAGTGGGAGGAGAGAGATAATAATATGAGGGACAAAAACGTCTTTTGGGGGGGGGGCGACAATAGTAAAAAGGGTGGCGACGTTAAGCAATACCCTTTATAATAGCCATTTTGTATATATGGATAACCAATTTACAGAGATCTCATTGGTTATTATGAAACACAACCATTTAGTGCATTTTCTAAAGCATATTCCCTCAAAGAAACTATCAAAAAATCAGGTAAAAATGCAGAATGCAACAATGGTGTTCACAATCTCAAACTTCCCAAACAAGTTGCTTTTTGAGAGATTACTTGAAGAGGTAACAGCCATAATAAAAACCACAAGAATAATTCCTTGACAATATGTTAACTCTTAATTTTATAATGACCATGTCATATGTACTACTTAATAAGTTTTAGCCTCATCCAGCATTTAACAATCAAAAAGCACATTGATCTACTACTTAGTAAGTTAAAAATAATATGTCTTGACCATATTAAATTTGTAAGAAACAATAACAAAAAAAATAAATCAAAGTACAGTTTGGATAACATATTAACACTTAAATTTATAATAGCCATTTTGTTTATATGGATAACCAATTTACAGAGATCTCATGGATTATTACGAAACACAACCATTTAGTGCATTTTCTAAAGCATATTCCCTCAAAGAAACTATCAAAACATCAGGTAAAAATGCATAATGCAACAATGGTATTCACAATCTCAAACTTCCCAAACAAGTTGTTTTTTGAGAGATTACTTGAAGTAGTAACAGCCATAATAAAAACCACAAGAATTTGCACTGTGAAGCAAACAAACTCTAGATCACTCTTATGAATGTCGGGCCAGTTATATGGTCATTGTACATAATCATGAGCATAGTCAAACTTAGAAAGCTATTATATATTACTTATCCCCGGTAGGTTTTTTTGTATGAGTGGATCCAAAGAACCTGTATTAGCGTGTTGTCTTTTCATGTTTACTGGTTTTTATAAGAGTCAAGTCGTTTCTTATTCAGCCAAAAATTAGACAACTAAAATGGTTTTGTGATTTCAGACTAATAACTAAAAATAATAATCAAAATAAAGCAAGCAGTAGCATTAAAATAAGATAAACAAATGAGAGTGTCACCCTTATTATAAACATACCTCAACTTCTGTATCTCTGTATAGTTGCCCTGACCTGTGACCAAAATATATAATCTGCAATTAATTATGACGAACATATTAATAATAATATGTATTCATTAGGTATGATAAAAAAGATTAGTACATGAAGTTACAAAAAGTTAATAACAGAGGGTAAATAATTAAATTTTTAGTGGGTAAATTCATTAGGTATGATAAAAAAGATTAGTACATGTATTTGCTTGTATATCATATAGGAGAAGGAAAGTTTAATAATTGAACTCACGAAAGAGCTTAGAGTATCCGGTGAGGAACACACAGAACTTCTGTCGAGGGTCAATAGTGATAATATGATACGAAGAATAAGGTTTGTCATTCTTATTTGCTTGGTCTGAAAGTTGAGCATTAAATGTATGTATAGTTATTGAAGTTGAAGTCAACAATGCTTAATAACATGTGATTTTCTTATAATAGCTTATTTTGTAGCAATCTAATACAATATTAATCAATTACAATTTAACATCATGTGTCTGCCAGAAAATTACATGCATTATTTTTTCATATCCATAATGATCTCTCTTATTATTATGTTTGTCACTTCATCTTTTATGCCAAGAAAACTTCTAATTTAGCTGAACTTTTTACCCAGAAAAATTCAATTTATAGGATTATAAGCCAAACATGAGATTTTCTTATAATAGCTTATTTTGTAGCAATCGAATATAATATTAATCAATATTAATCAGTTACAATTTAATAGAGCATATGGACATGTATCTCATATCTAGTTGAAAAATAATGAATCTTAAACATGTTTAAATGAGTATGGCATAACAAAATATAGACTAATTTAGGAGCACATCATAATTCATTCATTCTCTACACTTATTCAAAGAAGAAGCATATAAATGAACTAATTTGAGAGGAAACAAGTACCTTTTAGTGGAGCTAGCTAACAAACTTCCTTGAGAGTTATACACAACATTATGTAATAAGACTTGATTTTCATATAATAAAATAAGTGAATTTCATAAATATTTAAATTTTATGAAAATATTTTTGAAAGCTTCTGTGATTTTTTTTTAAATAAAGGACATTAATATCCCATATATCTTTGACAAGATGTATGATAAATACTAAATAGGATAAGTGAATATTTGTGAGGTTAAGTAAATATCCTAGAATTATTTATTATATATAAACACTCATTCCCCTTACTTCTCTTGTGCAGTAATAAGCACCCATCCCCCTTACTTCTCTCGTGCAGTGCAGTAGCCATAGTGCTACTTTTGAGGCATGTCACCTCATATTAAATGCACACATTCACTATTCCAATCAATAATTCAATATTTTTTTAATATGTAGAAAGTAATTATCTAAAGTTTTTCATAATGATAAATGTTATTTGATTTCGTTTTAGGTGATTGTTAGTATATAAAACATACAATTCAATTAGATAAAATTAACAAATGTTTTTTATGCCATTTGTATAAACTAAATATATAATTAAGCAACTTTAGAGTTAAAAGGTTGGGAAATTATTTTCACTATTACAATGTAATTTATAATAAATATTACTCCCCTTTGTCCCAAATTAATTAATAATTTGACTAAATTTTGACTGTTAATTTTTCACAAATTAGAATGAGTTATAATATGGAATTACCTCCATTGTAATTTTTAGTAAAATATCTTTTGTAATGACGATAATCTCATATTGTAACTCATTGTGATTTATGAGTAATTAACGGTCAAAATTTTGTCAAAATATCAATTAACTTAAGACGGAGGGAGTAATTTGACTAAGGGTGGATAGCATAAAACATCTAATATTTAATTAGACAATTAATAAAATATATCATGCATTCCACCTATAGAAAATAATTGCTTAAAATTGTTCTTATGATAAATGTTATTTCATTTAATTTAGTTGATGGCTAGAATGTATAGAGCATTTGATTTAACCACACAATTAATGAATATATTTTTTATTCCATCTGCATAAACTAACGGAATAAACAACTTTGGAGGAAATTTTTTTCCAACGTAGAATACCTGAACTGTCTGATTTGGAAAAAACAGAGTTTGGACATAAATTTCTTATCCTAATTTTGATATTAATCAAATAGACCGAGTATTCAGACATAAAATTCTCTTCTTTCTACTGTCCGAGCCTGATTTCGACCCGAATTTAGTGTCGTTCGAATTAACCGACCCGAAATAAAACAGGGTCTGAACATGAATTTCTTACACGAATTTTGACATTGACAAAATTTGTCCGATTCAAATTTTCACGGATGATACTTGGGAGGTAGAGATGAAGAATTTATGCCACTATAACAGAGGAATTGGGTGGGTTAATAATAATAATAGTAATAATAATAATAACGGTGTGGTAAAGCTTAATAATATATATATATATATATATATGTGTGTGTGTATATATATATATGTATATCTAATATTTAATTATTTGACATTGTGAGAACTATATAAATGTCACTGGCACTCACAAAAAAAAAATAATAAATTAGCATTCTAGTAAAATCCATTAGTCATATTCAAAATAGGTCTAGTGTAATGTTTAATATCCATACACTAAAAGTGGCCCTAAGCAAATACATGCCTAATGGGCTAAACTAAAATTTTCTACTTTTCTTTCAAATGCTATGGATTTAATAAATATTGATGTGATTTCAAGCTCCAGCAATGTCTTCTAATAGTCTAATACCCCCAAAATGCATGGCCAAGTATTTGACATACAATTCCCCTTCATGTTTCACAACGTCCAAAATAAGTGGCCTATGCCCTACAACCTCCAATTCATTCATAATACACCCCGAGTGGACACCATGTGACCTCGGCAAAATAAACATCTAATACTTGTCTCTCTCGCAAGTTAGCAACCCCAAAATAGACAAGAAGCCAAACAATCTGATACAATCCTGCAATTTCTAGCACTAAAACTTTTGGTGCATCAACCAAAACTATTTTACTGTCAGTAGACTGTACATGGCCTCGCAAAATCAATGTTCAATACTTGAGTCTCCCATTAGTCCCGAACTCCAAAATAGACAAGAAACCCAATGTTGTGACCCAATCATATAGTGTCCGACACTAAAATTCCTTCTGGTGCATCAATTGAAACTTGTTTCAGCAACCACCTAACCATGTTACCTGGTACGAGTCCAGGTGCTGGCATAACTTGAACAAAAAAATCCTTCTTGACATAGGATTGAACAACCTCGTCAAAGAAATACTCACGTTCCTACATTAAGAATAAATAACCCATGAATCCTCTTAAAATGAATTACATAATTCACTAAAGGAACCTATAAGTTAACCCCTTTGTTTTAAGATATTTGGACAAAGATGAATCAAATATAGAAAATAAAATGGGATATCATAGGTCAAAAGCTTAGGATATGAATGAACATTTTGTTTCTGAATTATCAACCTTTCTAATAGAGTTGAAACCCAAATAGTCGCCTTGTGTAGTTTCTTCACCCAAAAAACACAGGGTTTCGCATCCTTAATATTCTGAGTTACCTAACGTTAAAAGAATGACAACAACAAAACATGGGAGGCTATCTAATTCTTTAGAGAAGGACAAAGAGTGAACACATTTAGGTTTTTGTGTATACCAATTCAATCCTATACTTACCCTAATAAAAATAAATAAATAAATAAATGAATTAGCTATAAGTTTATTATACTAACGGAGTACATAAATGAACCATAAAATAATACCTTTATACTACTATTACTACTAAAATCATCATCATCACTTTTATTATCAATCTTATTATTGTTATCATTACTACAACTACTGCTACTGCTATTGCTATTGCTATTATTATTATTATTATTATTATTATTATTATTATTATTATTATTAAATAGCTAAACCATTATTATTATTAAATAGTTATTATTATTATTATTATTATTATTATTATCATTATTAAATCTCTCATTTGTATAAGTTACTTCCATATAAGCAGCACTTGAATTTGAAATCCAGTTCTACTTTCACTATGGTAGGGTCAATTTTTTTCCCTATCTTTTTCTACTTTCACTATGATAAAAATAACTATAATCATTTAATTTTTTATTCTTTTTGGTTTCTTGGATGACTTTTCAGTGCAATATTCTCATTTGTTTTTTTGGTTGCACATACACAATGAAATCAGCAAGAGAGCTACGAAGCTTATTCAATCACATTACAGTGATAACAATTATAGACAAATATAATGACCTATCACAAGAATTACTCAATACTATATAACTAAAAAATCAATTATGGAAAATTTTGTCCCCATCCCCGCCCCGTCCCCAAGCAAATTTTGGAAAATCGTCTCCATCCCCGTCCCCATCCCCAATGGGGGCGGGGATTTTTCCCCAGAGCGGGGCGGGGCCCCGACGGGTTCGGGGATTCCTCGCCCCATTGCCATCCCTAGATCCAATATAATCGGATAGTTGTGGCACCCATCTATTGCTAAATCACCCAAATAGTGATAATAACTGGACGGCTAACATTGTTATCCCAAAACATGACAATTATTATTTAGCGCCAACTCAAAAGTATAAGTTAAATAAACTACATCATCGAAACGATAGCATGAAAATTAACAAACCTATGGTCCATCATAACAAGCTCCCGAACATCAACTTGAGAACCATTCCTCTTCTCAGCAGTCCTTACAGGCTCTAAGAATACGATTACTCCCAATACGTCTGTAACATATATATATATATATATATATATATATATATATATATATATAAAAGTAAGAAACCAAATTGTAGATACATTTTAACAAAAAGCAAAAAATAAATCGGTAAAGTTGGTTCGCAACAGTAACTTAAAAAGGTTTCAACAAACTAAGTAATATACAAAAGCTTACCATAAAGGTTTTTGTTGTTAGTCTCGAAATCAATTGAGGAAATGTCAACATAGTTAACACCCGACGTAGCTCCATCTTCAGTAAAAAGAGGGCGAATAACAGTGTACGGAGTAAAGAGCATTTCAAGCTGATCAGGTTTTTTCCTTGTTTTTTCCTATACCCTTCCTTAACGAGTTTCAATTTAGCATTTTCAACTTCGTACTCCTTATTTTGTTGTATAGCAATATCATAAAATTTAATATCATCACCAAAGACAGTGACACTGATCTCCTCGCCCTGCACAACAAAAAAAGCATGGGTTAAATGTGCAAATAATTTGATTTGATGTCTAACATAGCCAAAAGGCAAGTATCACAAACCGTTTCATCTCTCATAATATATTTCTGATACTTGGTTTTTTCAGGAGAGTGTGCAGGCCTCCATTTTTCCACAATCTTCACTTTCAAAGCGTAATTTGTAGATTTCTCAGTAAGGTCACCAATAACCTTTTTTGTGGGGCTCATTTCGTAGAAAGGTACGATGACCTACACCATTAACAAGTACTATGCACATTACTCTAAGATTTAGCTCAAAACATAACCACAAAGATTTTTGGAAACTATGTTTTTTTCGAGCATGGTTATCTTTTCAAAGGATATTTAAGTGTTCTGGTCCATGGATAGAAGCACCATACATTTTGTAAAAGAACAAGATCTAACCAATTCTCATGTTAATCAACAACAACATCAAAAACTACCATCAAGAAACTATATAATCTCCCAACCAAAATAATGATAGCACACTTGCTTCTACACTCCAAGTCACATTAAGCACATCAGCAAAAAAAAAAAAAAAAAAATCAAAACAATCAAATTTAGCTCTGTAAAATCAGTATACAATATGTAAGGCAACATCAATACATCATGGTGTATAGTTTTCTTCACCAATTCATGCAAATAAGTGAATAGATAAGGAAGTCACTCTTTCTATGGCAGTTTAAACCTAACCCCAACCATCATTGACTACAAAACCAAAACCAAAACCCAAATTCCATATCACACATGTAACTCAGCCAATGAATATGCATAGATTTTGAAACTTAAATCAGCAGTTTACAGTTGTATCAATAAATTAATCAAGAGAAATCCAGAAAGAATAACAAAAAATAGAACATTAGAATATGATTCATATGAAAATCAAAAGCAAGAAATAGAGCATACACTTGTTCTGAAAGTCAACTACATCTCTACGAATTAAACCAAAACTATGTATTGTTGTGTTGAGATCAGTTCAGCAATTTGATTGATCAGTTTCTCTTGTTCTGAAAGTCAAAAGCAAGAAATAGAGCATACACTTTCTAATTCACCTGATTAGAATATGATTCATATGAAAATTACCACTTCCTGTCTAGACATTAACATAGCTAGCAAAACATAATGTAACATGCAACAAGTAACAATTTTCAACCCCAGGGAGAAAAAAGTAAACAAGATGACAGAATTTAAGAGATTAACATCTACAATTGGAAGCAACCCAGATCCTTAAATTCACCAAATTTCAACACAAGGGTTCCAATATGATAACTTGATCTAAAAATTCAAAAACAGTGGAAGAAAGCGTATGAAATAATTGAGAAATTGTAAAGGGGTTGGAAAAGGAAAAAAATCGAATTGCTACCATGAAATCAGAAAGGGAAACGAAAAAAATACCTATAATCGAACATCAGAACACTGGAGAAGCCGCTTTTGCTGAGGAATCTACGCAGAAATTGAATCGAAGGCGAGGAATCGAATTGAGACAAACTGAAAATCGAAGTCAGAGAATTAGGGCTTTACCTTAGTGGAATCCAAAACCACTGGGACGATGGAGGAAGAGGGTGGAGGAAGTGACAGGCCAGTGAGACCGCACAAAAAGAGGGAGAAAGTGACAACATAATGCAACCAAAAAAACGACCTTTCATAAGATATACAGTCTCAAGCCAGGCAAATGCAAGTTATAAACAACATAACTCAAACCCAAAATTCAGCCTTTCATACACCAGACAAACATTACTGACCAGAATCTACTAACCCAACTAAAATCCCAGCAAACCCAGTTGAAATTAACGGATGTTAACCAAAAGTAATACTCGTTGAACAGTGACAGTAAGAGAAACTCAAATTAGGGTTTGCTATTCCTAAATTTTCAAACAAACCCAGTAAAACTACAACAAACACAGTTGAAATTATGCTTTGCTATGCATGTTAACCAACATTCACCTCCAGAAACTCAAATTTTAGACAGAAGGAGATATCCAAACCTGAAAAAGAGAAAGAGAGATCTGAACTTGAAAATTGAGTTTGTTGTAGGGATGTGGGACGTGGGACGTCGGTGGAGGAAGACGATGGAGTTACCGCAGAAAGACGGAGAGAGAGAGAGTGGGAGGGAGGGAGAGTGGGAGGCGAGAGTGAGATGAATTATCATGCTGCCAAACCCTAAAAGGAGGCCTCCATTATTGATTGAATAAACAGTGAAACCCTTTAACTGTAGATTGCTGCAGCAGGTAGTCATTACCCTTTTTATAAGGGTATAGATTAGTTGAAATTTCGTTTAGAAATAATGATAATTTATATATTTAGGCCTTGTTTTTTTGCGCGGCTCCGCACCGTATTTACCATACTTTTTCACACTTATCATAATTCTTGTATACCCTACCATACAATTTCGCACTTTACAACAATAATTATAACTTTCTCTCTTCATTTTTCTCCTCTACTTTTCAAAAGTTATACGACACATACGTTTGTACTGTGTAATATGCGGATGTTCTATGAAAGATACAATAAAAGTACGCAAAGATACATTACAAAGGCGAAAACTAATAACATCCAAAGATACATTAAAACCTAACAAAGATACATTATAAAATGAAAAAAATATACATTACAAAATGAACAATGGTACATTACACAAAGATGCATCATAAAGTAAACAAAGATACATCACAAAGATAAAGATACATTACAAAGACGAAAAACCAATCATTTCCAAAGATACACTAAAACTTCACAAAGATACATTAAAACTTCATAAAGATACATTATGAAACACTTTTATTTTCACTTGTTTCTCACTCTGTGCGTTTGCTCCGTTCTACTTACAAACGTATCTACGTAATAATTTGTCGCCCCTGGGCGCACAATGGCCATGTGGCTATGTGCTCCCAGGAGCATAACCAAGGCTATGTAAATTGTGTGTTCCTGCCTTGATAAACTTCCCTGTCCAATCTTTGAGTACAAAGTCAGCAGGAACCACTTTCTACTCAAAACATGGGACAGGGATCTAGAAATTTGGTTTGTTCTGCAATACTATTCCCTTTATGTTGTAGACCAAAGTGAACAGTCTAGTGGCTTCAGACCTGGGAATTGAGTAACTTCACTTTCTTGGGTCCAGTGCTCCAATTTAGAATGGGTCAATTTCAGATGGGTTAGTTTAGGTCAATAAGTTTAAGGTTAGGTCGAGTTAGGATCGAGTCATTTTCATAATGAGTTTATTTCGAGTCCTTTTATTTTTAGTTAGATAACCTTGTCTAGCGAAAAATGAACAGTGTTAGTGAAAGATAAATTTGAATCGAATGCGGGTCCATTTCGGATCAAGAATTTGGCATTTTTGGGTCTAGGTGTGGTTAAGTTAGTCTTGCAAGGTCTAGCTAAGATCATGATTCATCCTAAGTTACCAATTTGGTGAGAATGGTGGTTCCATTTAAACCCCAACCATATGTATCGTTCAACGAAGAACTGTAAGTGATGTACTATCAATACTGTCAGGCATGTTTTGTTCAAAGCTTTCCATCTTACACTGCCTATTTATCCTGCTAAGAGCTTCATAGGTCCTTACTGCCTGATCATAAGAGACATTCCCCACACTACCTGCAACAAAATGGACAACTCCACTGTCAATCTCAATGGAGCTTCCACCGGCCAATTTCTTCACGCCGGAGCTTCTCATGTTTCTTCTTGCCAACCGAGCTTCATCCCATCTCCCCAGCGTAGCGTATGCATTCGAAAGAAGCGAATAATTCCCAGAATTTTCAGGTTCCAAAACTGATAGCCCTTCCCATGCTCTTGCAACAAGGTCGGAATTCCCATGTAATCTTGCAGCAGCAAGTAGGGAACCCCAAATGGCTGCGTTTGCATTAAAGGGCATTTTCATGAGCAGATCTTCTGCTTCATCTAGGCACCCAGCACGGCCCAGCAAATCAACCATACAACCATAATGTTGAATCTTTGGTGTGATCCCGTACTTTGAACTCATTGAGTCCAAATAAGAGCGGCCTAGTTGGACCAACCCAACGTGGCTACAAGCCGAAAGAACACCAATGAAGGTGATGTCGTTCGGTCTTGCTCCTGATTTCTCCATCTGAGAGAACATGTCCAGTGCTTCCCTTCCTAGCCCATTGAACGCTAATCCGGTTATTACAGTTGTCCAAGTTACCGCATTCTTGTGCTCCAAGCTGTGGAAAACTTCTAAGGCCCGCTCTATGTTGCCTGATTTCACATACATATCGATAAGGGCATTGTAAAGACGGATGGATTTATGCAGATTGTGCTGGTCAATCAAGTCATGAATCCACTCCCCCATTTTGAGCATCCCCAAATCCGCACAGGCTGAAAGAGCAGCCAACAACGCAACCTCATCAAGCTCCACGTTCTCAGCCAGCATCCTCTGAAAGATCTCAATCGCTTTGTCCGGTTGGTTCACATGAACATAGCCAGAGATCATGGTAGTCCAGGAGATCACATTTCTTCCAGACATACTGTCAAACAATTTCTGCGCATGATCCATATCACCAGCAGCAGCATACCCAGCAGCCATGGCATTCCACAACACAACATCATTTGAGCTGGACATTTCATCGAACATTTGGCGTGCATCAACTACCAACCCAGCAGCACAGTACATCTTGACAATACCGATAGCAACATGAACATCCCTAGCAAACCCACTTCTCATAACTTGCCCATGAATCTGATTTCCCACATTAACGTCCAGTATCTGGGTCGCCGCCTTCAGCACAAAAGGAAAGGAGTAAGAATCAGGGGAAATCCCAGAAGCCCGAATGTTATTAAAGAGAAAGATGGCCTCATGAGCAGAAGAATGGAGGGAAGAGAGAGATTTGATCATGGTATTGTATATATAGATGCAAGGTTGAGGTTTATGCTTGAAAACAGAGTACCCATAATGTGAAAGCCCTGTTCTTGCGCAGGCTTCTATGAGTTTGCCTACGAGGAGGTCGTCATGGTGGTGAAGCCCTGTAGTAAGAAGGAACCCATGAAGTTGCTGTATGTGTTTGGCAGAAGAGCAGAGCATGAGCTTGGAGATTAGCCTCAATTCCATCCCCTTCTTTCATCCTCAAATGCCAAACGGGCCGTTAGTGAAAAATGACCATAAATTACACTAAAGATTATTATATTACAATAGTTGACGGAAATGCCCTTGGACTTGCAAATTTATCATTCTGCTTGGCCGTCACTTCAATTTTCCCAACGTCTCTCTAGTTTCTTTCTCCACCGGCTGCTCAGCAGCCAAAACCCTCTTCTCCGAAGTCATAACCGCCGTTTCTACGGTTTATTCAACCGCTTCGCCACCATGGTACATTTCTCTCCCTATTTTTCGATGCAGTCGATCAAATCTGCTGTTTTGGTGCTGATTTTCATGCTTTCGTTGAGTAATTTTGTGTTTTGATTTGAATGAATTCGATTGGTGACAGCCGCAAGGAGATTACATAGACCTACACAGGAAGAGATATGGAGTCCGTCTCGACAAGTCCGAGCGTGATCGCAAGAGGGAGGCTCGTGAAGTTAAGAAGCGCTCCAAGCAAGCCCAGAATGTATCGTCTTTCTCTGATTCATTCGTGTTTTTGTTCTTCTGAATTTAATGGGTTGTTCCCTATTTGCTAATTTGGTTGATAAATGGCGCTGAAAACAGACTCTGGGTATCAAGGGTAAGATGTTGGCCAAGAAACGATATGCAGAGAAGGCTCAAATGAAGAAAACGTCAGTCTTCTTCCTTCAATTCCCTTCTCGTTTATATAAATTGATTGTAGAAAATGAAGATGTTTTTCTTCGTAATTAGAAACTATGGTGAATTTCAATTTTTCCTTTTAAAGTTGCAAATTTCAGTTTCTCAGAACACTTTGCTTCCTTCTAATTGCTGCTACTTTAGTTATTCTACTCCCAGGAGTATATGTTGCAATTCACACTATCTATTCTGCATTTATGCCTCTGCTTCTGCATTTATCTATTCTTCTCCAAAATGATGTACCCTGTCTATGGTGTTTGTGCATCTGCCATGGAGATGATGACTTGTACATTACCTCATGGTTGGGAGCCGTAATGAGGTGTGCAATTCACGAGCTTAAGATCTACAGTCCTTTGCCTAAGCAATCAAAAATTGGAAACTGTGGTGAATAATGTAGTTTCGTGATATGTTTCAAATTTGTTTTACGAGTCATGTTTTGTTTGTCTTTAAATTTAAGAGTGACTTTTGTGATCAATGGCAGGATGAAGATTGATGGGATTGCATCAACTTTATAATTTTTCGGTCCTGAATGTAGGATTTAGGAAGGCATTGATAGAAAAGAAATTGAGTTTCTGTATTGTTTTCTCCATTAAGTTTTTTTGTCACATTGTCAGCAAAGTGTGGTTTGTGGGATGGGTGGATCATGGGTGTTCAACTATTAATTATGGGGCCTCTTTTTACCACACTTGTAAGCTGGGAATGGAGGTCCTATTCGTTTATGTTACTCGAATATGGTCAAGCGTTACTTTGCTTTTGATAGAGGAATTGATTAATGATATTGGTCTTTGGATGTGAGGTTTTACCCCAATGTGGTGTGGTTAGCAGTGAACAACATGGCCTCAGTTTCCAGAACGACTTTTAGGAAGTTACTTTTGGTTAAATTATGAAATAGAGGTGATGCAAGCAAAGATATTGGAAGAGATATTCTAGGAGACGTAGGAATTTTAGAAATTTAGGAATCTTTATGTAAAGTTAATGGTATCTTTTAGTTATCTCTTTTCCTTTAGGTAGCAAATAGTATCTTTTTATTATGTTTTTGTTGTGTTTCCTTATTGCTTTAGATTTGTTTTGCCTATTTATACTCCCTTGCTACGTTTTGGGAGTTGGGCTTTGATTATTATTGAGTTGAATTGATGGTTCCCTTGACAAGATTAGTTGATTTGGGGGTAATGGTACGTAATAAGTATGAAGCCAAGACCCTTGTACTATTCTGGCAGTGTTCGGTGGCAACGAGGGTGAGAAAGCATAAATAGGATGAATGCAGAAATAGGATTCAAGGCCTTCAATGTTTCCTCTAATCTCCCTTCTGATTGGTCATTTGATATTCATAGTTTGAGAGCTAGACATGATATTAGATGCCCTCTAGGGGGCACTGTTGCAGCTCTTTGGACTTTGTGTTCATGTGTTTTTGGACTATTTTTTTGATAGTCTTGAGATAATTTTTTTGTTTTTGTTGCCTTAATTTGTTCTTTTCTTGGTTAAGAAATACTTATCTACTTCTCCTTTTCCTATCAAAAAAAAAAAGAAAAAGAAAAAAGAAAAAGTATCTACTTCTTTGTACAAGTTCCCATCAATGCAGTATTGTTTGCCATTGGTTCATATTGTTGTTCGAGTCTCTTGAACATTCTAAGATTAGTGGATAATAAAATGCAATCATTAACAAGTTTGGTGGCTTTGAGCATGTTCGTTTATTGACATTAATAGTTAAATGCTCATAGTAAGCGTGGGGCGTGTTAGTCTGAGTGAGCATTTGTAGAGAAGAATAGGTTGGTTTTAGGTTTGCCAACCACAAACCAGAAATTGAGGATGCAAATGTCTAGCATTGCCATTTGCAGTATCTTTGTTCTTTTTTTGCTATTCATTGCCATGCCTTTTTTGTTATTGGGGTTCCTGACCTTAAAAGGAGCTTGTGATGTTGATACATCAAATTCTGGACTAGACTTTCTTTTGAACACATCAGAGATTCGTAGCGAGTTTTTAGTTGCTTTTGAAAGAGCAGAATGTGCAGTATATTGCACTATTGCAGGATGATGACTTGAACTACTATAGCTTAAAAATTTGATGCTTATTGGCTGTGAACTATTGGTCATCTTGGGCCAAATCCACCTGTTGTTATGTTGATTAGGAACATGTGATTCTGCAATTAATGTGAATATGACACTGTTTGATGAGATATGTAGTATAATGGAGCTGGGAAGCTGATATTTCTAATGTGAATGATTCTGGATCTGGACATGTTTATTCTTTTTCTTAGATGGTCCTAACATGATGTATTTTGTCTGAGGTGAAAGACCGATGGATTTTAGTGATGTGTAGTCGTGTAGATTGTAGTTTGAAGGCCATGCTGGACAATGAGACAGTAGCAGTAATTCTATTGTGTCCTCTTTCTATATTTTAGAAGAATTTGAGTTTTTGTTAGCTAGATCAGCTTCACTCTTCTGTGATGGTTGCTGTTCCCTTCTTTGATAAGGATCTGTGAACTTAACACTAAATATTTGGTGAATCTGCAATTTCAAGTTCTAGAAGCACATGAGAATTTATGTAGCAGTCATGTCTCAATTTGCTGTATCTTTTAGTTGCAAAAATGGTCTCCTAGATAATTGTTTTTGTGAAATTTGATTATTTATGCATGCTAAACCTATTATAGGCTTTTTGCTCTTACATAACTTTCATGTCTCAACAGATTGAAAATGCATGAGGAATCATCAAGCAGGCGGAAGGTTGATGATGATGTTCAGGATGGAGCTGTTCCTGCTTATTTGCTTGATCGTGAGCAGACGACTAGGGCAAAGGTTTGGTTGTTATTTGAGCTTTTTAAAAAAAATTCTCCGGAGTTCCGTTGATATTAACTGGCTTACATGTTCAATTGTTTACCAATGTTAATAATTAGTAGTTCGACCATGTGTTAATGGCAACAATTTGGGTGCCACTTTTTTTGCCTTTCATTTTAGCTATGAATCTCTAAATTTCTGACTTTGTTTCCTGCCACCTGTTTGTTGCTGTTAAGCCGTAGAATGGATAAATCAATTTTTAGTACTTCTATTATGAAGTCTTTGGAACCAGTTCTCTGTTTCGGATGGCATGAACTGAGGGAGATGAAGTTTCTGGAGGTCTTCCATGTTTCTAGTTTCTACTATTAGTAATCATTTCATAGTTGGCCACTAGCCGTGGATCAAGCATACACATTATCTTCTACTTTTGGTGAATGGGAGGAATTTCAACTTTTGTGCTATCTTCGATGAGGATCTCTGGCTTAAATGTAACTTCTACATGAAGCACTGAATAACATAATTCAAACCCTCTGTTTTTTTTCTCTTTTTTCTTTTCTTTTCTCTTTTTTTTTTGTGTGTGTGTGTTTGGGGGGGGGGGGGTCGGATGGTCCACGTAGATCTTGAAAACTGGATAAGTTCGAAGTCATCAGTGTTAGGTTATGAAACAGTAATTGCATTTTGTATAATACCTTGAACTCAGCCTTGGCAGATTGTGGCCGTCTAGTTAAGAATTTACATATGTTCTGATGGTTATTGTTTTGTTGGTGTTTCGAGGGTCCAGATTTCTGAAGCCTTCTGCACCCATAAACTACATGAAGAGTCTAAAGCAATAATGGGTCGTTAAAAATTAATAAATACTATTCCGGTCGCTTAAATTACATTCTGCATATGTAGCATTTCTTTTTAATTCCAATGCACTGTGGAACAGATTCTGAGCAACACAATCAAGCAGAAGAGGAAAGAGAAAGCTGGTAAATGGGAGGTTCCTTTACCCAAGGTGAAGTCTTAATTGTACTTCAGATTTTTAATAACCTTAACTGTTGGTTGTTATGTTTCTAACATATTCATAATCCTATTTGGTCATCAGGTTAGACCTGTTGCTGAAGATGAGATGTTTAGAGTCATCAGAAGTGGGAAAAGGAAGAGTAAGTATTTAATTTGGGTGGAAGCGTTTCAGAAGTTCATTGGATTTTTGGCTGTCGATGGATTATTGCTTTGCCAAGAGCATACTGTGATGATTTAGAGCTTCTTTAATGGTTTCTAATTGCGCTTGCGCAACACAGTTTGTTCACTTTGTTGTCATGTATCATACTTGTATCGATGGCATCTGGAGCTAAACTTGGTCAAAATTGTTGTATAACTGTGTAACAATTAACACAACTCTTGTGAAAAGCTTTGTGGCCTGATGTGTGTGTTTTGTCCAAAGGTGTCTTTGTGTAATGTGGCTTTCCATTCTTTGTCTCTCTTCTGAGTTGTTACTCTTTGAGGCTTTTGGTTAGTTTTTGATGGGCTCATGTGCTACTTCAGTGGTGAAGTTTCTAGCTTTGTTTGCTGGCTTAAATGGATTGCTCTTTTGCAGCTAAGCAATGGAAAAGGATGATAACAAAAGCCACATTTGTTGGCCCTGGGTTCACCAGAAAACCACCAAAGTATGAACGGTTTATCCGTCCAAGTGGGTTGCGGTTCACAAAGGCTAATGTTACTCATCCAGAGCTTAAATGTTCTTTCAATCTTGAGATAATCGGGGTAAAGAAGAATCCAAATGGTCCTATGTACAGCTCTCTTGGTGTTATAACCAAGGGAACTATCATTGAGGTATGTCGTGACTTATTAGGCTCTCCTTTTTTTTTTCTTGTACAACGTTCTCTAGCTCTATTGTGGTGGGGTCATACAAATGAACTGTTTTTCTTGTGTACTCAGGTCAATGTAAGTGAACTTGGTCTAGTCACACCTGCTGGGAAAGTTGTATGGGGTGAGTGATGCTTCAGAGAATGCCATTGTCCTGTGCCTGATTTTCTTCGCCCTGATTTTTAACCATAATTGACGACTGTATCAGGAAAATACGCACAAGTGACGAATGATCCGGAGAATGATGGTTGCATAAATGCTGTTTTGCTGGTTTAATCCAACTGTTGGAACGGCACTTGGTGATCTGACAAGCAGTTTTGATACAAATGTAGGTTGAGGGTATCTAGTTCTCTATGGCTCATGTATCGCCAAATAGCCATGTTATGAGTGAGGCTCTCTGGGTGCTGTATTGTCTATGTGCTATAGCTTAGCTCATTTGTAAGTGCAGTATGCACCCAATGAATCTTTTATTAACAATCTAAATTCTAATGCTTAGATGATTTATCCACATGAGTTCTTAGGATTTGTGCTAGTGCTAACTGTACCACCCTGTGTAACTACAAATAGTGAAACAGGTTTAAATGCTATATATGGTGGATATTTTGTTAAGAGACAGTAAAAAATATTACATTTTGTAGGCACAGTCAGTATTTCTGTCCTGTATGACCCTGATTGAGCTTTAAGGCCTGCTTGCAAAGGGAGTGTTTTTGCCATCATGGGACCCTTGTTTAGGAAGTATAGTGACAATGACATTATGGCTCTGAGTTTATTTCTGTGGGAGAATATGTAAGTAGGATAAGTAAATAAATTGACAAACATACCTTTACTAAATATAAAACATACTAGTCTTTTTGCCCCTTCTTTCAAAGGGGTGTTTGTTTAAATAAGTAGTAGAAAAAAAGGATAATACAAAGATATAAATGGCAAAAATATTAAAATAGAGTTATGATGTAATAAGCATATATTAGTATGAAGATATTGTCTTTTTGAGTTGCTATATGAATGAATTATATACGGTATAATTTGGAGTGTATATTTAGGTCTTTGAAGATGTCAAAATTTACAAAGGAATTTATAAGTATTTATAATATTATAAAATTTTCTTCAATTTTTACTTTTTGAAACATAATTTACATATGTCTAATATTATATAAAGACTATTAACATTTTCCCAAAAAATAATGTCACAATTAAATCATAGAGAGTGAGTCAATGTGATTGTCACCATTAAATACTAACGGGAAAGTCCCACCACCGATATATGAAAATAACCAAAGTTATAATCCCTCTGTTTTTTTATGTCTTATTCTAGTTTTTTTTATGTCCATTTTTAATTAATAATTTCTTAATAACTTTTATTAAAATACAATATTAGATCTTTCTTAATAATATTTTCTATTACAAATGTAATGATCACATATTTTGTTTGATGAATCATTATTATACAAATTAAAATAACAATGATCAAGTTTTTCATATGAAAAATTGGGCTACAGGTAATAGAAAACGAAGGAAGTAATTTTTTATAATTTTTTACTTTAGTTTGGAAAAACTCCTAAGAAAGGAAAAGATGATACATGCAATAATGATGAAAGGCCCATTTTTTTGTTGAATTGTGGAAAGCCCTAATTGATAATATTTATTTTTAAAAAAGTAATTCACGTTGCATATTAATTGATAGGGTTATTTTAATTAAAATGAATTATCATTAACAATTACTAACTAATGGGAATTAAACTCTATGAGATCGAGTCTCCCATTGTTCCTCAGTAGCTCAGTGGTAGAGCGGTCAACTGTTTATTATCAATTTAATCTTTGTTGTTGTATAAGATAAAAGCTAAACTTGCCTCTTAAGGATGAAAAAAATAATAAATAATACTATTTTTTTCTATAATAATTGTCGCTATTGTATATGTGCAATTAATGTACTCCCTCATTACATAATAATTTTTATTGTTAAGCTTTGGGAAGAATTTTAATATATTATCAAAATTATTTCTTTTTTTGTTATGTATATAACTGTTTTGAAAATGATAAAAGTATGAGGTAAATTTCGAGGAAATAATCACTAATACTGTATTGGAATTTAAAGTGACACAAATTGTAAAAAATAAAAAGTTAGAGTGATATATTAATCATATCATATCAAATCTATTAGAAAAGTAATACCTAACGTGTAATTTTATAATTATAAAAATATATTCATATAATTTATCAGTGATGTAATTGAACTTCAAGCTAACTAATTGAACCATGCATGTCATATTAATAATTATATATATATATATATATATATATATATATATATATATATATATATATATATATATATATATGAATGTATTTTAGAGAAATTCATATTTTCACAATATTGTGAGGAATAATCTTATAAACTCCGCTTAAAGAAAAATAAGGTAGGGTTTATAGAGGTGTGAATTTTTTTTTAGGATAATAACTATCATGGTGGTTATTTTTTTGATCTAAGGGTTGAGATTTTACTTGGAATTTGATCGAGGGTTGTCAATGCTTGTTGCATAAGAATGCACGGTTGAGGGAGGATGAGAGGCCTCCCATTCTACAATTTAATATATAGATAGATAAACTATTTAATAATTAAGCTAAATAATCCTAAATATCTATATTATTTATAATTTTAAAGTACTAATTTATCTCATGAGTTGGTCGAAGGCATCTCATTTTTCTGCTTGGAAACTTTTTTGTGTTTCATCCAGAAAGTGAAAAAATTAAAATAAAAATGAGCAGGCCACAACTTTGATGTATAATGGGATCAAAAGATCTCATTACACAAAAGAGTTTAGGATCTTTAAGAGCGAAGATGAGAATCTCCCTTCTCAAAGTTCTTAGAAATCGAAAATGGAATAGAAAATGGTTGGAAAAGATGGAAAGAACTATGAAAGATGATTACCAAATGAATGAAGATGATGAACGAATGAATGGATGAATGAACGCTTGGATTGATCGAATGATAATGGCGATTGAAGCTTCTTTGAAGGATATAGACACACCACCTTCAAGAATCTTCAATTCCTTCCTTTCACCACCAAGGATGCCAACCTTGGATAGAAGAAGGGGGTAATACTCGAACTCCCTCAAGAGAACGAAAACTAGCAAGGCTAGAGAGAACACAACAACATCAAGTGTTTGATTGAATTTTGTATATTGATTGAATGAGATTACAAGGCACCCAAGGGGTCTATTTATACTAAATAGAGGACCCCTTGGCGTGTACAAATCAAGAAAAGGAATGCAACAAGCTTACATCATCTAATACAAGAATGACATCATAAAGAAACAAATGAACTAAGCTAGATTACATTTGATGATAACTTCTTCTATACTTAACCAAATCTAAAGATTCTTGGACCATTGGAAAGCTCTTGAAAAGTAGATCATTTCACTCTAGGATACCTTCCATGGTAGCTTTATGGTTCTTGAGTTAATGAGCAAATCGTCACTCCTCCATGGTTAAGACAAGTCGAATGTGAACCAAGTGTGATATTTTCAAGCTCCTTTTGAATGTAACTAAGTACTTGGCTCCCATGATGTAGGTTTGGGACCAAATCTACATCGTTCCCCCCCTAGTTGAAAAGAGTTTGTCCTCAAACTAGGAAGTTCTTCTTTATCTCCATAAAAGGGCTTGAGATCACTCACATTAAAAGTGCAACTCCCTTCATAATCTTCTCCAAGTTGTAACTTATAAGCATTATCACCAATCTTCTCCAAAACTTCATAAGGGCCATCTCCTCTTGGTGCAAGCTTACCTTTCCTCTTAGAGGGAAATCTTTCTTTCTTCAAGTGAATCCAAACAAGGTCTCCAGGTTCAAATACAACCTTCTTCCTTGATTTATTCACTCTACTTGATACACTTGAGGTATACTTCTCAATTTTAGCACGAACCTCCTCATGTAGCTTCTTAATCTCTTCCACCCTTTTGTTAGCTTCAAAACTAAAATTTGTAGATGTAGAGATGGGCGTGAGATCCATAGGTTGGAGAGGGTTCCTTCCATGAACAACTTGAAAAGGTGACAACCCTATGGCTTTACTTGGACTTCGATTGAAGGCAAATTCAGCATGACATAGAAGAGTATCCCAACCCTTCTTGTCTTTACTCACCAATATTCGAAGAAGAGCTCCCAAAGTACGATTAGTTACTTCGGTTTGTCCATCCGTTTGTGGATGACATGCGGTGCTAAACTTCAATGTTGTACCAAGCTTCTTCCATAAAGTAAGCCAAAAATGACTAAGGAACTTGGAATCTCGATCACTTACCATGGTCTTTGGAATACCATGTAGCTTCACTATTTCTTCAAAATATAGGTTTGCAACCTTAGTAGCATCATAAGTAGTATGGCATGGAATAAAATGTGCCATCTTTGAAAATCTATCAACGACCACCATTAATCCTTGCCTCTTTGTGTTCTTGGTAGACCAACAACGAAGTCTAAACTCACATCTTCCCATGGATGATGTGGAATGGGCAAAGGAGTATACAACCCTTGTGGTAAAGCGTGTGCCTTGGAAATATTGCAAGTATTACACCTCTTTACCATGTGCTCAACATCTTTAATCATGCTTGGCCAAAAATAATGTTCCTTCATCATAAGGTAGGTCTTCTCAATTCCAAAGTGACCCGCCAAAGATCCTCCATGGACCTCCATGATTAGTAACTCTCGAATGCTACTTTTAGGAATACAAAGTTGATTCCCTTTGAAGAGAAACCCATTTTCAATGTGAAAAAGTTGATGAGGGTGCTTCTTACAAAGCTCATAAACCTCCTTGAAATCCTCATCACTTGCATACAACTCTTTAATATGTTCAAACCCAAGGACTCTTGAATCTAAAACATGGGTAAGTAAGTACCTTCTTGACAAAGCATCCGCTCCTTTGTTTAGATGACCCGCTTTATGTTTGATCACAAAATGGAATGCTTGCATATACTCCACCCATTTGGCGTGCCTTGGATTTAACTTGTGTTGCCCTTGGATGAATTTAAGAGCCTCGTGATCACTATGCAAGATGAATTCACCACTTAGAAGATAATGCCTCCAATGCTCAAGAGCTCTTATGATGGCATAGAACTCTTTGTCATAGGTGCTATACTTCCTCTTAGCTTCGTTCAACTTCTCACTAAAGTAAGAAATGGGGCGGCCCTCTTGGGTTAGAACGGCTCCAATTCCTACTCCACTTGCATCCACTTCAACTTCAAACACTTTTTCAAAACATGGTAAAGCTAGAATAGGTGCATGGCACAATTTCTCCTTAATCACTTCAAACGCTTCATTAGCACCTCTAGTCCATGAGAACTCCTTTTCTTTCAACAATTCGGTCATAGGTGCAAGAATGGAGCTAAAATTCCTTATAAACCTTCTATAGAAAGATGCTAAACCATGAAAGCTTCGTACCTCATGAATGGACTTTGGTGTAGGCCACTCTTGAATAGCTTTCACCTTCTCCTTGTCGACTTGTATGCCCTCTTGTGAAAGAACATATCCAAGAAACACAATCTTGGATGAGAAGAAATGACACTTCTCCAAATTGGCGTAGAGCTTCTCTTTCTCCAAGATGTACATGACCAACTCTAGATGCCTTACATGTTCTCTTTCACTTCTACTATATACAAGAATATCATCAAAATAAACTACTACACATTTGCCAATAAGAGGCTTCAATACATGATTCATTAAACGCATAAAAGTAGATGGTGCATTTGTAAGGCCAAATGGCATTACAAGCCATTCATATAAGCCCTCCTTGGTCTTGAATGCCGTTTTCCACTCATCTCCTTTATGAATCCTTATTTGATGATATCCACTTCTCAAATCAACCATAGAGAACACAACACTTCCATGTAGCTCATCAAGTAGATCCACAAGGCATGGGATTGGGAATCTATACTTGATTGTGATTTTGTTTATGGCTCGACAATCCATACACATTCTTTGTGAGCCATCTTTCTTGGGCACAAGTAAGACCGGGACAGCACAAGGACTCATGCTTTCACGTACCAAGCCTTTGGATAAGAGCTCATCTACTTGCCTTTGTACTTCTTGAGCTTCCTTTGGATTCATTCGATAGGCCGACTTGTTGGGGAGCATAGAACCCGGAACTAGATCAATTTTATGCTCGATTTCTCGTCTTGGAGGTAATCCCGTGGGCATCTCTTTTGGGAACAAGTGTTTGAAACGTTCCAAAAGAGGGGGAAGACGTGCATGCTCAATAGTTGGGGATGTTTCCTCTTCTTCCAAGTTTGCTAGAATAAGATCTTTATGCTCTTGGAATTCATGATGTTCGGCCTTCATGAACGTCACAATGTTAGTCTCCTCCTTTTTGGGTTGTTGTTGTTGGGGACGTATGATCGATGATGGTGAGAGAGGAGCCAGAGTGATCTTCTTTTTGTTGAGAATAAACGTATGTGTTCATTCTCCCATCATGCGTGACATGCCTATCAAAAAGCCAAGGTCTCCCAAGCAAAATATGACAAGCATCCATTGGAATTACATCGCACCAAATAGAATCTTTGTAGTTTTTACCAATGGAAAGACTTACAAGTACACGGTGAACCACACGAATTCCCTTCCCATGACTTAGCCATTGAATTGTGTAAGGGGATGGGTGTGGACTAACCTCCAATTGTAGTTTGTTCACCATGGTTGTAGAAGCGGCATTAGTGCAACTTCCTCCATCAATGATTAGAGAACACACCTTGCCTTGAATAGTACATCTTGTGTGAAAGATGTTTTCCCTTTGTTCTAGCTCGTTTGGGACACAAGCCACACTTAAGGCCCTTCTTACTACTAGCATTTCTCCTTCATTGGCCTCCTCTACTTCCTCTTCCTCATTCACATCAACTCCTTCTTCTTCTTCATGTTCATTTTCATGATACTCCGATTCTACATATAAAGCACTTTAATATTCTACCAAAGATACTACCCTTTTGTTAGGACACTCCGAAGCATAATGTCCTAAGCCTTGACAACGAAAACACCTTCTTGGGGCTAGGGGTTTTGGGTCTTGGACGTGGGGTTTGGGGATGGATGGGGGTTGATTTTGTGGTACTCTTGTGTTTGGTTGTTTTGTGGGGAATGTGGATTTTTGTGGTGGAATGTAGGGGCGTGAATTTTGTGGGGGTTTATATGTGGTTTGGTACTTGGTCACGTTTTCTTTTCCTCTTTCTTTTCTTTGCCTTTCTACTTTCAAGGCCAAAGAACTCAACTCATCCAAAGATTGGTAAGGATGTAACTCAACAATATTGCGAATCCAATCATTTAGACCATATAGAAAACGTACCAAAGTTTGTGGTTCATCCTCTTGTAGATCACAACGCCAAAGGATATGCTCAAATTCCTTTGCGTACTCCTCAACGCTTTTGCTCCCTTGGACCAAACGTTGTAATTTGTAATAGTTATCTTGGAGATAACTTGGTGGTAGGAACTTTTCTTGCAACTTCTTCTTCATTTTGATCTACGCTTTGATCTTGTCCTTCCCTTGTATTTTCCTCTTCTTTTGCAAGTTAGTCCACCAAATGGACGCATGTTTTCGCATCTTAAGGGCCACATATTTCACCTTCTTTTCGTCTTGGACCTCCTTAAGATCAAAGACACGTTCAACAGTCTGCATCCAATCTAGAAAGTTTTCAGGATCAAGATTACCATCAAATTCGGGGATCTCCACTTTGAAATCGAAACGTTCCTCCCTTGGGGGACGTCTTTGTGGCACTTCTTCATCACTTTCATTAACCTCACTATCTCCACGGTTCACCCTATGTTGTAGATGCATGTATCTCTTAAGTTGATCGTTGAGATATGTGATTCTTTTTTTCAATGCTTCAACATCTTCTTGGGGTTCCGTAGGTGTAGGCGTGGAAGTGCTAGAATCTTCCATCTTGAACAATCTTGGTGCAAAAAGATTGCAAGATTCACGGTTTTGGGGTTTGTGGGGTGAAGGACGAGAGGGTTTTTGTGTTTAGGTGGGTTTTTGTGTTTAATTTGGGGGTTCTTTGTGGGGTTATGGGGTTCTTTTTTGGAGCTATGGTAGACGTGTAATGGAGGATGGAAGGGGACGAGTTTGTGATGGAAAGATTGCAAAAAGATGGTTCAAGAACTAAGAGAATCACACTCCTAAGCTTTGATACCAATTTTGATGTATAATGGGATCAAAAGATCTCATTACACAAAAGAGTTTAGGATCTTTAAGAGCGAAGATGAGAATCTCCCTTCTCAAAGTTCTTAGAAATCGAAAATGGAATGGAAAATGGTTGGAAAAGATAGAAAGAACTATGAAAGATGATTACCAAATGAATGAAGATAATGAACGAATGAATGGATGAATGAACACTCGGATTGATCGAATGATAATGGCGATTGAAGCTTCTTTGAAGGATATAGACACACCACCTTCAAGGCTCTTCAATTCCTTTCTTTCACCACCAAGGATGCCAACCTTGGATAGAAGAAGGGGGTGATACTCGAATTCCCTCAAGAGAACGAAAACTAGCAAGGCTAGAGAGAACACAACAACATCAAGTGTTTGATTGAATTTTGTATATTGATTGAATGAGATTACAAGGCATCCAATGGGTCTATTTATACTAAATAGAGGACCCCCTTGGCGTGTACAAATCAAGAAAAGGAATGCAACTAGCTTACATCATCTAATACAAGAATGACATCATAAAGAAACAAATGAACTAAGCTAGATTATATTTGATGATAACTTTTTCTATACTTAACCAAATCTAAAGATTCTTGGACCATTGGAAAGCTCTTGAAAAGTAGATAATTTCACTCTAGGACACCTTCCATGGTAGCTTTATGGTTCTTGAGTTAATGAGCAAATCGTCACTCCTCCATGGTTAAGACAAGTCGAATGTGAACCAAGTGTGATATTTTCAAGCTCCTTTTGAATGTAACTAAGTACTTGGCTCCCATGATGTAGGTTTGGGACCAAATCTACATCACAACTATCGAAAATCATAAAGGACAACCACCATCGCCAAGAATACCACCAGAATAAATTGAGACTGTTGATGAGAATGACAGTTTGTGAGGATAGAGAAGGTTTTGGTTGGGGGGATTGATGGTTCTGAGAATGGAAATGAAGCGTTTTGTGAAGAAATTATTAGGGTATGGGAGGTTGTCAATTTGTAAATTATTTTTACTAATGATTAATTTTTCCTTTTATTATTTGTTATGTGTTACAAGTAGGAATTTTATTGTCATCCAAACAAAAAATTATGTAACATAGCTATTGTGGTTGTTTGAAAACCAAAATAGTAGTGAAGGAATATTACAATATTTTTGAATGAATAACACCCCTCCATTTTATATTTATAGTTAACGTATCATTTTTACATGACAATAATATGAGCATTGAGACAAGACACATTTTAAATTTATAATATCGTATATAAATTGTATAAAGTTATATTTGTATTTATAATTTTGAAAACCTACGAAAATGTGTAAAATATGTGTAACATATGTGGTTTATTCGATTAAGATGAGTTGACGTAACCAACACTCTAAGTTTCCGTGTAAAAAACTTTGTCAGTTAACATCTTAATTCATACTCCTAATAATAATTAACAATACCAAATTAATGTCATTAGATTCGTAAAAAAAATACTATAAAAAAGTGTAATATCGTATTTTAAAAAAAATCTTATTTGAAAAATTATTTATTAAAAATGGATATGAGGATATCAAAAAGCGGGAATGACAGATAAAAAAGAATGGATGAAGTAATTGATGGTTCTATAAAAAAAAAAAAACCTGGTACCAAAACTATAATGAATATTAATTTTATGGAAAAAAGACATTTAAACTTTATCTTATCGAGACACACATACATCATTACTCCATTTTTATTGCTCCCTTAATATTTGCAAGTTTTTCATTTTTAAATTACGTTGATATTTCATTCTGTCATAAAAGAAGTATGTTTATATTTCTATTGATTAGAAAGTTAATTAAAACTTTGATTGTACTAAGAACATTCTTCTTCAACACACATTGAGTCCCATCAAATGACCAAAATAAATACGATAGCAATATAGCATGCAGTCCACATAGAAAAATAAAATAAAATCAAAACATACATCATCTTTTTTTGAAATCCAATATAACATGTATTGAATATTCATTTTTTAGACCAAAAAAGCATACTTAAAGAAAATGGGCCAAATTATTTACATTCCTAAGCAGCTAAGTCCAAAAAAAAATTAAAATGTTTATCATAATATACCATCTCCTAGTTCCATTGTGCCTTCCCTTATGTCCCAATTCCCAAATAAAGAACATTTTTGTATGTAGTTGTTCGCATTAATTGAGATAAATTTCATATGTCTCTCTCCCTCTGCTTCTATTTTCCTCACTTTGGGCTGATTGACTCTTTCTTTGTTGAAGTTTTGAGGTGTTAAAATTAATTAGAGGTGTTAAATTAGAGTAGAAACCATTTTTCTCTCTCATCTTCTTCCACTCCTTTTTCTCTTAGACATCAGAAATCCCACCAAAACAAACAAGACTTGGTTTTTGTTGTGGAGAAAAATTATTAAATCTCTTCAAAAAAATTAGGTCTCCCCCTCCCCAAAAATTTGTTGGGAGGTGCCATACATTCTTAACAACTGACTCCTGGGGGACCACATTTTTTTAATGCACTCAAAGGGGACCAAGTCCTCAAACAAATGACTCACAGGTGACTTTCAGGCCAATTATAGCCGGAATCTGGCGAAAGTTGAGTTAAGTGAGATTTTTTTGAAATTGCTTTGTGGAATTCCGATACTACCCTCCATTGCCTCCAAATCGTTTCTTATTTAACTGACCTCCCTTCTTCCCCCTCCATTGCCTTTGTTCTTCCTCCTTTTTCTCAGAAGCATTTATTCAAACACTAGTGACAGGCCAACGTGTGTATAAGCAAAGAACAAAATATTCTCAGAAGCATTTATTCAAACAGGTGGTGGGCAAATTCCCACCTATCAAAACCCCAACCAAAATCAACCAAACCCAACTCAAAACCTCAACCCACAACCCTAAAACATCATCTAAGAAGAGGGCAAACACAAACCTGGACAGAGTGTGTCAATCTGGCGCCATTGAAGTCAGAAGAGAGGGAAGAATGGAGGGATAGAGAAGAAGCAAGCTGGTTTTGCTGGACAACCGAAACCCTGGCAGCCATTGTTGCCCTTCATTATCCACTCTATAGTCATTCATGCTCGTGAGTAATGTGGTTTAGATCTAGTAGATAATCAAGACCCAAAACATATGGTTTGATTGATTAGTGTTTGGTTCACAAAAAAGGTAATTAGCATGCATTGAAGAAGGTAATGGAGAGGCCTTCGTTTTTTTTAGCGGGCAAAAATAAGGGCAGCATGGTCTTTTCACAACCATCCCCAAGGGCTTTTTAGTCTTTTCATGGATTCCGGCTATAATTAGCCGGAAAGTCACCTGGGAGCCATTTGTTTGAGGACTTGGTCCCCATTGAGTGCATTAAAAAAATGTGGTCCCCCAGGAGTCAGTTGTTAAGAATGTATGGCACCTCCCAACAAATTTTTCCCCCCTCCCCCTCTACCAATTGAAATTTCCAACTGCACCTCTCTAATTTTTGTTGCATACACACCCAGATCTCCCTTTTTTCTTTTCTTAATTCCATCCTTACTTTGCTTGGTTGGGTTCTTTCCTACATTCACCAACCATGAACCACATTCTTTCGGTATTATTTCTATTCTCTCCTCTTTCTGGGTTTTTTCCCTTCTATGAATTGCGTCGATGACTTAAGATGAGTCTTTCTTATGAGTTTGTGTTTTTGTTTTATCCCTTTGGGTCAATTGATTGAATGTGTAGTAGGCGTTCTTAAAGTTATGTGATCTTTAGGGGTTTGTTTTAGTGGGTTCGATATTTGTTGTATGCTTTTGATTTCCAATATTTTTTTTTCAATTTTCTTGACTCAAATATAGTGTAGAAGGTAAAAATTTGTCGACCAATCAATATTCGACACGTGGAAATTAAAATAATTTTAATTCGAAAAATTATAATCCGTCATGTGTCAAAATTAATTATGGTGGATCATTTAATTGTAAATTAAATGATATTATATTTTGGCCAATTGAATTTTGCCATGTGTCATGGGTGACACATAAATATTTATCTCTTTTTTAAAAGGAGTTAAATGGGCCCAAAGGCTAGCCCATATTCTCTATAAATAGGGAGTCTCTTCCTTCATTTTAGAGGAGTTGAAAAACATCCAAAGAAGACTTAAAAACTCTCATACTGTCTCTCTTTTGAATACAAGAAGCACAAGAAAATTTAAGCTCGTGTCGTTCATTCGTGGAGATCAAACTACTTCCTCTTGGTCGGTAGCAAGTCTCTACGACCCTCGTTGAAGACCACAATCATCCAAGTTCATATTCAATCAAGAGTATATTCATCCAAGATTACATTCATCCACAATCATACTCATTCAAGATTGGTTCAAGTTTGTTCAAGGAGATCGAATAGGAGGAGTTACATATATTTTCATTTTGTAACAAACACGTAGAGATTGTACCCAAAATCCTTTGAAATTAATATAATTATATTTGTTCACTAATTTCTTGTGTTTATTTATTTTAGACACAGAAATTTATGTTTACATATAATTGAAGGTTCCAATTGCATGTCATGGATATCAAGATTACTTGATTCAATTATAATTGAAAGTTTCAATTGCATATTGTGGATATCGAGTACAATAATTTCAAATGTGAAGACAACCAGAAAAATAAAAGCAAAAGGGCAAAAAGGTAATTGGAAGTATGAATACAACCAATAATGAAATTGGAAAGTGGATGGTGCCAATTTGGAGAGAGAGGCAATGAAACAATAAAAAAAGAAGAGGATAGGATTGTAATTTTCCTGGCTGCAACTTCCAAGCAAGCAAACAGAGCATCACAACACTCGAGAAACGCAAGGCCAACATCCTTTTCTACTTGTTTAATGAAATAAATAAAAGAAACATTAAAATAAAGTTTGTAATAGTATTAGGTCTGAAAATCAACGTCATATAAACAAATACAAATGTGAAATAAAGGAATAAATAATGAACACAAATTATGTTATTGACAAATGTTAATACTTTGGGCGGCCAGTTTAGATCAACTAATTTTACAATAATATCAATAATATTAATAAATTTTTTGGGTATGTTGTACAATAGGCACTCATTCTTTATGTGTCTTACCTTTCACCACATTGTATTTCTTATGATTTTTGACACTATTTTTCTAATAATAAGTATTAATTATCAATTATAAGAAGCTTGAGATGGATATGCTATGCAATGAAGACAAATAATACCTTAATTGAATCAACCCCTTCCATTAAACTTATTTTAAGCGTTTCTTTGAAATATAAAAATAACGAAAAAAAAATAACTTTATGCAATTTATATGTAATACTAGTACTTAGACCTATGCGTTACACGGGATGCAAGTAAACCATATGTATTGTTTAAAAATATTACCGATGTTATATTTAAAAGAACAAAGAAATAAGCAATAATGAAAAATAAAAAGAATAATTTTCTTATTTAAAAGAATAAAGAAAAGAAAAGAAAAGAAAGAAGAGTCATCAATGCAAACATACACACATTATTAATGCACACATTAATATTACATGTTTTTTTAAAAAAAATTAAATAAAATTAATTATAGGTTTCCCAAAATGCCTTTGTTATAATCTACATATTTCGATCCTCACCCTTTGTACCCAGAAATATATATATATATATATTGGAAAATTTATAAGAACTTTCCATTACTGAAATTGATTTGTACAAAGCTACTTTAGGCATACCTAGAGGGGTTTAACAACCCAAGACAAAAGACCAAACACCACCCCAAACAAAACCATAATTACATCAAAAAATCAAGAAAGACGATATCTAATGTCATTCACAATGAAGCCCACAATACACTCCAAGCTACGCTCCTGGTTATGGAACGCACGAAGATTTCTTTCAAGCCAAAGGTAGCATCGAAACACCCAAACCCATCTTATAGCAAATCTTCTTGGGCATATTCACACAAGCCTCCAGCCAGTTCTCCCAATCTAAAGTAGCATCGAAAACAGAGCTCAAAACAATTACCCCAACCTGTCTAGAGACAGAACACCCAAAAAATAGGTGAGAAACTGATTTGTCCTCTATCTTGCATAGAAAACAACGGTTAGCCAAAGAGAAGCCAAATTTTTTCAAACGATCTTGAGTTGCTAGTCTTCCATGGATCGACAACCAAGCAATAAAAGAAAATTTGTGTACTTTGAGGCCATTCCAAATAAATTGGAACCAATCTACTCTGTCACCATGATCTTTTAAGTAACGGTAACCCTCCTAGATAGTATAAGATCTATTCTGAGCAATGAGATCATGAAATAGACCAATCAATTCATCTCTCACATAAACTAATTTCCTCCAGTACCAGCTATTGTTTTGCTTGATTGAGCAATCCCAAATAGATTGTCTCTTCAGGTAATGATGATGTATCCATTTGACCCAAAGAGATTCCTTGTCAATTATCAATTGCCATAATAAGTTCCCCAAAGATGCTGAATTCCAAGCATGAGGATCTCTGATATTTAGACCACCTTCCGGCTTTGACAAACAACAAATAGACCAAGCAATAAGGGGATCTTTCCTCTGATTATTACCCCATAGAAATGATCTACAAATCTGAATCATACTATCCAAGATGGATTTAAGTAAAATAAAGATTTGAGACCAATAAGTATGGATATCCATCAACATACTATTCACTAGCTCCAATCTACCAGCATAAGTCAACCTACGCACAACCCAACCTTGAATCCTCTTGGTCATTTTCTCCAATAGTATTTCACAGTCATTCCTATTCAACCTAGTAGGTTTAACAGGAACACCAAGATATCTAATAGGGAGATTCTCTTCAACAAAACCATTAATCCCCCAAATTTCAGTCTTTGTGTTGTCATCAACACCAGCAAAAATGATACTAGATTTAGCCTTATTAGGAAACATGCCATTACAATCATATATATATATATATATATATATATATATATATATATATATAATTATAGTTTAATCTTATCATTTAATGTCACTTGAATATGTAATAATATAGTTTTAATGATAGGGCAAGACACTTAAAAGGTGTCTTGTCCCAAGACTCATATAATTTTCATTTATTAAATTAACCTTATTAATTATTACATTTTTCTTTTTTATTCACCATTTTATTCAATCTTTTCACATTTCTAAGTAAATAAATTAATGTAACGTGAATTTTTTTTTTGATTTTGTAAAATGTGACAAGATCGATAAATAATGTGAAGGAGGAGTAATAAAATTGAAAATGGTAATAATTTTCAAAATTCGAGAAAAAAAATAAAAAAAACGACTGACAGGGCCTCATATTTTGGTGTAATAATTACAAGGTCCCTATATTTTCATAAATAACTGTGAGGTGACATTATGTTTGATGTAAAAATTTGGAAGGGACATTCAGGCAACATTTCGACCAAAAATTGGCGAGAGATATTTATGGTTCGTTTGGACCTAAGAAAACAACATGGAATAAAAAAATAATTTGAAAAATGAGAATTTTTCCTTCGTTTGGATTGAAGAAAAATGAACAGAAAAAATAGTAGGAAAACTACATGGAAATTTTGGGGAAACAAAGAACAAAAAAATTAAATTCCAAATGATAGGCATTAATTATTGGATATTTCAAGTTGTCAACACAATTTTAAATATTCCAAATGGTAGGCTTAAAAACAACAAAATTCCATGATGTAAGCTTCCTTTGTAACGACCGTTAACTATCATAAAAAAACGAAAAAAATTCCCAAAACCCTCTCAAAATCAGAAACTGGAAATGGAAGGCGAGTGAAGAACCAAGCCCAGGAACTGGAACTTCTGGTCGTCGCAAGCTACCGTCGCTGATCGCCGTCGTCGCTCGTCCGTGGTCCGCTCGCCGTCATTGCTTGACTGGAACTGGAACAATGCCCAGGAACTTCCGTTGCTAGGGCCTCCCCTGTTTTCACCGGGAGTTTCGCAATTTCTAGGGTTTCCATCTCAGTTACCACCACCGGATTGAACTGAAATGGCAGATTCCTGAAGAAATTAGTGTATTGATTTTCTGAAAAGGTTCGCTGGACTTTGTCAAATTTCTGAACCCATTTTGGTTGAATTTTTCTGGGTACACTGCTAACAGGTGAGTGAAACAAAATGCTTCGTCTTTGCATTTTCATTTATTCTATCTGGGGTGAAGTTTTTCTATTAAAGAAGGAAAGAGAACCAATTTTTCATTGTTTTATCAACTGATTTGTTGTGAATATTAGTATTATGTTTCTGTACAATCGAAGCGTATACCCAGAAGAAAGCTTTGTGAAGATGAATATTAGTATTCCGTACAATTTGCTCGCCATAGTTTCTGGGCTTGGTTCTTCACTCCCCTTCCATTTCAAGTTTCTGATTTTGAGAGTAAAGGGTTTTGGGAAGTTGTTTTTTTTTTATTTTTTATAATAGTTAACGGCAGTTTCAAAGGAATCCTACCGTATGATTTTTTTTGTTTTAAAACCTACCATTTGGAATATGTAAAAACTGTCTTTTGACAACTTGGAATATCCAATAGTTAATACCTACCATTTGGGATTTCCCAAAAAATTATTATCTATTATCTATTAAGTATATTAAAACAAAACATGAATCTATAACAAATTGCCACGTGGCATTCACATATAGCAAATCACACTCCAATTTATTATCTATTAAGTATATTAAAACAAAACATGAATCTGTAACAAATTGCCATGTGGCATTCACATATAGCAAATCACACTCCAATTTATTATTCTTTTCTATCAAAACTAAATTTTCATATCGTCTCTTAAGCTTCCTAGACTTAATCTATATACTCCATCTGTTCCATATTGATTATTGCGACACATCATTAATTTCTCAACATATACAATGTTCTAATATACGAAGGTACCATCATTAGATTTATATATAATGAAAAGTATTATTATAAGAATATAATTTTGTAATTTTTTGATAAAATATACAATAAGAAATTCTTAGTCAAAGATGATATTTTGGACAATTAATATGGAACCTAAGGAGTATTATATTAAAACAAAACCAAATCACATGACAGAATGCCATGTGTCCTTAATTTACAACACAAAAATACACTTAATTTAGATTTTTTTTTAAAAAATACCTAAGTCCATTGACGGTTGCCAACACAACCCATAACTGATAATATTAAGACTTTAAAACCCATAAGTGATATCCCTCACAGAAGGTAGAATTTTCATTAATTAAATTATTATTATTCCCACTAAGCGTTATTATAACACTAATCGTCATACATTGACCACTGTCCATACTTAAAAACTATCGGTCTTTGTCCAACATTTCAAAAGCTGCAGCCCCAAAGGTAAGAAAAAAAAATTGTTAAATATAAATTATCATCATCATCATCATTATTTTCATTATAATAATGATTATTATTTTTTGAATAATTAAACAATCAATTAAAATAATTAAAATACATAAAACTTTTCAAATTCCAAACCTAACTAGAAATATCAATTACTTTTTAAACACATTCTGACATATGATTAGTCAATGTAAATTATTATTATTATTATTATTAATTAAATAAATAATTAAAAAAATTAAAAGCTAGGCATAACTTTTCAGATTCCAAATCTATCTAGCTATAAACATTAGTTATTCTCTAAATATACCATCTTGCATATCATCTTCTAAATGTCGTATGAGAAACACTAATTACTACCATTAATCATATATATATATATATATATATATATATATATATATATATATATATATATTTCTGGGTACAAAGGGCGAGAATTGGAATTCATATATTTTAGTGAGGGCATTTTAGGAAAAATATAATTAATAATTTTTACTTTTCTAAAAAAATGTTTATTCATATATATTAATTGTTATTAATTGTTAGGATAAGTTTATTGCTAATAAAGAAGATTTTTATCTATTTAAAAAAGACTAATAACATCAATATAAATAAAATGACAATTTATGATTATATTGATCTTTCTTCAACCTGGAAAATAATTTTAATAATAGAATTACATGTAATGTTATATTATATCTATTGTATAATTGCCACTTTTATAGATATTATACATATGTATTATCAAAATTAATATAATTATATTCTAACAACCATTAATTAATACAAATGTTAATAGATAAATTTAATAAAAATTCAATATAAAGGTATTTGTAAAAAAGAGAAATAAACATAAGGGTATTTTTATATTAAATTAAACATGATGAAGGCAATATTTATTAATTATAAATTAATTGAGAAAGACCAACCTTTGTTTGGATTCAATATCTATAACGTAGGGGTTGATGCATATTTAATAATATTATTAGTGCTATTAAGTATTTACAAATGATTGGTGTTTATCAAAAGACAATGACTTATAATTTTTTTTACTCTATATTATTCTCATAAATATTTTACTAGTTAAAGTTTTAGCTTCATAATGTCTGAAAAATTATTTATCAAAGGAAGAATATATGTTAATCTAAAGCGTTATCTCTTAAATTACTTAGTCCATCATAATTGTAATATGTATGTGTAGGTGAGTATACTTTCAAAAAAGAAAAATCTAATTGATCATCATTATTTTTCTCAAATAGTGTTTACAAACATATACTAATTGTTAGGATAATTTAACACTAATAATAAATAAAAAATTAATTATTACAAAATATTTAATAATATAAATATAAATGGAATGATAATCTAGATTTTATATAAATAATTTATCAGTAACAAAAACATTAAAATGATATTTCTTTGACCTAAAAATAAAATAATAGAATAACATGTAATTTTGTATTCGATATCTAATATATGTAATTTTGTACATCATTCATATGTATAATTAAAATAATTGTAAATATCTTTGAAAATCATCAGTACAAATATTAATAGATAAATTAAAATAAAACATTTAAAAATAAAGGTTCATGAAAAAAAGGTGAAAGAAACATAGTGGTAATTTTATTTGAAATTAAACATGTTAGTGGATATTATTATTAGTCATCAATTGATTGAGAGGAAGACAAACGTTTTCTTTATAATGGGAGGTTAATTATCCGAGCTGTTGAGGCCATTTTCAGCTTGTGAGGTGATATAACCGTGTGTAATAAACAAAACGCGTTTGTTAGATTCTATTTCGTTTTATTTTGATGTTATTCGGTTTGTAATGAGGTTTAATTAGCTTACTAAATTAGTTAAGTAGCTTAATGCTTAATTAGTGAGTTTCTTGAGCAAGAGGAAACCCTTAATCCTCTAGCTCAACCCTAGGTTTATATAGCTTGTAATCGGCAGCTTGAGAGGATCATCTATCAGTGAATTTAATAGCATTTTGAGTGCCTTGATTGAGCCTCTTGTTTGTGAGTGATGTTAAGCTCTCAACCTTGGTTAATTCTACTACAGTATCAAGGATTTGGCAATCCTTGTGGTGGGTGTAGAGCTTGATAATCTCGATGGTGGTGTGCCTGTATCCATTGAGGTCATCCAGTCCATTGCCCTTGAAGTTCTAGCTGTGGTGGGCCTATATCAGCTCGAGCCTCAAGACTATCTTCGGTTACTGCTTGATTGTAAGTTTGTTCATCCGATCATCATTTAATCAACATCCATTTCATCCAATCGTTCATTGGTGTTTGTGCTCTGTTTTGTGGAGGTTGTAATTGATTTCTTGTCGTGAGGTTCTGTTTTGGGTGTATTTGTGTTTGATTCTCTATTGTGAGGTCAGATTGTGTGTGATAAGTGTTAATGTGGTGTACTGTGAGGTCAATACTCTGATCTTAGCGACCTTACATACATCATAATTGGTATCAGAGCTAAGTTTCATCTTGGAGGAAGGTCTGTTTGTGTTATTTGTGTAGTTCATAATGTCGGGCTATAGCAAAACACCTCAGGAAATAGCAGAACAAGCCTTGAGGGAAAAGGAGGAAATGGAGGGGAGAATGAAAATTATGGGAGAACAGTTGCAATATTACATGAGGTTGCACAGGAGAGGGATCAATGGAGAATCTGATGTGGAATTTGAAGAAGAAGAAGAGGAGGAGAATCCTTTTAGTGAAATTGGGAGAGGAGGCAGAGGACCTAGGTATCATAGAAGAAGGAGGTATGTAAGAAGGTCACCTAGGAGTAGTGGAGGAGAATCTGGGAGTAGGAGTACAAGAGAAGAAAGGAGGGAGGATAGAAGAGTTGAGAAGTTGGATTTCAAAATAGATATTCCTGAGTTTGGATGAGAGTTAGAATCTGATGTGTTCTTGGGTTGGTTACAAACTGTGGAGAGGGTGTTCGATTTGAGGGAGTTGTCTGAGGAGAACAAGGTGAAGTTAGTTGCATTGAAATTGAAGAAATATGCATCTACATGGTGGGTGGAACAACTTGCAAAGGAGGAGAGAGGAGATAGATGAACCTAAGGTCAGTACATGGGTTGAAATGAGGCAGAAGCTCAAGGAGAAGTTCCTACCTGAAAGTTACATGAAGGACAGTTATTTCAAGCTTCAACACTTGGTCCAGGGTAGCAAATTTGTTGAGGAGTATACCAAGGAGTTTGAGCATCTACTGTGGGAGTGTAACATGAAGGAAAATGAGGTGCAGACATATGTGAGGTATCTTGCAGGGTTGAATGAAAGCATCAGAAATGTGGTTGAACTTCAGGTGTATAATTCACTTGATGAGCTGAGTTCTTTGGCTCATAAGGTAGAACAGCAGAAGAAGGCCCAAAGGAAGGAGTATGGAAGCAAGTACCCAGCCAAAACTTATCCTCAAACCAAATCAGACCATTACCACAAATCCTATAATCCACCTCAAAGAGCCTATCCATCCCCACAACCACAAACCAGATATCCAGCCCCTAAACCACCTCAAACACAATCCCAAAATCCCCCACAAAGAACCCCAGTCCCTACTAATCGACCATTCCCTGAGAGGAGATGTTTTCGATGTCAAGTTCTTGGACATCTAGCCTCAGAATGTCCAAACAGAAGAGTAGTGACCTTAGCAGAATATCAAGCAGCACTGTTTGTTGAACCTGAGTCAGTTGTTGAGGAGGAACAGTTTGATGAACCTAAAGGAGATCCTGTGTATGATGAAGAGGAAGTTGAGGCCAGACCTGATGAAGGTGAAATGTTGGTGATCAGGAGGGTCCTTAGTAGTTCAACAGTTGATGAAGAAGCTGAGCAGAGGGAGAATATTTTTCACACTCGATGCACTGTTCATGGGAAGAAATGTTCCTTGATTATTGATGGAGGCACCTGTACCAATGCAGCCTCACAGACTATGGTGCAAAAACTGAACTTGCAAACTTGTCCTCATCCAACACCTTACACCATCCAGTGGTTGAGACAAAGCAAAGGTATCAAAATTTCATCTAGATGCCTTGTGAATTTTTCAATTGGTTCTGTTTACAAAGATGAAGTGTGGTGTGATGTTATACCTATGGATGCATGTCATTTATTGTTGGGAAGACATTGGTTGTTTGATAGATATGTTAACCATGATGGAAGAGCCAATACATATTCCCTTAACCTAAACCACAAAAAATTGTCCTCTCCCCACTTGAACCATCCCAACTAACAAAAAGAACCCAAAACCTCATTGTTGAACCATCCCTTGATGTGATCTTACCAGCTGAACATCATGAGTTCTGTGAACAGAGGGAGTTTCTTTTGCTTAACCTTGATGATGAACCAGCCTCACAAAATGAACCAGCCCCACAAAATAGCCATCCTTTATTCCAACCCATTCTAAATCAGTTCATACATGTTTTTCTAGAAGAAATGTCATCATGTTTACCCCCTAAAAGAGACATCCAGCATAAAATTGACCTCATCCCAGGATCTATCCTACCAAACAAACCAGCCTATAGAATGACCACAGCTGAAACCAATGAGATCCAGAGGCAAGTTGATGAGTTGTTGGAGAAAGGAGTGATCAGAGAAAGCTTGAGCCCTTGTGCAGTGCCAGCTTTGTTGGTTCCTAAGAAAGATGGAAGTTAGAGGATGTGTATTGATTGTAGAGGCATCAACAAGATTACCATTAAGTATAGAATCCTATTCCAAGACTCGAAGACATGCTTGATGAGCTCCATGGCTCAACTGTGTTTTCAAAGATTAATTTGAGGAGTGGTTATTACCAGATCAGAATTTATGAGGGAGATGAGTGGAAGATAGTCTGTATGAGTGGTTAGTCATGCCTTTTGGTTTGACAAATGCACCTTCAACATTTATGAGGCTTATGAACCAAGTTCTGAAACCTTTGATTGGGAAGTGTGTTGTTGTTTATTTTGATGACATACTCTTTTGTAGCAAGTCTGAAGTGGATCATGTGAAACATTTGAGGAGTGTTATGGAGATCTTGAGTAGAGAGCAGTTGTATGGGAACCTCAAGAAGTGTCAATTCTTCACCAGCCATGTTATATTCCTTGGTTATATTGTGACATCAGAGGGTATTCAAGTAGATGAAGAGAAGGTTAAAGCCATCAGAGAGTGGCCAGTTCCAACATCAATCCAGCAAATCAGAAGTTTTCATGGTTTAATGTTCGGTTGTATATTTTTGTGGTTTTATAAGTTAGGGATGTCGGTCTCAGGGATGGGTGTGAGGCTTGATTAAGGGTAATCGGTTTGTGGAAAGGGGGTTTTCTCACAATGCGGAAAGCAATAAATTATGTAAAGAAATCATTTAAATCTAACCTAGACATGATAATAATAAAGAAAGCAATTAAAAGAAAGCACTTAAAGATGAAAGCAATTAAAAGGCATGAATGAAGACAATGAATGAACAATGAAATTGGGAATGAGAAATTATACCTTTGATGACTAATCTTCAATAAACCTTCAATCTACACTTGAATTTCCCCCGAACAAACAAGAAATTGTGGTTTGGATTACCAAGAATCCCCCAAATTCTCACTAGTAAGTAGAATTGGAGTTCCTTGACCCTCCTCCCCACTAAAAATGGAGTTGATTGTGGCTAACACTATAGAGCTTGGGAAACAAGTCAACAATGGCAATTATAGAGAGAGAGAGAGAGAGAGAGAGAGAGAGAGAGAGAGAGAGAGAAGAGAGAGAAAGCTTGTAAAACTTCAATGGAAACTTGCTTGAATTGAGAAAGCTTGAGAAAGTTTGAATACAAATGCTAGAAATCAATGAAAGCTTGAAGAACAATGAAGAACAATTGAAAACTTGAAGAACAATTAAGAGAGATTAAAGCAAATAAAGCAAAGAAATTAAATCTAATTCTACTCCTAAACTACCTAGGCTAATTTATAATTTAGATTAATACAAGTGGGTATTTATAGAAGAAGGAAAAATACAACCCCAAAACCCTAGAACAATCGCAGCACGCGCGTCTGCAGACAGTGTGGCTCGGGCGAGCAGAAATTTGGCTCGGGCGAGCAAGCGTTCTGGCTGTTGTTTTTGTTGCTCCAGAACCCTTGCTCGGGCGGCGAGAAATTTGCTCGCGAGCAAGCGTTCTGGCGTTCCTGCCGACTTCAAACACGCATAACTTCTTCATCCGAACTCCGTTTTAGGCGTAAGATATCGATGGAAAGCTCGGTGTGTACTTTAAGCTCCCAAAATTTCAGAGCCATCGGAGTTGTAACGAAGGAGTTATGACCCAAAGGGTGAAGGCACACGTATTTCAAACCTTTAAGTTTGTACCGTTCCCCTGTTTGCGCCAATCTTGATATGGAATTTCCGACTTCGGTTTCGCCTCGGCTCTCGGCTTGGGTTGACTTGGTTTGACTCGGATCTCGGCTCGGGTTGACTTGGTTTGACTCGGGAAATAGCTCGGGATTCCCTAAAAACCTTCAATTAAACCCAAACTTCTTCTAACTCCTTATTTTCCTACAAAACACCAAATCATTATATCTAATATATAAATAGGGGTTAAAACAAGCAAATATACCTTATAAAAGAGAAGAAATTCGGCTCGAAACGAGGCCGAACATTTAACATCTTTTTACAGGAGATTTGTGAGGAACTTCAGCACTATTTTAGCTCCTATGACTGAGTTAGTGAAGGGGAAGAGCTTTACTTGGACACCAGCTGCACAGAAAGCTTTTGAGGAGGTCAAGAGACAGTTAACCTCAACACCAGTTTTGGCATTACCTTGTTTTGCCAAAGTCTTTGAAGTGGAGTGTGATGCCTCAGGCGTGGGCATTGGAGCAGTGTTGACTCAAGAAGGCAAACCAGTGGCTTATTTCAGTGAGAAACTCAATGAGGCCAAGAGAAAGTACAGTACATATGATAAGGAGTTCTATGCCATCATTAGAGCTTTGCAACATTGGAGGTATTATCTTATTGGAGCTGAATTTATTCTGCACAGTGATCATGAAACCCTCAAATTCATTTCAGGGGCAGCATAAACTCAACACTAGACATGCTACTTGGGTGGAGTTCATGCAGCAATTTCATTTTGTGATCCATCATAAATCTGGGAAGCTTAACAAAGGAGCTGATGCATTATCTAGGAGGTATTTGTTGTTGCAAGTTTTGGATGCAAGAGTGCTTGGTTTTGAACAGTTGAAAGCTTTGTATGAGAATGATGAAGATTTTGGAGAGTTGTATCAGAAATTTCAGGGATATCCTCAAAGTCTATACCATATAGACCAGAGATTTCTTTTCAAAGGAGCAAGGTTATGTATTCCAAGGAGCAGTTTTAGGGAGTTGTTGATCTCTGAAGTTCATGGAGGTTGCTTGGCAGGACATTTTGGCATTGTGAAGACCCTTCTTATGCTGAAGGAACATTATTGTTGGCCTAAAATGAGGAAGGATGTTGAGCATTGGATCAGGAGGTATGCTACATGTCAGATTGCAAAGAGTCATAGCCTACCTCAAGGGCTATACACACCTTTGCCAGTACCAAACAGTCCTTGGGAGGACATTAGCCTAGACTTCATTGTTGGTCTACCAAGAACTCAAGGAGGAAAAGATTCAATCATGGTAGTTGTGGACAGATTCAGCAAAATGGCTCACTTCATTGCATGCCATACCACCTATGATGCTGTGAGGGTGGCTGAATTGTATTTCCAAGAGGTAGTGAGGTTACATGGAGTTCCTAGAAGCATGATTTCAGATGGGGATGTGAAGTTCCTAAGTCATTTTTGGGTTACTCTTTGGAAGAAGTTGGGTACTCAATTGAAGTATAGCACAACTTGATGGAGGTTCTCCATCTAAAGATCAGAGTCCAGAACCAGCAGCAACAACGAACTCACCAACACCAACTCCAAGGCCATCATCAACAGCATCAAACACTGACATCCAGGAGTGTTTCATGATGGTCGGTCCAGTCGTAGGTCATCCAAAGAAGAACAACATCGGCATCAACAACGGCCGGCCCGGTGAGGTTATTTCTCAATTCCATATCTTTGGATTGAGGTCCTCACCCATGTTTGAAGACTTCACTTTAGAGCTGTTGAGGACATTCCAGCTCAGTGGAGATATCTGCCAGTTTTGAGGTCCTCTTTGAAGACATCACTTCTGGATTGTTGAGGATATTCCAGTTTTATGAGGTGATACTGCATTGAGGTCCTCCATGAAGACTCACTTCCGAGCTGTTGAGGCCATTTCCAGCTTGTGTGGTGATATAATTGTTTGTAATAAAGAAAACGCGTTTGTTGGAGTTTGTTTCATTTTATTTTGACATTATCCAGTTTGTAATGAGCCTTAATTAGCTTACTAAGTTAGTTATGTAGCTTAATGCCGGATTAGGAAAGTTTCTTGAGCAAGAGGAAACCCTTAATCCTCTAGCTCAACCCTAGGTTTATATAGCTTGTAATCGGCAGCTTGTGAGGATCATCTATTAGTGAATTTAATAGCATTTTGAGTGCTTTGATTGAGCCTCTTGTTTGTGAGTGACGTTAAATACTCAACCTTGGTTAATTCTACTACAGTATCAAGGATTTGGCAATCCTTGTGGTGGGTGTAGAGCTTGGTAATCTCGATGGTGGTGTGTCTGTATCCATTGAGGTCATCCAGTCCATTGCCCTTGAAGTTCTAGCTGTGGTGGGCCTGTATCAGCTCGAGCCTCAAGACTATCTTCGGTTACTGTTTGATTATAAGTTTGTTCATCTGATCATCATTTTATCATCATCCATTTCATCCAATCGTTCATTGGTATTTGTGCTCTGTTTTGAGGAGGTTGTAGTTGATTTCTTGTCGTGAGGTTCTGTTTTGGTGTGTTTGTGCTTGAATCTCTGTTGTGAGACCAGAATTGTGTGTTTGTGTGTTAATGTGGTGTACTGTGAGGTCAATACTCTGATCATCGTGACCTTGCATACATCACAGCTTGTCATCCCCAAACTGATGGGCAAACAGAGCTCACAAACATGACACTCGGAACACTATTGAGGTCATTGATATCCACAAACAAAACAGGATGAGACACCCTCTTGTCTCATGCTGAATTTGCTTTCAATAGAGCACCATCAAAGACAACTGGCCTTTCCCCATTCTAGGTTGTCTATGGTAGAAATCCTATAACTCTATTGGATTTATCACCACTAACAAATTCTGTAAGGTTTAGTTATAAAGCAGGTAAACATGCAGAGGACATCAAGAAGCTTCATCAGCAAGTAAGGGAGAAGATCATCAAGTATTCTGAGCAAGTTTCTACATCAGCAAACAAGCATATGAGGAAGATGATCTTCAAGCCAGGAGACTTAGTGTGGATTCATCTAAGGAAGGATAGATTTCCAAGCAAGAGGAAGGGAAAGTTGACACCAAGAGCAGATGGACCTTTTGAAGTGCTAGAGAGGATTGGAGACAATGCTTACAAGTTAGACCTTTCTGAAGACTATGGAGGCAGTGCTACATTCAACGTGGCAGATTTGAGGCCTTATTTTCTAGAGCATGAAGACCTTCCAAGTTTGAGGACAAACTTTCCTCAACCTGGGGAGGATGATGGAGGTCCTCCATCAGACATACAAAGTCCAGCACCAAGTGATCAGGAGCCAGCATCAGGAGTAACAACGACCTCACCATCATTAGCATCAAACACTAACATCCAGGAGTGTTTCATGATGGTCCAGCAGGTCATGAGGTCATCCAGCAGCAACAACATCAGCATCAACAACAGTAACCAGCCAGTGAGGTTATTTCTCAATTCCATATCTTTGGATTGAGGTCCTCACCCATGTTTGAAGACTTCACTTTAGAGTTGTTGAGGACATTCCAGCTCAGTGGAGATATTTTGCTAGTTCTGAGGTCCTCTTTAAAGACATCACTTCTGGACTGTTGAGGATATTCCAGTTTTATTAGGTGATCCTGCATTGAGGTCCTCCATGAAGACTCACTTCCAAGCTGTTGAGGCCATTTCCAGCTTGTGAGGTGATATAACCGTGTGTAATAAAGAAAACGTGTTTGTTAGATTCTATTTCATTTTATTTTGATGTTATTCAGTTTGTAATGAGGTTTAATTAGCTTACTAAGTTAGTTAAGTAGCTTAATGCTTAATTAGTGAGTTTCTTGAGTAAGAGGAAACCCTTAATCCTCTAGCTCAACCCTAGGTTTATATAGCTTGTAATCGGCAACTTGTGAGGATCATCTATTAGTGAATTTAATAGCATTTTGAGTGCCTTGATTGAGCCTCTTGTTTGTGAGTGATGTTAAGCTCTCAACCTTGGTTAATTCTACTACACTATCAAGGATTTGGCAATCTTTGTGGTGGGTGTAGAGCTTGATAATCTCGATGGTGGTGTGCCTGTATCCATTGAGGTCATCCAGTCCATTGCCCTTGAAGTTCTAGCTGTGGTGGGCCTGTATCTGCTCGAGCCTCAAGACTATCTTCGGTTACTGTTTGATTGTAAGTTTGTTAATCCGATCATCATTTAATCAACATCCATTTCATCCAATCGTTCATTGGTGTTTGTGCTCTGTTTTGTGGAAGTTGTAATTGATTTCTTGTCGTGAGGTTCTGTTTTGGGTGTATTTGTGTTTGATTCTATGTTGTGAGGTCAGATTGTGTGTGATAAGTGTTAATGTGGTGTACTGTGAGGTCAATACTCTGATCTTAGCGACCTTACATACATCACTTGGTAGGCAGAAATGTGAACTTTTGATAATGTTTGGCCGTAGCCTGTGGTAGGCAGAGGATCTGGGATCCGGTCTGATATTTGTCACTTTAAGGGATATGAATCCCGCCCGCATGATAAAATATGGATTGGTTGGGTTGAGGAAAACAGCTAGAGGGGTTAAAGGTTTGTGAAATGATTTAACTTGTTTGCCCTTTCCCTTAAATGAGTTGAAATGAACTTAAAATGTTTTTAACATTAGGGGTAGACATTATTGAGATTTCCCCCTCATTTTTGAAATGTTTTGTTTTCAGGTGAAAATCTATATGCTGGGGACGGGAATTAGATGTGAGGACGACATGTTTAGAAGTCGTTAAATATGTTGTTTTTTTCTTTTCTGAGAAACTTGAAGTTAGTTTTGTATTTTATTTCTAAGTATGAGTTTGTTAGTTTGGTTTACCGTTATTAGACAGTTGTAGTTTCCTTCTCGCCTTGTATTCTTTCGGGGATACGGCAGTGACGCCCAATAAGAGTTTGAGTCTTCTGCTAAATTTGTCTGTTAACGTTAGTTTGACTTTGACTTTTCTATAATTGAATTTTCGGGGCGTTACACTAATGGTCTTTTTACCCTGTAAATTGGGAAACTACTTTAGAATAATGTTTAAGAAATGATTTATCAAACATAAAATACATGATAGTCTACACCTTCGTTCCTCAAGTTTTTTAGCTCATCATCAAAGAATATAGAATGAACGATTTATTCTTTTTTTGGATGCTCATTTTTTTTAGTCATGTGATAATGATGTTGTTGGTTATTTATGTTCTTCAAAAATATGTTTCAATTTAATTCAACTGGTACTACTTTTTCTTTTTTTTTTTTTTGCAGGGTTATATTCAAAACAATTCAATTACTTTGTTTACAAAGAAATGATCCAAGCATTGGAGGTATTTTCATCTCCTAATATCTCAACATATTTCATTATCCTACCCCACTTTTTTGTGAGAAATCAATATATGTACAAGTGAAGAATACATGTTTTTCTATAATTTTTTTTTATATATAGATGTTGATTTGATATGTGTAATGCGAGCGTTGGAAGTATTTTTTGTGTAAGTTTATTAATGTATATCTGTAGGTTAAAAATATTATAGTATTGATGATAATAATAAGAAGAAATATGTTCTTATATCTTTTGCAACAAATAATTTAGCCATTCATATTCAAATAAAGAAAGACTAACTAAGAATTTAGTATAAAAAAATAATAATATTTTGGTATGTACATAAAGACAATTAGATGAAATATTTCTAAATCATGTTTTCTTTTTTTCCAATATTTATTTTTATACGTCACTCATGCCAATTTTTCCTTTCTTTAATTTATTTATGTTATTTTTAAAAAATTAAATCCATTATCATTAGTTTGAAAACAAAGTTAAAAATATTATAGATATCTATTTAAAACAGTTGATTTTTTTATGGGTATTTATTATAAATTAAATCTTTAAATTTTTGAAAAATATCATAAAATTATATATACAAGTATATTAAATAGGTTTTTTTTTATATATATATATATATTGGACAAATCGGAAAGATTTATCATTGACAAAATTGAGTACATGATACTCGGGCATACCCGAGGGGCCGTACAATAGACCAGACCCGAGGTCAAACCAACATATCAAACAAAATATTCAAAACACTAGGAACAAAACAGACTCTAATAGAGTCTTAAGTTTATATCAGATTTTATAAGAAGACACACAGCTGGAGTATCACGAATCTGATTCGAATGGACCCTTATGTTTCGCTCTCCCCAAATATGATAGATAATGGTGGAGAATACCATTTTCCTCTTCTTGGAACAAAACTCAGATGCAACCCAGTTTTGGCTCAATCAGTCAACCCAGTTGGGGATGGAGCCAAAACGAGAGAACCATATTTCATCACATACCTGCTTAGTAAAATTACATTCAAAAAACAAGTGTGTATTAGTTTCCTCGTACCTTTGACAAAGGAAGCACCTGTTGGCTAGGTGAATCCCAAATTTCTGAATTCTATCCAAAGTAACAAGTCTACCTTTTACAGCCAACCATCCATGAAAGCACATTTTGGTATCCGGTTGTTACTCCAGATTAAGTTGTGCCAATAAACCTTCTGACCATGTTCTTTCACAAAATCGTACCCCTGCTTTATCTTGTACTCCTTGCCTTTAGATAGTAATTTTTCCAGCAGAGGAAGAAGAATATCTCTTGCTTTTAATAGTCTACGCCAGTACCAACTGGCATTCTGTTTCACTTCACAGGATAAAACTGATTGTTTCTTCATATAGATGTGGTGTACCCAACGTAACCACAAGGATTCTTTATCACCCAACAGTTGCCATAACAGTTTACCAAGTGCTGCAACATTCTGTGACGACCCGCCCTAAACCCGTATTAATTAAGGCCTTAATCCCAGTGATTAACGAAATTACGCTGTTCAAAATTTTCTTTCTTTTACGTTAATATGGTTATTACTGTTATTATTATTATTATTTATTTTTATGCGCGACAGGTCTCGAGCAAGGTGATGGTTAAACGGTTTAATTTTATGTTATCTCGAATTTAAAGTTATAATTATTATTACGAGTTTATGAATACTTTTACGATAAGTTTCATAATTTATTTTATCGTTCTCAATTTTACGCTTGTAACCGAAGAAGGTTATATTAATTTTAATTTCCGTTTCTTTTACGATTTATATTACCCAACCTTCCTAAGTACATTTTATTGCTCAATTCATTTTATTAATATGTCCTACCAATTTATTTTATGTGGTTTAGTACTAGTTAATTTTACCCAATTTATTCCCAAGTAATTTTATTTAATTTATGCTAAACTATTTTATCAAGTTTTATGTTGATTAATTTTATCTAGTTTATTACCAATTACATTACCTAGCTAATTTTAATGACACCGTTGTTAGCCTAATTACTAATTATAAGAATGGTTCAAGTAGTGTTTTAAGTTAATTAAAGGAGTGTATTTATATATGCAAGGGGGGAGTAATAAGGCCTTCTATTTTCATTTTTTTTACAAATCAGAAATTCATCTCACCACAACCCTCCTCCCCCTTTCTCCTCTGCCCAGCCCGAGCAGCCCTGTCCGGGCGTTTTCCGGCGACCGGCCGGCGGCCCCGAGGTGGCCGAGCACCCCTCTTCCTCCTCTCTTGTGTTTTCTTCTCCAAGTTCTTCTCCAAGTGGTATAATTCTCAAACCCTAACTCTATTTTCAATACCCTAATCTGAAATTTCTTTTCTAAATTGTTTGTTCTTGAAGTTTTTCATCCCTTTTATGATTTCTAAGCATGAGTTGAAGTTGGGTTAATTAGGGTTTGAATTAGAGTTTGATGTATGTAAAGATTGAGGTGGTTCTTGCTTGTTTCTTGATAGGTAATGATATAGATTGCTTGCATGAGGTTCTTGATGAAGAAATTTGAGTTTTAGGGACTGTTTTGAAATGGTTAGTATGCTAATTAAGTCTTTTGTTCTTGGATGATATGGGTTTAATGTAAATTTGGTGAATAAAGGGCTAATTCAAGTGTTAATTATAGTTGCATGTGTAATCTATGGCTACATGTGAATTTCATGAGCTTATTTGGGTAATCTTTGAGTATTAAAATCTGGAAGAACCATGGACAATATTAATTTGGGTTTTGGTTATGATTTAGTACAACTTAGAGGCCAAAGAAAGCACTAGAATGCAATCAAGCAAGGAAAAAGTTTCTGTCCAAGAATCTGATTTTTACAGAGGATGTAAAATGTGAGTTTTGCCTAGATTTTTACTGGAAATGATAGCCCAAGTGATTATCTGACTATAGGCTTTGGAATTTCGAGAATCCGATATGTGTAGCTCGAGATACGAGCAAAACCGTAAAATGGTGCAATTATATACGTTTTCTGAGTCAGTTACTTCTTGCTAAGTTTTCGTCCATTTGGAGACTTTATTGGTTTGTGATAAACATAAAAGTTTTAGATCGTTCTTCAAGCTTTCCGGAAACATAAAGTTTGCATCCATAAGATATCGGGTGAGTGAGATATGAGGCTGAGAAGGAGGGCCGTCAGCAAAGTCGCTGCCCAGAATTTTAATAGTTAATTCTAACTTTAAGGTTGCATTTTGGTCTCCTAGGAAGCTTTAATGAGATGTCGACCTTTGTGTCGTTGTTAAGATGGATTGAGTAGGTTTTTTAAGTTAATTTAAGCTATTTTAGTGTTTGGGATTACCTCCTAAAGGTTTATGGAAATATTAGCAAACCATGGGGTAAAGTGATGAGGTTTTAAGTTCGTTTAAGTGGCGTTGATGGCTAAGTGGTACCTTGACTTCCTAACAAGTCTATGGGTTTCCTCGATGTCTAAATAGTCCAAGGACCATTCCTTCTATGTTTTCAAATCACCGATCTTCGGTTCGTAAACTTTCCAAAATTCATAATCATGTCCTTATCTAATTTCCGTCGCTTGGCAACGTTTCTTTCATGTCTTCGATGACCGAACATCTTCTCTTCTTAAGCCTTCAAGGACTCCGATTCTATGCTCTTCTAAGCTGGTTATTAAGGATGAGCTTTTCACATCATAAGCCTCTTTGATCCTATTCAAGTTTCACCATAAGTTTCGCTTTAAATTTCCAAGCCGCATGATTAATTCCAAGTGCTCTGCTTCTGTCCGGGCCTCTTTCCGAGCCCTTCCTTTCATTTTTAGCCTTCGGGCCAGTTGACAAAGTTGTAGGGCGTGATTTTCCCTTTCCGAAAAGTACTCGTTTGCAAAAATCTGAGTTTCCTAGCTCAAGTTATCATCAAATCATCGATTTATCCAAAAACTGAAATTTCTATTTTCTCATCCCTTTTAAGTTATCAAGTTTTAATTACTTTAATCCTAGCTTGTAAATTTCAAGGACTTTATTAAAGCTCTCAATTGTCTTATGCTCTTATTATAGTTTCCAAGTCGCCCAAACCGTCCTAAGCTCGAGGCACGTCGCTAGATCTTTCTACTACCCAAGGTACGCGAATTGTCCAACGTTTCGCTCCTTATTATCATTTAATGTTTTCATGGTTATTTTAAGTTGTGCTTTAATGTTTATGTTACGGTTTTAAAAGGTCCCATTTTATGTTTTCTTTGTGCTAGTTACTTATAGGTGCTAGCTCTCTTTTTGTGTATGATACTCCTGATCAGTGTCGGACACGGCGATGTCATTGCTCGTGATCACCCAATCCAAACTTCGATCGGTTTGGGCATGCGCGTGTGTGAGATGCATTGCATCGATCGTAAGGGACCAAATACTTATGTTTTAGTACCTATCTTACTTTTCATGTACTTTACCTTTTACGTTGATGAATCAAGTTATTTTATTCTTATTTATCCTTTTCCCCGTTTTCAAAATGAATTTAAATGCCGGCACTAAAACCGTTTTTGAACGGTTTGACGTGTTGGAGGTTTACGTACTGAGTGTTTCCCCACTCATTTTTTGCGTATGTTTTAATGTTTTGTTTTAGGCGGTCCGAGCTCTCAAGTTAAATGCAAGGATAAGCAAAAGTAGGAGTTTTCCCGATCAAGGTAGTCATGAACGTCGTTGTTGGCCGACTCCGGTGGTCTTTATGGTTTCGAAGGCCGTTTTATATATGGAAAGGGTTTTTTATATATATATCTTTAATGGTTGTATAAAGTCTAATTCCCATGTTTTGATGGTTCCTAAGTATGGAGTGTTTGTTATTATGTTTAATTGGTGATTTAAGTGTACGGTATTGGTGTGTTTGAGTTTGTAGCCTTGTCCCGAGTGGGGACGGCGGTAATACCTCCACCCTAGGTGTTCCGCTGCGCTAGTCACAGGCTTAGTGTATGTTTAATGTTAATCTTGTGATTAAGGGTGTTGGGGTGTTACACATTCCAAGCTTGAGCATCTCTTATGTTTAAACCACCTTCACACTTATACAAACAGCATATACTCCATGCTACTGGAGGAGTTCTAGAATCTGAGCCCCATAAGAAACCCCTACATATCTTCTCAATATGAGTAATGACCTCCTTTGGTATAATGAATATTTGAGACCAATATGTATGAATATGTATATATATATATATATATATATATATATATATATATAGACACACACACACACACACACACACACACACACACACTACGCTTTTAACAATATGTATTTTGTTATCGCCCCGTGCAACGCACGGGACTAAGTCTAGTCTATTAATATTATTAAAACAAAACAACAACTCATGTGCTAATGCCACGTGACAACATATTAAAGTTTCATGAAAAAAAAGGTTAAAAAAAAAATTAACCACTAATACTAATCTATCTATTAATTATATTAAAACACAACCACTAAGAAGAGTCATTTGTCACATGTCATTCACTTGGAAATTCTAAGAAATTTTATTAAAAAAGTTAAAAAAATTAAGGATATTGGTCAAAGATGAACTACATTAAATTAAATAATCAATTGCAAACAACCAAAAGAATATTTTCAAATTCCTGCGATTGTCAAATGTAAAAATAAATATAGATTATTATTATTATAATTAATGTTCTTTTATAAGGGAATTAAAGAACATAACGTTGCATATTCTATACTTAATTGTACTGATCAATTAGTATGAAAATTTTTTATAATGGTTGTTACCACAATATTGAAAACGGAACACATTAGTATATGTGTCAAATTTATTTTAACTGTTTATTTTTTTATTTATTACAAAATTAAAATAGCATTAGATATATTGTATTAGATATCTTAAGATTATCCAAAAGAAAATTTTTTAAAAAATGACGGTGAAAAGTTAAATCTCATCACTATCCCCATCTTTCATATAATTAATTATGATCCTTAATTGCACCATTAATACATACATACGTCATTATTACTCAATACTACATATATATTGCTTAATCTGACATAATTCTTCAACAGTTCACAAATGATATTCCTAAGGTATTTTATTCTATAGTTTTCTCTAAAATTTACTTATACATGTAATCTACATTTCAAAATTAAAATATTGTGTATTTCTAATTCATACCCTTTTAGTTTTTGGCAGCCAAGATTACTATCTTTTGAAGCTAAAGATAAATTATCACTTACACCACTACTTCCTTTTTCTTTCAAATAATTCAGGTAATATATTTTTATCTTCCAATAAGAGTTTTCCATTAACTATGCTTTTTTTTTGAAAGATAGATAAGTATGTTAATTTGGTTATATATATATATATATATATATATATATATATATATATATATATATATATATATATATATATATATATATATATATATATATATATATATATATATAAAGTGTAGGTGTCGTCTATCTATAATATATTAAAACAAAACCTTTAAAGGAAAAAAGAAATAAAATATATTAAATGGCTATATATAATATTGTACTTTAAATTCATTGCATTGTATAAATTTTTCCTTCTTTTCAATGCCAAGTTAATCTAATCAGATGACAACAAAAAAATAAACTAATTAATTTAATCGGATATGTGAAGTCTACTAACAAATTTTAAAATATGGGTAACAAATTCATTGACATATCCTTATTTGTTATAAAACATACTTATGCGGTAATTTATTTATTTTTTTTATAGGGATATGGTAGATTTACTTCTACTAAATGTATGTGAGACTGAGTCTTTCATTTTTTTTTCCAACAATTCTATTTTACTAAAATTGAGTTATTGTTCATTTGCAAGTTATAGAGACATCTTATCATAAATCTTCTTAGTTTATAAGATCTTAAATATGTAAATTTTTTACAAAAAATAACTGTAGCTAGAGACAAATTATAAATAATTTATAATCATGTTAAACACAAACCTCCAAAGAAAACCATTTGTTATGTATCAAACATTTGAAAGTTCGGAAGAAATAATTTTTTATAAAAAAAAGTCATAAAAGATTTAATGACATATGGAATTATAAAAATTAACTTTTACAAAGTATTATTGTTAGGAAGATGAAAAGTGAATGTTTCTTAATCTATAACGCCAAGTACTATTAAGCTAATTATTTAATGACACCAAATAAAATAAATTAATTTAAGTGATTTAAATATATTCTTTAATTATGTTATTGAACAACCTTTATAATTTTTAAAAAATGTTTATAGACATTAAAACAAATTTAGATTTTAATATCTTTCTGTTACTATATTAGTCAAATTAATTTAGTCACATAGTCATACACCATCACAATAAACATACATAGTCATACACAATTATCAAGACAAACAATGCAAAAAAAAAAAAAAGAATCAGGAAAAATAACATTAAACAACAGTCTCCCTAACGATATCCACACATAATGAGGTCTCTTTGATCCCATTATACATCAAAATTGGTATCAGAGCTTAGGAGATTGATTCTCTTAGTTCTTGCACCATCTTTCTACAATCTTTCCATCACAAATCTATCCCCCACAATTCCCCCATACACGTCCCTTATAAACTCCACAAAGAACCCCCTAAACCCAAACACAATCTAGCCTAAACACTACCATCTCTCGTCCCTACACCCAAAACCCAAAACCGTGGTTCTTGAAGGATCTTTTCTCGTCAAGATTGATGCTAGATGGCTAGTCCAAGTTCTCCTATGAATTCTCCCACGAATTCCCAAGAGAATGTAGAAAGATTGAAGCAAAAGGTCACTTATCTCACCGACCAATTGAAGAAGTATATGCATCTTCAACATAGAGAGATGCGTGATGATTCTTATGTTGAGAATCCCCATAGTGACGAAGAGGACATACAAAGTGAAAGGAGTGGACGTCCAAGAAGGGAGGAAAGGTTCGATTTCAAAGTGGAGATTCCGGAATTTGATGGTAATCTTGATCCCGAAAACTTTCTAGATTGGATGCAAACTGTTGAAAGAGTTTTTGATATTAAAGAAGTACATGATGAAAAGAAAGTGAAGCATGTGGCCCTAAAGTTTCGCAAGCATGCGTCCATTTGGTGGACAAATTTACAAAAGAAGAGGCAAGCTAAGGGCAAGGACAAGATTCGTACATGGAGTAAGATGAAAAGCAAGTTGCAAGGAAAGTTTCTACCACCAAGTTATCTCCAAGATAACTATTACAAGTTGCAAAGATTGGCCCAAGCGAGCAAAAGTGTGAAGGAATATACAAGGGAGTTCAAACGTCTACTTCGGAAGTGCGATCTAATTGGTCTTGATGATTATATTAGACATATTGTTGAATGGAAACCATATAAAACTTTGGATGAATCAAGTTCTTTAGCTCTTAATGTTGAAAGACAAAGGAGAATTAAGAGTAAAGAACCTTTGGACATAAACCAAACTACACAAAATTCATCCCCTCTTACACACCCATTGATGTATAATGGGATCAAGAGTGTGGTTGATCAATTACAAATCATAGGGGAGACGTGCAAACGATCTAAGAGTGGGAGGCTTCACGTGAAATTGAGGCTAGGGTTAGGGTCGTTCACATGAGGTAAGGGAAAAGATGGAGGGAAATTTACCGTGAGGGCTTTTGTGGTTTCAAAATTCAAGAAGGGTTGAATCTTGAATGGAAAGAGAGAGAGGGGTTTGATTCTTGGAAGAAGAGAGAGGAAGAGTTTGACGTGAAGGAGGGGAGAGAGGGACGGATTGACGTGAGAATTGAAGGGAAGGAGGATGTTGAGAGGTTGTTGGAGGAGAGAGAAAGTTGTTATGAGTTTGTTATGGAGAGAGAGGGAGTTGGTTGAGCTAATTTGTTAGGGATTGAGGAGGGTGGACGATTGAGGGAGTATGGGGGAGTGAGGGTGGCGTTGGAATTGGATGAGTTGGGGGTAGAGATTATCTTCTATTAGATAGAAGATAATGGGGATAGAACCAGGCTTCCTACTTGAATCCACAAGAAGGACAACCTAGGGTTTCTTGATCTAGACCGCAACCTAGGATCAAGTTCTTCCTAAACCACTTGGTTACCACACCAAGATACAATAGAAGAGGGGAGAGGGTTAATCCTAACACTCAAGGGGGTAAGCTTAAAGCTTGATTCATATTTCTCAACTGATGTGTTCAAAAGATTTTAAACCTAGGCTATTTATACTAATAGAGTCCTGTATGGACTAGAACTCTCTACTTGGCGTGCAAGCCATACTAATTAGACTAGGATTACTCCTACTTGGCATGCAAGCCAAGATATCCTAGTAGTACGCGCCTAACTACTCCAACTTCCTCTTGGATTAGGACTCCTTATCCAAAGGGGAGTTGGTTACAACAACTTATCCTGATTCTAATCGGCTTCCTAATCCAATATGGATTAGTTACAAGATAGCCAACCTTATCTAGGATACTTGTGATCAAAATTGGCGCCTACTCTTCCTATCACACGCCTACTTACTCTAATAGAACATTCTAGAACAATTTAGAATGTTCTAGATTTATCTAAATCCTAATTAATTAAAACACACCAAAATAATAAAAGCTATAAAATAAAATACATCCAAAAAGAACACAAATGACGAAATTGGCCTTCATGGACGTGACCTTGGGCCTTTCTTGGGCTTGATTGGCGTGTTGTTGTAGACCCTAGGATGTTTGGACATCCTCTTGCCATAAGGAGCACACAATATGTATAGGCCTATGGGCCTCTAAGCTCATGTTTTCCTCCATAGCTTGTCTTATTCCTTGGAATTTATTTTGGGCCTTTAGGGATGTATTTGGCGTGGGCCAAAATACATCATTCCCCCTTTGTTGGAAGAAGTTTGTCCTCAAACTTGGAGGGTCAAGTTCAAGAACTTCAGTGGCCTCAATTGCGAACTTCATGTGAATCAAGAGCTTCACATGAACCAAGGTTGTTTCATCAATTGCAATAGCTTCCACGTGAGATGTGATGATGTGGACGTTTTGATCTTTCTCACTCTTGCTATACATAAAGGTGTCCAAGACACACTTGCTGATGCGGGACTTCAGAACCTGGGTTATAAGTCTCATAATAATAGAAAGTACTTGGATTAGATCACAGGGTGTGACTAACCATACAAGGAGACTCCTTGGGATTTGAACAGTAGTGATCCCTAATTGAACCTGGATTATCTTAGTTTCCTTCTTCCTTGCGATCACTAGGGCACTTAGATGAACAATTTCTTTCTCAATTATACCCTTGGTGTGACAGACAGTTGAATTTCGAACCCTTTGAGCAGCAGTAGGGTTCACGTGATATTCTATAGACTTGACCTCACGTTGACTGGAGTTTGATGTAGTCTTAGCCACTGAGCTCACGTGATGGACGGCTAGAGGGAGCACTTCTGCAGTATTTTCGTGACTAGCTTCTTCAGTAAGGACCTTCTTGTGTTCACTGAACTCAGGGCGTCTAGTGACCATGAAAGAGATGAGTTTTGGGTCACCTTCTTTGAGCTTGGATGCTTTTAGGGGAGCTAAGGTCACCTTTTTGTTTTTCACCATAAGAGAATAGGTGTTTGCTCTTCCGCTGTGCGTGACGTCCCTGTCAAATAGCCATGGTCTCCCAAGCAGAATATGACAAGAATCCATAGGTAATACATCGCACCATATTGAATCTTGATAAGACTTTCCAATTGAAAAGCTTACCAAACAGCGTAGATTCACTTTCAATCCTTTACCCTGGTTAAGCCATTGACTAGTGTAGGGTGAAGGGTGAGGACTTGTAGGGAGTTGTAGCTTGTTCACCATAGTTGTCGAAACTGCGTTAGTACAGCTTCCATCATCGATGATCAAAGAACAAAGTTTCCTCTGCACAGTACAGCGGGAATGGAAGATAGCTTCCCGTTGCTGCAGATCTTCAGGAACTGGAGACCTATTCAGTACTCTCCTCATAATCAGCATCTCGCCCTGATCTGGTTCTTCCACGACCTCTTCTTCAGATTCGTTGTGAATGGCGTGGGGTTCTTCTTCGACATCCGTTGGTTCAGGTTCAAAGAGAGCGTTATGGAATTCCACAAGAGTGATAGCTCTCTTATTAGGGCACTCAGAAGCAATATGACCGAGCCCTTGACACGTGAAACTCCTCTTCTTATCCATTGGCGTGACCTGTGGTGGTTTTGTTACAGTTTGGGGCGTAGGGTGAGGCGTTTTTGTGGAGGACGAATGGGATCGGGTTTGGCTCTTTTGTGGAGTATAATTTTGAGGCGTGAAGGAGGTTCTTTGGGAACTAGGGTTCCTGCTTGGCGTTTCCTTGCCTCTTCTTTTCTTTTGATGTTCCACTTTGTTAGCCAAAGTACTTAATTCATCAAGAGTTTCATAAGGTTGAAGTTCCACCACATACCTTATGTTTTCGTTTAAACCAGCAAGATACCTCACAAGCGTTTGAGGTTCATCTTCTTTCAAGTTACACCTCCAGAGTAGGTGTTCGAATTCCTTTGTAAACTCTTCAACAGATTTAGATCCCTAGGATAGTTGCTGCGGACGAAGATAGTTGTCTTTAAAGTAGCTTGCAGGAAGAAACTTTGAGTGAAGTTTCTTTTTCATCTTTTCCCAAGAGCAGATCTTTTCTTTCCCGGCATGCTGTCGCTTCTTCTGTAGGTTAGTCCACCAAATACTAGCATGCTTCCGCAGTTTAAGAGCATTATATTTGACTTTCTTATCATCAGCAATACCATTTAAGTCAAATACTCATTCGACAGTTTGAATCCAATCAAGGAAGATTTCAGGATCAAGATTACCGTCAAATTCAGGAATGTCAACCTTGTAGTCAAGTCTTTCTTCCCGTGGAGGACGCCTAGGCTGACATGACCTCCGGCTTGAGCTAGTAGAGTGCTCAGTTTCGCTGGGAGTGTTGGGGACGATTTCTTCTTCTTCCCGTGGTGTCCTGAATTGCAGATTCATGTATCGCTTAAACTGATCAGAAAGATAAGCGATTCTTCCTTCCAGTTTTGCTTTCTCTTGCTTCCACTGTTCAGTAGGGTCTTTATTTTCAGGACTGTTGCTTCCAGATGCCATGGAAGGAGTTTTGGAACGTCCAGTTGACGTTGGGGAAGGAAAGGAATGTGTTTGGGCTGTTTGTGGAGTTTAGGGTTGCAGGTTGGTACTGAAGGTTTGAAGGTTATGTGTTTGGATTGCAGGTAAGGCTTGTGGAATAGCAGGTTAAGCTATTGGAATAGCAGGTTTGGGGATTGGGTTGGAAAAGGTCATGTGTTTGGTTTGCACTCAAAACAACCTAGAGCTCTGATACCAAAATTATGATGTATAATGGGATCAAGAGTGTGGTTGATCAATTACACATCATAGGGGAAACGTGCAAACGATCTAAGAGTGGGAGGCTTCACGTGAAATTGAGGCTAGGGTTAGGGTGGTTCACGTGAGGTAAGGGAAAAGATGGAGGGAAATTTTCCGTGAGGGCTTTTGTGGTTTCAAGATTCAAGAAGGGTTGAATCTTGAATGAGAAGAGAGAGAGGGGTTTGATTCTTGGAAGAAGAGAGAGGAAGAGTTTGACGTGAAGGAGGGGAGAGAGGGAGGGATTGACGTGAGAATTGAAGGGAAGGAGGATGTTGAGAGGTTGTTGGAGGAGAGAGAAAGTTGTTATGAGTTTATTATAGAGAGAGAGGGAGTTGGTTGAGCTAATTTGTGAGGGATTGATGAGGGTGGACGATTGAGGGAGTATGGGGGAGTGAGGGTGGCGTTGGAATTGGATGAGTTGGGGGATCTTCTATTAGATAGAAGATAATGGGGATAAAACCAGGCTTCCTACTTGAATCCACAAGAAGGACAACCTAGGGTTTCCTGAACCACTTGGTTACCACACCAAGATATAATAGAAGAGGAGAGAGAGTTAATCCTAACACTCAAGGGGGTAAGCTTAAAGCTTGATTCATATTTCTCAACTGATGTGTTCAAAAGATTTCAAACCTAGGCTATTTATACTAATAGAGTCCTGTATTGACTAGAACTCTCTACTTGGGGTGCAAGCCATACTAATTAGACTAGGATTACTCCTACTTGGCGTGCAAGCCAAGATATCCTAGTAGTACACGCCTAACTACTCCAACTTCCTCTTGGATTAGGACTCCTTATCCAAAGGGGAGTTGGTTACAACAACTTATCCTGATTCTAATCGGCTTCCTAATCCAATATGGATTAGTTACAAGATAGCCAACCTTATCTAGGATACTTGTGATCAAAATTGGCGCCTACTCTTCCTATCACACGCCTACTTACTCTAATAGAACATTCTAGAACAATTTAGAATGTTCTACATTTATCTAAATCCTAATTAATTAAAACACACCAAAATAATAAAAGCTATAAAATAAAATACATCCAAAATGAACACAAATGACGAAATTGGCCTTCATGGACGTGACCTTGGGCCTTTCTTGGGCTTGATTGGCGTGTTGTTGTAGACCCTAGGATGTTTGGACATCCTCTTGCCATAAGGAGCACACAATATGTATGGGCCTATGGGCCTCTAAGCTCATGTTTTCCTCCATAGCTTGTCTTATTCCTTGGAATTTATTTTGGGCCTTTAGGGATGTATTTGGCGTGGGCCAAAATACATCATTCCCCCTTTGTTGGAAGAAGTTTGTCCTCAAACTTGGAGGGTCAAGTTCAAGAACTTCAGTGGCCTCAATTGCGAACTTCATGTGAATCAAGAGCTTCACATGAACCAAGGTTGTTTCATCAATTGCAATAGCTTCCACGTGAGATGTGATGATGTGGACGTTTTGATCTTTCTCACTCTTGCTATACATAAAGGTGTCCAAGACACACTTGCTGATGCAGGACTTCAGAACCTGGGTTATAAGTCTCATAATAATAGAAAGTACTTGGATTAGATCACAGGGTGTGACTAACCATACAAGGAGACTCCTTGGGATTTGAACAGCAGTGATCCCTAATTGAACCTGGATTATGTTAGTTTCCTTCTTCCTTGCGATCACTAGGGCACTTAGATGAACAATTTCTTTCTCAATTATACCCTTGGTGTGACAGACAGTTGAATTTCGAACCCTTTTAGCAGCAGTAGGGTTCACGTGATATTCCACAGACTGGACCTCACGTTGACTGGAGTTTGATGTAGTCTTAGCCACTGAGCTCACGTGAGGACGGCTAGAGGGAGCTCTTTTGCAGTATTTTCGTGACTAGCTTCTTCAGTAAGGACCTTCTTGTGTTCACTGAACTCAGGGCGTCCAATGACCATGAAAGAGATGAGTTTTGGTTCACCTTCTTTGAGCTTGGATGCTTTTAGGGGAGCTAAGGTCGCCTTTTTGTTTTTCACCATAAGAGAATAGGTGTTTGCTCTTCCGCTGTGCGTGACGTCCCTGTCAAATAGCCATGGTCTCCCAAGCAGAATATGACAAGCATCCATAGGTAGTACATCGCACCATATTGAATCTTGATAAGACTTTCCAATTGAAAAGCTTACCAAACAGCGTAGATTCACTTTCAACTCTTTACCCTCGTTGAGCCATTGAACAGTGTAGGATGAAGGGTGAGGACTTGTAGGGAGTTGTAGCTTGTTCACCATAGTTGTCGAAACTGCGTTAGTACAACTTCCACCATCGATGATCAAAGAACAAACTTTCCCCTGCACAGTACAGCGGGAATGGAAGATAGCTTCCCGTTGCTGCAGATCTTCAGGAACTGGAGACCTATTCAGTACTCTCCTCATAATCAGCATCTCGCCCTGATCTGGTTCTTCCACGACCTCTTCTTCAGATTCGTTGTGAATGGCGTGGGGTTCTTCTTCGACATCCGTTGGTTCAGGTTCAAAGAGAGCGTTATGGAATTCCACAAGAGTGATGGCTCTCTTATTAGGGCACTCAGAAGCAATATGACCGAGCCCTTGACACGTGAAACACCTCTTCTTATCCATTGGCGTGACCTGTGGTGGTTTTGTCACAGTTTGGGGCGTATGGTGAGGCGTTTTTGTGGAGGACGGATAGGATTGGGTTTGGCTGTTTTGTGGAGTGTAATTTTGAGGCGTGAAGGAGGTTATTTGGGAACTAGGGTTCCTGCTTGGCGTTTCCTTGCCTCTTCTTTTCTTTTGATGTTCCACTTTGTTAGCCAAAGTACTTAATTCATCAAGAGTTTTATAAGGTTGAAGTTCCACCACATACCTTATGTTTTCGTTTAAACCAGCAAAATACCTCACAAGCGTTTGAGGTTCATCTTCTTTCAAGTTACACCTCCAGAGTAGGTGTTCGAATTCCTTGGTAAACTCTTCAACAGATTTAGATCCCTAGGATAGTTGCTTGCAGGAAGAAACTTTGAGTGAAGTTTCTTTTTCATCTTTTCCCAAGAGCGGATCTTTTCTTTCCGGCATGCTGTCGCTTCTTCTGTAGGTTAGTCCACCAAATACTAGCATGCTTCCGCAGTTTAAGAGCAATATATTTGACTTTCTTATCATCAGCAATATCATTTAAGTCAAATATTCATTCGACAGTTTGAATCCAATCAAGGAAGATTTCAGGATCAAGATTACCGTCGAATTCAGGAATGTCAACCTTGAAGTCAAGTCTTTCTTCCCGTGGAGGACGCCTAGGCTGACGTGACCTCCGACTTGAGCTAGTAGAGTGCTCAGTTTCGCTGGGAGTGTTGGGGACGATTTCTTCTTCTCCCCGTGGTGTCCTGAATTGCAGATTCATGTATCGCTTCAACTGATCAGAAAGATAAGCGATTCTTCCTTCCAGTTCTGCTTTCTCTTGCTTCCACTGTTTAGTAGGTCTTTATTTTCAGGACTGTTGCTTCCAGATGCCATGGTAGGAGTTTTGGAACGTCCAGTTGACGTTGGGTAAGGAAGGGAATGTGTTTGGGCTGTTTGTGGAGTTTAGGGTTGCAGGTTGGTACTGACGGTTTGAAGGTTATGTGTTTGGATTGCAGGTAAGGCTTGTGGAATAGCAGGTTAAGCTATTGGAATATCAGGTTTGGGGATTGGGTTGGAAAAGGTCATGTGTTTGGTTTGCACTCAAAACAACCTAGAGCTCTGATACCAAAATTATGATGTATAATGAGATCAAGAGTGTGGTTGATCAATTACACATCATAGGGGAGACGTGCAAACGATCTAAGAGTGGGAGGCTTCACGTGAAATTGAGGCTAGGGTTAGGGTGGTTCACGTGAGGTAAGGGAAAAGATGGAGGGAAATTTGCCGTGAGGGCTTTTGTGGTTTCAAGATTCAAGAAGGGTTGAATCTTGAATGGGAAGAGAGAGAGGGGTTTGATTCTTGGAAGAAGAGAGAGGAAGAGTTTGACGTGAAGGAGGGGAGAGAGGGAGGGATTGACGTGAGAATTGAAGGGAAGGAGGATGTTGAGAGGTTGTTGGAGGAGAGAGAAAGTTGTTATGAGTTTGTTATGGAGAGAGAGGGAGTTGGTTGAGCTAATTTGTGAGGGATTGAGGAGGGTGGACGATTGAGGGAGTATGGGGGAGTGAGGGTGGCGTTGGAATTGGATGAGTTGGGGGTAGAGATTATCTTCTATTAGATAGAAGATAATGGGGATAGAACCAGGCTTCCTACTTGAATCCACAAGAAGGACAACCTAGGGTTTCTTGATCTAGACCGCAACCTAGGATCAAGTTCTTCCTAAACCACTTGGTTACCACACCAAGATACAATAGAAGAGGGGAGAGGGTTAATCCTAACACTCAAGGGGGTAAGCTTAAAGCTTGATTCATATTTCTCAACTAATGTGTTCAAAAGATTTCAAACCTAGGCTATTTATACTAATAGAGTCCTATTTGGACTAGAACTCTCTACTTGGCGTGCAAGCCATACTAATTAGACTAGGATTACTCCTACTTGGCGTGCAAGCCAAGATATCCTAGTAGTACACGCCTAACTACTCCAACTTCCTCTTGGATTAGTACTCCTTATCCAAAGGGGAGTTGGTTACAACAACCTTATCCTGATTCTAATCGGCTTCCTAATCCAATATGGATTAGTTACAAGATAGCCAACCTTATCTAGGATACTTGTGATCAAAATTGGCGCCTACTCTTCCTATCACACGCCTACTTACTCTAATAAAACATTCTAGAACAATTTAGAATGTTCTAGATTTATCTAAATCCTAATTAATTAAAACACACCAAAATAATAAAAGCTATAAAATAAAATACATCCAAAAAGAACACAAATGACGAAATTGGCCTTCATGGACGTGACCTTGGGCCTTTCTTGGGCTTGATTGGTGTGTTGTTGTAGACCCTAGGATGTTTGGTCATCCTCTTGCCATAAGGAGTACATAATATGTATGGGCCTATGGGCCTCTATGCTCATGTTTTCCTCCATAGCTTGTCTTATTCCTTGGAATTTATTTTGGGCCTTTAGGGATGTATTTGGCGTGGGCCAAAATACATCACCCATTCCCTACACAATCAAGACCACCCATATCTCCCTCATAGTTCCACGCCAAAAGCACCAGAAAACAGCCCCAAACCCTCCCCAAACCTACTATCCAAAAACTAAAAACCCTTTTCCAAAGGAGATGTTGTCATTGCCAAAGTTTAGGTCACATTGATTTGGAGTGTCCTAACAAGAAAGAAGTGTCTTTGGTTTGGTACCAAACGTATGATAATGAATTATTTGAGGAGGAAAATGTAGTAGAAGAGGAGTTTTTAGAAGAATTGCTTTTGGCAAGGAGTGCCTTGAAAGAAGTATGTGTGCCGAATGAACATCAACAAAGAGAGTGCAAGATCTCTCATTGTACCAACAAAGGAGAAGTATGTTCATTGATCAAAGAAGGAGAAAGTTGTGCCTCCTATGGTTACATTGACGCCTCTACAACAATGATCCACATGTTAAACTTGGAGAGTTATTCACGCCCTACACAATGGCTAAGCCATGACAAAGACATTCATGAGGATCCAAGAAGTTTGGTAAGACTTTCCATTTACAAGAATCGTAGAGATTCATTATGGTGTGATATTACTTTTATGGATACTTGTCATACTTTGTTGGAAAGACCAAAGTTGCTTGATAGGAATATCATGCATCAAGAGACATCTCTACTTCCATCTTATACCAGACGGCCAAAGGAAAATGAGAGCAACATTGTGACACTTATAGAGAATGAGTATCATGAATTTGGAAAGCAAAAGAGCCTTATTCTTGTACAGTTGGACGGAAGCAAAACGACCTCATCAAATGTTCCTTCACTCTTGAAATCTCTTGTGGAAAGTTTCTCTCATATGTTCCCTAAAGATATCATCATACAAGAGTGTCATCAAAGGCTGCCACCAAATCAAGAGTTTCGACACCAAGTAGATCTTGTTAAAGGATCTATGCTACATCACAATTCGGCCTATGGAATGAATCACTTGGAGTTAGTCATGATCATGATGGAGCATGAGAAGCTATATGGAAACTTGGAGAAGAATCAATTCCTCACGTTCAAAGTGGTATGCCTTGGGTATGACTTATCAAGAGAAGGAATCCAAGTGGATAAAGAGAAGGTGAAAGCAAACCGAGAATGGCTCATACGTGCATCTATTCATGAGAGTCACTTGAATGAACCAAGTCATTTGCTAAAAGAAGATGCTTTAATAAGATGGAATATGCTAGTTAACATGCTTGAATCAAGAGTACTTGGGTTTGAGTATATCCAAGCGTTGTATGAAGAAGATGATGATTTAAAGAAATATATGAGGTATGTAAGGAGCATCATCAACAACTCTTTCATATTAGTCATGGATTTCTTTTCAAGGGAACTCAACTATGTATTCCAAAGGGTAGTACTCGTGAAGTCTTGATCTTGGAAGTACATGGAGGATCTCTATTTGATCATTTGGGTATTAAGACGACGTATTTCAAGATGAAAGAGTATTATTTTTGGCCTAGTATGATCAAGGATATTGAGTATGTAATCAAACGTTGCAATGCTTGTGATCTTTTCAAAGCTCATGAAGATATCAACTTGAATCTCATGGTTGAAGTGCCAAGGATTCAAAGAAGTCAAGAGGCTATAGTCGTTGATGATCATTCAAAGATGGATCGTTTCATACTATGTCATATTTCTTATGATGAAGGCAAAGTTGTGAAACTATACTTTGAAGTTGTGAAGTTATATGGGATTTCTACATCCATGGTGAATAATCGAGAATCAAAGTCCTATATTGTCAATGGGTTATTTTGGAAGAAGTTGATCAAGTTTAGTAAAGGAGTCTATCATGACTTCAAAGCCTTTAAGCCTTTAAGTCAATGGTGAATAATGATAGTTGCATACTGTGATTGTTGATTAGACAATAGTCACAATACATTGACAGTGCAAGACAAATACGGTCACAGGTTGTTTGAGACTTCTTTTCACTGCATCCTTCAAGCTATCAAACATAGTTCATAGCAAATCAAGCGTTCGTGACACACCTTCAAGTCACCTCCTTTGTACTTGTTGATCCTCCAACAGCCTAATCTAGGATGCAATCTGTAACATATGCAACCCAAACATTTCAGCTTGATTGGACAGTTCTAAGGTCCAAATAGGAAATAATAACTTCAGGTGCAATAATTCTCTTTTGAAATCTGATTATGAAATGAACATTCACTTTGTTTAAAAAAAAATTTTAAAAAAAATACAACATTCAAATGAAAAGAAAGGCCTGAACGCAACTGTAAGAAAATAACAATTGATAGGAACTTTCCAAACCAAATGTAATTCTCTCAAATATAGTCCAAACAGCTAAATCAACCTAAATTTAAAGTGAATGATTTATATACACAAAGGTTGTAAAGAATTTCATCTCTCAAGTATTATGCTAAGTATGTATGTTTGTTGTTGGATCAATATCAATACATACTTGGCATTATACTTGAGAGATTCAATTGTTAAGTGTTAAACCTAGACAGAAATTAGAGGTAATAAATCTTGGCAATACTCTAATGTACAATTTGATGTGATCACACCAATTACAACATCTGAAATCAGGAAGGCAGTGGCAGCATTTTGATGGGGGAAAATCACCAGAGACTAATGGTTTTGACAGTAATTTCCATAAATACGTTACAGAGATACTTACTAAAATCTTGAAAAATCTAACAGGGATAACATGACAAATTGCCAATACTGTACAAGAGTTGCTCAAAGGCAAAATGAAAAAAAAAATTTAAATGATAAAATGAACAACAACAACAATTATTATTATTATTATTATTATTATTATTATCATTATTGTTATTATTATTATTGTTGTTATTATTATCAGGAACTATTATTATTATTGACAAATAAAATCTTAATTTCAAAATTGTAATTACTAACGTATATGATGCATAATTGATGGCCTTATGCATCAAGGTCAACCATGGAGACATCTAATACTCACCTAGAAGGAAGAAGAGCTCAAGTCTCTCATATATCTCTCTACTTGGAAGGGATCAACTCATGTGGTCGTATACGTTTGCTCCTTAATTCAAGGACCATGAAGCTATCATAGAAGTCATCCTAGAGAGGATTATTCTACATTCCAAGAGCTTTCATATGGTTCAAGAATCTTTAAGTTTGGATGAGAATCCAAGGAGTTATCATCATTTGAAATCTAGTTTAGTTCATTGTTTTCTTTATGATGTAATCATTAGAATAGATGATGTAAGCCTCAAGGGGCCTATTTCTTGATTTGTGCACGTTTAGGGAGGGCTAGGATTACTATAAATACCCCCCTTAGGCCTCTTGTAATCTCATTCATTCAATATATCAAATACAAAGTAAACACACGGTGTTGTTTTCTCTCTAGCTTTTGTGCTAGTTTTCGTTTCTCTTGAGGGAGTTTCGAAGTTATCCCCTTCTTCTAGCTAAGGTTGGCATCCTTAGTGGTGAAAGGAAGGAATTGAAGGTCTCTTGAAGGTGGTGTGGCTATATCCTTCCAAGAGTCTTCGAAAGCCATCATCTATCCATCGTTCATTCATCCATTTATCATCCATTTCGTGTTATTCATCAAGAATTCAACAAGAATTCATCAAGCATTCAACAAGAAGCATTTGTTCTTCATCATCACGTCCAAGCTTCATTCGTTCGTCATCATTCATCATTCGTTTATCCATTCGTTCATCATTTCTATTCTTTTGGTAATCATCTTTCATAGTTCTTTCCATCCTTTTTATCCATTTCTATTCCATTTTTGGTTCTTTGGAACTTTGAGAAAGGAGATTCCTATCTTCGTTTTTAAAGATCCTTAGATATTGTGTAATGAGATCATCCCTTGGTCTCATTATGCATCAAATTTGGTATCAGAGCTTAGGAGTTTGAATCTCTTAGTTCTTGAAACAATCTTTTTACAATCTTTCCCTCTCCCACACGTTCCCCATCACACGTCCATCACAAAATTTCATTCCCCATCATCTCTCCATCACACGCCACCCATAAAGTTCTTCCAAGAACTCATCAAGAACCCATCAAGAACTCATAAAGAATCATAAACTCCACAAAGAACCCGTGAGCCCAAACACAAATCCAACCAATTCCCCCTCACGTCCCTTCTATGCTAACCATCCTACCATGAGTTTCTTGTGATCTTTTGAATCAAGATTGGTTCTAATGGATTGCAAAAGGTCCAGCAAGAATTCCCAACATGAGCTACAATGTTTGAAGCAACAAATCGATGATCTTGCCAAGCAAATGGAAGAATGTGGGATTCTTCCAAAGGGGTCAAGAAGCACAAAATCACGTGTGGTTCACTCTTCTAAGGTTGAATATGAAGCACCTTATGCACGGAGTAAACATTCCAACGAAAAGAATGGGAAGAAAGTTCAAGAAGATTTCTTGCCATCCGATTACAAAGGTGACTCCATCAACAATCTTGAAGGAATTAAGCAAGGGAGCATGGATGTACTTGAATATACAATAGAGTTCAAGTGGCAACTATGGAAGAATGGTCTTAAGGAGGACGATCCACACATTTTGGTATACTACTTTCTTGGTCTTAATGATTACATTCGTGTTGTTGTAAATCATCTTCTCACAAACTTGGAAGAGTCAAGTTCTTTAGCTCTCGATGTTGAAAGACAAAGGAGATGTTGTCATTGCCAAAGTTTAGGTCACATTGATTTGGAGTGTCCTAACAAGAAGAAAGATGTGTCTTTGGTTGAGTACCAAACACATGATAACAAACCATTTGAAGAGGAAAAGGAAGAGGAAGTTGGCGTTGACATGAAAGAAGAAGAAATTGGGAATATCGCATATGAGGAGGAGAATAAAGAAGAAGAAATTGGGAATGTCGCATATGAGGAGGAGAATAAAGAGGAAGAAAAGGTAGAAGAGGAGCATATGGAAAAGTGGCTTGTGACGAAAGAAGCAAGTGTGGCGTATGAGCATCCAAAAGATATCTACTTAGATCACTTGGTTGAAAGGCCGAAAATTCGAGAGGATGAAATCGCCCAAGTCATCAAGGTACATTGTTTCATGCTAAATGACAAGGGTAAAGTGGTAAGAATAGACTTGGGGAGTGAGAAGCAACGTGAACAACCCACGTTCACGGTGAAGAAACGCAAATCCAAGTCTTATGGTGTTCGAGAATTGATCGGAAGAAAGTTTAAGAAGTTCATCAAAGGAATCTATGATGACTTCAAAGCTTTCAAGAAGAAAGTCTTTGTGAAGAAGGCAAGTAAGAGTTGATTTTCCAAAGTTTGAGGACAAACCTTTTCAACTGGGGGTGTATGATGCATAATTGATGGCCTTATGCATCAAGGTCAACCATGGAGACATCTAATACTCACCTAGAAGGAAGAAGAGCTCAAGTCTCTCATATATCTCTCTACTTGGAAGGGATCAACTCATGTGGTCGTATACGTTTGCTCCTTAATTCAAGGACCATGAAGCTATCATAGAAGTCATCCTAGAGAGGATTATTCTACATTCCAAGAGCTTTCATATGGTTCAAGAATCTTTAAGTTTGGATGAGAATCCAAGGAGTTATCATCATTTGAAATCTAGTTTAGTTCATTGTTTTTTTATGATGTAATCATTAGAATAGATGATGTAAGCCTCAAGGGGCCTATTTCTTGATTTGTGCACGTTTAGGGAGGGCTAGGATTACTATAAATACCCCCCTTAGGCCTCTTGTAATCTCATTCATTCAATATATCAAATACAAAGTAAACACATGGTGTTGTTTTCTCTCTAGCTTTTGTGCTAGTTTTCGTTTCTCTTGAGGGAGTTTCGAAGTTATCCCCTTCTTCTAGCTAAGGTTGGCATCCTTAGTGGTGAAAGGAAGGAATTGAAGGTCTCTTGAAGGTGGTGTGGCTATATCCTTCCAAGAGTCTTCGAAAGCCATCATCTATCCATCGTTCATTCATCCATTTATCATCCATTTCGTGTTATTCATCAAGAATTCAACAAGAATTCATCAAGCATTCAACAAGAAGCATTTGTTCTTCATCATCACGTCCAAGCTTCATTCGTTCGTCATCATTCATCATTCGTTTATCCATTCGTTCATCATTTCTATTCTTTTGGTAATCATCTTTCATAGTTTTTTCCATCCTTTTTATCCATTTCTATTCCATTTTTATACCAGAATAAGGTTAATCTGTATCTGAATGGTATGTCTGCTTTACAGTCAGAACATTAACCAATCAGACAATCAACTACATTCTCTACTGAACTTGAATCTAATCATTTGACAGTTCAGTGCCCAAAACTGGAATTCATACGAGCATGAATTTTATGCTATTAAATTCAAGACAAGAGTACAAAAAGATGAAGATATTGAATACAAGATAGTCCAGCTAGTGTGTAGCTACAAGCTATAAGCAAATCTCAGAAGTCAGAAGACTAAAAGGGAACAAGAAAGTTGTAACAATCAATAAGGACAAGGAGGGGAATCAAAGGGACATGCAAGAGAAATCCTAGAAGTTTTCTCTATTAGGAAGTGAAATATGTGGCTTCCATCAGCAAATTAAAGGAAAACTTCTTATATAGCTACATGGTTATGCACCACAAGATTTTCTAGTAAATTTTTTGATAGATAAAATCTGGCCAACATGACACTTAGGACACTCTTCAGCTAAGGTCATACAAATGATCTTGGATTTCTAGTTTAGTTAACACTGCCAAATTCCTTTTTTTTTTCTTGGTAACACTCAGTTTAAGTCATAATTAATTTTATTCACAAACTACACTTGCAAGTTGGGTACAAAACCTCAAGTTTTCATAAGGAGAATCAAGCCCATGATACATTTAGGGAATGCCACTACCCTATTCCGACATCATCAGAAGAACCAAACCAATCAAACCTAACTTCAACTTGATATCTCTAGGTGATTTGATCTAATATATTCCTTCAGATCTCAACATCTAAAATCTGAAAGGAAAATTCTGAATCATGATCTGCAGCACTTCAAAATATCTGATACTTAACAAAATCTACTGACATCAATAGAGATGTTGGCCACGGGAATTGCTAAGGCCCAAGCAGCTACTTCACTCAACGTCAACCCAAATTTCTTAGTCAACAATAGTCAAATCAGACAAGACGAATGCCTTCTAAATTAGAGGGATACCAAGAGCATGGCATGAGGCATCGATTGTGCAATGGATTCAAAGAGCTCCGATAGATTAGCAGCTCAACAACATTCTTTCTTTTTTTTTTTTCATTCTCGAAAAATCATTGATAAGAGTAAAGCAATGAATTATACTTGCATCGGTACTAAGAGACAATGGGTTGGCAATGTAGCCAATGCAAAGCTGAGTCAGCATGTAAAACTATGAAGCATTAGCTAATGAACAACATACACAAACAGATTAACATTCTCAAAGCTAAACAAATCAATGAAACTGAAAAATGATTTTTTTTTTTTCCTCCATTAAACCACTTAGAACATAAAATTGAGGATCCATTATAAAATAGCCAAGCAGATTTGCATCAGACAACTCCATATGCAAGCAGTCCAAATTGAGATCTAGATGGAATAGAATCATTGAAAAGAATAGAGAGATCAATGAGATAACAAACCGTAAAATGGCTATTGACATGCTTGATCCTCATATGTATCAGATTACCCACTAAAATCAATCTAAAACGTACCTTGATGGCTTCAATAAAAAAAGCTGTGGTTGATTGATGAATGATACTATTAGTTGGGGAAAAAAATAAAAAATATCACCTAGTGGAAACACTCAACATCACAATTAGGACTAAAGGTTATTAACAAATAAGCCTTTCAACCATTACCAAAAACAAAAAAATAAAAAATAAAAAAAAAAAATAAAGTCGCTGAGCAAATACTCAGACATATACATGATCAAGAGCCCTAGTTGCTTTTGACCATATGTTATTGGAGCAAACACTGTTTAAAGTTTCAAGCATTAAAATTCAATGGTGTTAACATCTTTAGTGTAGCCAATTGGGTTAGAGGATTGAGATGAAATTCTGATAGTGAGAACCTTAGGCATCATTAAATGATGCATCTTCTACAAAAATCTAGCACTTTGTCAACGAGTTCATGCCAACAATGAGTATACAAGCAATGCATGAATGTAGGCTGGAAGGCCATACATTGCTAGGGTCTTCTATGAATTCCACCTAAATATATTGTCCATCAAAAGACCTTATTCAGTCCCTCTCTGTACACCATGTTTCCCCTGATAAGGCAAATATCTCACCTCTATGTTGTTATCTCATGGCTCATGAGTAGTGAGTACAGGGTTAAAAGAACAAGTTGGCTGTGAGAACCAGTTTTGAAAATTAGAGGAGGAAAATCTTAAGCTATAACACACAAAGATAACAGGATATAGTGCGTCAGAGAGAGCCAAGTATTCACGAGACAGGAGGAGGTGCTATAGGAGTGGGTCGAACTTGCAACCTAATAAAATAAAACAAAACAAAGAGAAACTATTAGTTTGCTAACCTCATATAGTTCAACAAGAATGATTGACATCGAAATATGCACAGAACTCAAAAAGAATGGGGTGTCTAATCTTGGAATTGCATCTGAGGGTGTTGAGCTAAGAGGATAAGGTTGGGCCTGGGTCTATAATCAAAAGAAATTTATGTTAATAGACATGGGAAAGAACAGGTCTGAGGAAGAACATGGACAAATTCCCAACTATACTACAGATTACAGGAAACTTGGTGTAGCTTAAAGGTCGGCTGCATCGACTGTAATGTACCCCAAAATCAACAAAGCCACACACCTATAAGATTATATAAACATATGTACAAACATATTGTCACATATTTCAGCATCACCATGGGCAGTTCGACTATCCATTGAGAACAGATACATAAACAACTGAGTGACTTTGGCCACAGGGACAGGTAATAAACCAGTTCCCACGCTTGCCTCTCTATATATTGTCATGACCCCATCCACAATAAGAAACACGGATGTAAGGAAATGATGATACCTGATTTTTCATATAAATAGGCTATGAAACATGTAATAGAAATTTATTCATGGAGTAGAATTTAGCCCAGGAAGAAAAGGACATTATACATATTGAACCAAAATACCGAACCATAATTCACCAAATTCGCACTGCCTTTTTTTTTTCCTGAAACGACATCATACACTGGAGAAACCAACTGTAGACCTCACATTAAACTGCATGCAGTTTGGAATTCTGCTGGAAAATCCCCTTGTATTATGGCTCATTGGGATTGGCCTCCTACAAATAAGACTTGTAGTTGTTGCATTTGGGGATTAATATAATAATTTATTGATAAATTTCTACTTAATCCCCAATTAATTACTCGCATTCATTATTCACTATATTTTGCATCACTATTCTACTCATGATTCATAAGTACAAATGAAAAAATCAAATCCATTATTTATATGGTTGAATCATTCTTAATTTGGTATGGTCTTTGGCTGAAAGGAAAAATATCCTCTAGGTTATGGTAAATCAATACTGGCCAACTGAACTTTGTCAAAATAATTAGCTCATAAAGATCTCAACTTGATGAGCAATGATAGCAACACTCAACATAATTCCATTAATCTTGGCTTAACTTTAAGTTCCCTTCCCTTCCAAGTCCCAGCTCCCCTGCTTTAGTTTCCCTCTTTAGTTAAAGTTACATATTTATTTGTCTAACATGATTACTTCTGGATGACACATCTAAGCTACCTGCACAATGCCCTTATAATTTATACTAAAAAATCATCGATAATAAGTTACTTAGGATAAGTTTAAAAGAACAAACCATGAATCAATACCTAGGAGTGAAGAGATTACCTTATAAACATAAGAACACTCCTTGCCAGTTTCCTCTAATCGTGCCCAGTGGACACTAATTACTCTTTGGCAATTAGTACTAGAAGACAACAAACCAAAGTCAAGTATATTAGGAAATCGAAACTCCAGTAGGTACAACCAAATTTACTAATTACCCTAGATCAATATATATTATTAGTGTATATTACTAAGTCTTAGTGGCTTGTGCTATCTCTATTAGTAACGTTCCATGGGGACTTATCTGTTGCATCCAACACTTACCATGGACCACGAACATCATAAGCCATAAATAGTCTAACTTAATAAGAACATTCAGGGCAATATAATAATCCCATTTTACTATCTATTTGCCAAAGCACAAAAGAGATGGAGCGTAGAAAAATTGAGTACAGAGCAAAATTTGAAAGAGAGAGGGAACTCGCCACTGTAACTTCCGCCAAACAAAAATAGAGCCTAGAAAATCGAGTTCATATATAAACGCTAAAGCTGGAAATTCTAAAATGCAACAACCAGATGGGATAGAAATCAAACAATATGATACCTATATTTTTAATTACGATATGTTTAGGAGGATGATCAAGTGCACGATTTTGACATGCAACCAACCCAATTCGTGTTTTATGGCAACATCAGTACCCAACAGTTAATATTGAATTATTGACATAGGTGCATTTGACAAGAGCCAATTTTGTAGCATCCAACACAAACTGACACAAGCGACTACAAACATGAGCAAGCACGAAGTAAGAACATGCTGGTTACCACATCAAATTACAAATACCTTGTGCAACTTCTTCACTATTAATTCGATAGTTCCACATGCCTCAGTAATAGCACGCTTAAATCAAGACCTTCTAACAAGCAGTGCATGGTTGGGAGCGAGAGAGGAGGAGAGCGCATGGCTAATCTGAGGAATTCTTTCAACTTTAAATCTGCAATCGTACCGTGGCTATGGATTGGCATGCCAATCCATGCAATCGTACAGTTGGCTAATATGAGGAATTTTCATCTATGAGGAATTCATTTGTCTTTGAATTCTTTTAACTTCAACTTGCACGAGGAGGAGATTCAAAGACAAAAGTTTACCGCATGAGATAATCAAAGAGGAACAGTGGCTATGGATGAAACTGATAGGGTTTATGTGACCAGATAGACGGGTCTTGGACATGGAACAAAATATGGGCATAGATGAAAATTGATATTTGTGATAAGGGCATATATGGAATTCAACATTTACGACATAGTTTGGATTAGCTGCTTTTAATATAGTTTTGGATATTGAAGCCCTATACCAAGTTTGAAGATGATTTAAGCTTGTTGACGATACCCTTCATTCCAATCTAGTGGCTAACTATGTCTTATCTTATTGGTAATCTAAGAAGGTATCCTTTAAGCGTGTTGTTACTTGTGTAACTAGTCTATTGGGGGTTTGAGTTGGAGGCGATCTACAACATTTTTGACATTTGTTCTCGTTCCTACCTTAGTGTTATTTTTTTGGGGTGTTCGTTTTTTTTTGCACACCCCAAAAATTGACGAACAGACAGCTGCTGAAAATACTGGCCGTAAGTATCTAGGGATGGAAATACTGGACAATATCTATGGGCTGAATTTGAAAGTAATATCTGTGTAAACCTGTATCCAAATGCTGCAAGTCATGGTTCATTATACAAAAAATTGCTCGGAGGTACCCCAATATTTGGGAAAACTATTTTTTGGTACCCCAACTTTTCAAAACTCATTTTGAGATACCCTTAATTTTTGGGTTAGTAATTATTAGGTGCTTTTCCGGTGATCAATTTTATTAAGGGATCGAAATACCCTTGTTCTTCCATTCTGGAAGAAATACCCTTGAAGAAGAAGAATAATAAAGATATTTCGGTCACTTAATAAAATTGATGGCCGGAAAAGCATCGAATAATTAGTAACCCAAAAATTAAGGGTACCTCAAAATGAGTTCTGAAAAGTTGGGGTACCGAAAAATAATTTCCCCAAATATTGGGGTACCTCCAAGTAATTTTTTGTTCATTTCATTATATGAAAGGAAGTTCTGTGCATGTACATGGTGGTGGCAATGCATGAATTTGAAAGACTCCATAAAACTTGTCGACATTTTAGGACAGTTGGAGTCGTGATCTTTAAACATAACTTAGAAGCTTTAATTTTTGAACTCTTGCATATGAATTTTTTTTGGTAAATTTGGGGGATAGAAATTGCTGGCTGGGATTCTAGTTGGCTGGCTGGTTACATTTTAAAAGTATTTAAGGCATCTCCTGGTCTTTACAGGTGGTCCTAAGTGGGATTTGTGGAGGTACTGAACTAATTTTGACATAGTCAGCTTCAGGCATTTACATACGTTAAATTTTGGTTTCTCTCACTTTAGTGGTAGTCATGTACAAGTAAAAATCTTTAGCGAGATCAAATGAATCACTAATGATAAAGATGTCAAGAGAATTTGAAAAAGAAAGGTAACAACATGTGGTTACTCTAAGTTACTCTAAGTTAACAGTCTTTGCTGGTTGTATTAAGTTTAGATATGTATTCATTTTATGAAGGAGGTGTAGGTTCATATTCCTATTCCCATTCCTATAACTCACCCCCCCCCCCCCCCCCAAACCCCCCAAAACACTTGTTTGAATTATTCTTTCCATTTATTTCTTCTCTTGTTAAATAAAATAGGTGGCTTATGTGCTTGGTCAAATGCAAAACAAAGCGGGCGTCAGCTGCCCTCATTAGGGTTCTGAAAGACAACGCCGAGCACCCAATGGTCAGGCATGAAGCTGCCGAAGCTCTGGGTTCCATTGCAGGTTTGGTTTTTCAAACTGTTTCAACAAATACCCTTCTTCTACTCAAGATCTCTCTCTCTCTCTCTCTCTCACACACACACACACACACACACACACACACATATATATTATGTATTCATAATCATACGATGCTGAGTTAAATATGTTTCTTCATTCATTTATTCAAGGGCACATGAAACATGACATCATATGTATATGCATATGTATATGGAGGGAGTCTTGTTTTATCATTGTGTGTGCCAAATTTTTGACTTGGTGTGATTTCTGTAGATGAGGGAAGCATAGCACTTCTTGAGGAATTCACAAAGGACCCTGAGCCTATAGTCTCACAGAGTTGCCAGGTTGCTCTCAGCATGCTTGAGTTTGAAAAATCAGGCAAATCATTTGAGGTGCTATTATGATCTATGCCTTCGAAAACAAAGCCCAAAAATTTTCTCATTTTTCCCGGTGTTGACATTAGAAATGTTGGCTTGGCTTTTTTGCAGTACCTGTTTATGCGAAATCCTGTTGCTGAGGAAGTTGCTTCAAAAATATATACGGGGATCCTAAGTTAAGTTGCTAACCATTTCTATTTGAGCCAGAATCATTGTTGCTGCAAGATTAAAGCTCGAGGTGTATTCATTTGTTATACTCCTTGTATTGTAATATGAGAACTCATTTTGTGATCAATTGATGTATATAAGCTCACCAATGTACTGAATCAAGCAAGCTTATAACATCACAAAGGACACCAATATCTCGGGATAGCCAATAACCACAACAATATGATGCAATAAGCATCAAGGAGCGAAAAACAAATGAATGAAAAGATAGATACAAGTATTTCCTCACTTGTTACAGTACATAAACACCTACAAGTGAAAAGAATACCCGGGCAAGCTAAGGACCTCGTTTGGTTACAGAATCTAATCACCTTCCAAATGAGATCACAACAAGTCCACACAACACCACTAGATTGCCAAATCTAGCTACTGGAGTGGAAAATGAGAGTTTGAGAAACTCACAAACGAAAAGCTCAAAGCTTTCTTTGGGTTTTGTATTTCGTAAGATCTGAAGTGAAGTGGTCAATACAATGATACATATACTCGGCTGAAACAAGGGAAAAGGCAGCCAAGCAAGCAAGTAAGGAGCTCAAACTAACTAGAGTGAGGTTTCCTAATGACGAAGAAACCTCCTAAACGTGGTTAATTAAGCTAATTACAAATGATTAAAGCTAATACATGTCTTCACTATGAAGTACTCGACCATCATTGGACCAACCATGGATGATCACAGCCCTCCACTTGGCACTTCCTCATTGGAGGATCTTCATTCACAGAGACTCCAATCCATGCAAGACAAGTGAAGAAACACAAGTGGTTTTGTTCCAAAATGGCGGGAACTCAGCAAGGACCTCCAATACTATTAGGGAAAACTGGACCTCCTGAGAAAAGACCAAAAATGCCCTTGAAAACATGCAAAAATATCAAGGCTGCCCAAGTAAAGGACCTTTACCGCTGTCCAGATAAAGGGCCTTGCCGCACGTCAAAAATAGAACAGTTGTGCAGGAGCCCGAATGACCTTCACTGTTGAGATATAGAGACAAGCAGTGAGGACATCACATGGGGTGAATGTCCTTGGCCTCCCTCGACACTAATGCCCTTCTTAATTATAGCCACCAAGTGATAACACTCTTGAATCAACTGGATTTGTGGAGGCTGATTCCCATCATCCCCCCCAAGTTGGAAAGAGTTTGCCCTCAAACTTGGTAATTCTTCTCCTTCAGCATAATAAGGCTTCAAATCAGAAACATTGAACATAGCACTTCCTCCATAATCATCTGAAAGTGCCAGCTTGTAGGCATTGTCTCCCACCTTCTCCAACACTTCAAAAGGACCATCTGCCCTGGGAACCAACTTGCCCTTCCTTCTAGATGGAAAACGATCCTTCCTGAGATGGATCCACATGAGATCCCCAGATTGGAAAACCACCTTTCTCCTACTCTTGTTAGCGAGATTGGAAGCTTTCTCATTGAACTTGGCTATCTTTTCTAGGACATGTTGGTGTAGCTCCTAAATCTCCTTGGCTCTCACACTAACATCATGGCTGAACCTGGTTGAGGTAATTATGGGAGCCAAATCCATAGGGGTGATTGGATTCTGATGTATCCCAGCCAAAACAAATGGATTCTCTATTCAGCTAGGAACATCAATGTGGTTTAGTGTCCCAATTTAAGCTCAGTAACAACCCAGATGGTTCGATCAACAACAATGAACGAAGATAACAACTAAAATAGAGGATAGAACAAGTGAAAATCAATCAATACAGACTCACCATGATCGATTATCACAAGGGCTCCTTAATGTCCTTCTTGGTTACAGATTCACCTTCCAAGAATTCGATTAAGCTTTACCAATCACCTACTTGACCAGCCAAATCAAGTTACAGTAGTAGAAATGAGAGTTGAGGGAAACTCACAACCTTGAGAGCAAGAAGCTTCTTGAATTTTAGGGTAATATTCAGATTGATTGTCCAAAACCGATTACAAAGGGGGTTTATATATACCCAACAGAATATTGTAACTAATCCAGGTAATTAGGGGTTTCTTGAGCAAAAAGAAAACCTCCTAATTTGACTTAAAGAAGCTAATAACGTTTTATTATATTAGCCAATATATTTCAAACATAAGCAGCTCCGGATGAACGTCCTTTACCCGTATCTAGAACGTGGTGTGTGAACGTCCTTCAGTTCGAGCAAATGATAGGATAAGTGAATGTCCTTCATTCTGAGCAAATTGGCCACTATGTCTAGAAGATTGAAGTAAGCACTGGAGAGGCTTCACGAGGTGAAGGACATTGGCCTGCAAAACGATCAACTCCCTTCTTGGTTTCACCCACAACCAAATAACAAGCTTGGATGACTTGAGCATGCTTGGCCTGATTCCCATCATCCCCCCCAAGTTGAGAAAAGTTTGTCCTCAAACTTGGAAGACCTTCATCCTTAGCATAATAAGGCCTCAAGTCAGACACGTTGAATGTGGCACTTCCTCCATACTCATCCGAAAGTTCAAGCTTGTAGGCATTGTCTCCAACTTTTTCCAGCACTTCAAATGGTCCATCAGCCCTTGGAACCAATTTACCTTTCCTCTTAGATGGAAAACGATCCTTCCTTAGGTGAATTCAAACAAGATCCCCAGGTTGGAAAACCATCTTTCTTCGGTTCTTGTTGGCTGAATTGGAAACCTTCTCATTGAAATTGGCTATCTTCTCTCGGACTTGTTGATGTAGTGCTTGAATCTCCTTGGCTCTCACACTAGCGTCATGGCTAAACCTGGTTGAGGTAATAATAGGGGCCAAATCCATAGGGGTGATTGTATTTTTCCCATATACTACTAGAAATGGAGACAAACCAATAGCCTTGCTAGGAGCTCTATTAAATGCAAACTCAGCATGAGGTAGCAAAGTGTTCCATCCCCTCTTATTTTTGTTGACCAAGGACCTTAGAAGTGTACCAAGGGTCCTATTGGTAACCTCTGTTTGACCATCTGTTTGGGGGTGACATGCAGTGCTGAATTTGAGTTGGGTACCAAGCTTCTTCCATAAAGTTACCCAAAAATGGCTCAAGAACTTGGCATCCCTATCCGAGACCATAGATTTAGGGATTCCATGCAACTTAACCACCTCTTGGAAGTACAACTCAGCAACTTTCATAGCATCATAGGTAGTGTGACAAGGAATAAAATGGGCCATCTTAGAAAAACGATCAACAACTACCATAATAGAGTCTTTACCTCTAAGCGTTCTAGGCAACCCAATAATGAAGTCTAAGCTGATATCTTCCCAAGGACCTTCAGGAATGAGCAGTGGTGTGTAAAGTCCTTGAGGCAGACTGTGACTCTTCGAAAGCTGGCAGATTGAACACCTCCTGATCAGATGCTCAACATCCTTCTTCATTTTAGGCCAATAGTAATGTTCCTTCATCATCAAGGTAGTCTTCTCAATCCCAAAATGTCCTGCCGAACTACCTCCATGAACCTCCAAGATGAGAAGTTCACGTAAGCTGCTCTTTGGAATGCACAATTTATCTCCCTTAAAGAGAAACCCATGCTCAAGGTGGAATAAACCTTGGGGTCGCTGTTGACATGCTTCATAATCCTCTTTGAAATCTTCATCTTCCGGATACAAAGCCTTGATTTGATCAAAGCCAAGCACTCTAGAATCCAGAACATGTAACAGAAGGAACTTCTTTGACAGTGCATCAACTCCTTTGTTCATATGACCGGTCTTGTGATGGATCATGAAATAATATGCAAGGTCATCTACCTGCCTTTGGATCTCCTGGGTATCATTGGGGGTCATGCAGTAAGCTGATTTATTAGGGAGTATTGACCTAGGTATGAGGTCAATCTTGTGTTGGATATCTCTCTTGGGAGGCAAACCAGAGGGCATCTCTTCAGGAAACACAAAGGAATAGTGTTCCAAAAGAGGGGTAAGAAGGGGGTGGCTATTTGTGGAGCTTAGGCTTGTGTTTTGGTTTAGGAGAATAAGGTCCTTATGTTCATGAAACTCATGGTGTTCAGCAACCAAGAGTCTGATCAAATTGGGTTCAACAACCACATTCTCCTTGGGTTTCGAAAGTTGGGTAGGTTTGAGGGGTACAAGGGTAATCTTCTTGTGGTCAGACACAAAGGTATATATGCTGGCTCTTCCATCATGATGCACATCTCTATCAAACAACCAAGGTCTACCAAGAAAAACATGACAAGCATCCATAGGTAATATGTCACACCAAAGTGAATCTTGAAAGGATTTACCTATAGATAAATTCACCAAGCATATCTGATTCACGTGAATGCCCTTGCCTTGATTAAGCCACTGGATAGTATAAGGAGCCGGATGAGGGTTGGTTTGCAACCTCAACTTGTTCACCATGGACTGTGAGGCGGCATTGGTGCAACTTCCTCCATCAATAATCAACAAACACACCTTCCCATTGATAGTACATCGTGAATGAAAGATGTTCTCCCTTTGCTCCTGTCCCTCTTGCATAGAAGAACTACTAAGAACTCTCCTCACCACCAACATTTCCCCTTCATCTGGTTCTTCAATCACCTCATCATAAACTGGTTCACCCAATAATTCCTTCTCATACTCCTCTTCCAAATCTAGTTCAGGTGCAACGAACAAGGCAGTTTGGTATTCCATAAGTGACACCACTCGTTTATTAGGACATTCAGATGCAATGTGTCCTAATCCTTAGCACCTAAAACACCTTCGAGGACTGTAGGTTTTGGGTTCAATAGGGGTAGGCTTTGTTGGGGTATATGGCTGGGTATTTTGTGGGGGTTTAGGGGTTGGAAATTTGGACGGGTAAGGCTGTTTTTGTGGAGGGTGGTTTGGGTTCTGAAATGGATATGAACGTGTTTGAGGTTGGGGTTTATGGGTTACTTCCTTCCCTTTGTTTCTCTTTTGCAACTCAACCTTGTGTGCCAATGAACTCAACTCATCAGGTGTAGAATAAGGATGCAATTCCACAACATTTTTAATCCTTTCATCCAATCCAGAGAGATACCTCACAAGGGTTTGAGGTTCATCTTCCTTGAGGTCACATCTCCAAAGCAAATGCTCAAATTCCTTAGTGTATTCTTCAACTGATTTGTTACCTTGAATCAAGTGTTGGAGCTTCACGTAATTGTCCTTGAGGTAACTAGCTGGAAGGAACTTTGCTTGAAGCTTCTTCTTCATTTTCTCCCATGAACGCACCTTCTCCTTTCCTATAGAAACCCTTTTCTTCTGCAAATTAGTCCACCAAATAGAGGCATGTTTTCTCAATTTCAAGGCAATGATTACCTTCTTATCGTTTGGAATGTCCTTGAGATCAAAGACCCTCTCCACTGTTTGTAGCCAATCTAAGAAAACCTCAGGGTCAAGGTCTCCTTCAAACTCAGGAATGTCAACCTTGAAATCAAGCCTTTCTTCCTGTGGTGCTCGTCTTCTGCGATGGTTTCGTACCCCAATGTCCTCATCCCCAAATGGATTTCCCGAATCAGAATCAACCTCCTCTGAATCCTGGAGCTCTTCTCGGCGTAGATACATATAATGTTTCAATTGATTAGAAAGGAACTTCACTCGCTGCTCTAATTCCTCCTTCTCTTTCATAAGTTGCTCTTGATTTTGGGAAACTTAACCAGATGACATTGCTAAAAACAGAGTATGAAAGGAAATTGAACAAAACCTCCACAAAGACAGAAATCTAGCTCTGATACCAAATTATGATGTATCCCAGCCAAAACAAATGGATTCTCTATTCAGCTAGGAACATCAATGTGGTTTAGTTTCCCAATTTCAGCTCAATAACAACCCAGATGGTTCGATCAACAACAATGAACGAAGATAACAACTAAAATAGAGGATAGAACAAGTGAAAATCAATTAATACAGACTCACCATGATCGATTATCACAAGGGCTCCTTAATGTCCTTCTTGGTTACAGATTCACCTTCCAAGAATTCGATTAAGCTCTACCAATCACCTACTTGACCAGCCAAATCAAGTTACAGTAGTAGAAATGAGAGTTGAGGGAAACTCACAACCTTGAGAGCAAGAAGCTTCTCGAATTTTAGGGTAATATTCAGATTGATTGTCCAAAACCGATTACAAAGGGGGTTTATATATACCCAACAGAATATTGTAACTAATCCAGCTAACTAGGGGTTTCTTGAGCCAAAAGAAAACCTCCTAATCTGACTTAAAGAAGCTAATAACGTTTTATTATATTAGCCAATATATTTCAAATATAAGCAGCTCCGGATGAACGTCCTTTACCCGTATCTAGAACGTGGTGTGTGAACGTCCTCCAGTCTAAGCAAATGATAGGATAAGTGAATGTCCTTCATTTTGAGCAAATTGGCCACTATGTCTGGAAGATTGAAGTAAGCACTGGAGAGGCTTCACGAGGTGAAGGACATTGGCCTGCCAAACGATCAACTCCCTTCTTGGTTTCACCCACAACCAAATAACAAGCTTGGATGACTTGAGCATGCTTGGCCTGATTCCTATCCCTCCCATACACTACTTGAAATGGTGACAAACCAGTAGCCTTGCTAGGAGCTCGGTTGAATGCAAACTCAGCATGAGGAAGCAAAGTATCCTATCCTTTCTTGTCTTTAGCAGTGTACCAAGTGTCCAATTGGTGACCTCAGTTTGGCCATCAGTTTGGGGATGACATGCTGTGCTGAACTTGAGTTTGGTACCAAGCTTCTTCCATAATGTCACCCAAAAGTGACTCAAGAACTTTGCATCTCGATCAGAAACCATAGATTTAGGAACTCCATGTAGCCTTACAACTTTCTGGAAGTACAACTCAGCAACTCTCACAGCATCATAAGTAGTATGGCAGGGAATAAAGTGAGCCATCTTTGAAAAACGATCAACAACCACCAAAATAGAATCTTTACCTCTTTGGGTTCTTGGCAACCCAACAATGAAGTATAGACTGATATCTTCCCAAGGACCTTGGGGTATAGGCAGTGGGGTATAAAGACCTTGTGGTAGGCTGTGACTCTTTGAGAGTTGACATAATGAACACCTTTTGACCAAGTGCTCAACGTCCTTCTGCATTCTCGGCCAGTAGTAATGCTCCTTCATCATTAACGTAGTCTTCTCGATCCCAAAGTGACCTGCTAAAGTACCTCCATGAACCTCCAAGATTAGAAGCTCACGTAGGCTAGTCTTTGGGATGCACAACTTGTTTCCCTTAAAGAGAAACCTATGCTCAATATGGAATAAATCTCCTTGGGGCCGCTGCTGACATGCTTCATAAATCTCCTTGAAATCTTCATCTTCCGGATACAAGGCCTTGAGGTGCTCAAAACCAAGCACTCTCGAATCAAGGACATGTAACAAAAGGAACTTCCTTGAGAGGGCATCAGCTCCTTTGTTCAAATGACCGGCCTTGTGGTGGATCATGAAATGATAGGCTTGCATATACTCAACCCATTTGGCATGAAGAGGGTTTAGTGTGTATCCTAGCCAAAACAATTGGATTCTGTAAACAGCCGGGATCATCAATGTGGTTTAGCGCCCCAATTCCAGCACAACAACAACCAAAATGGATCGACCAACAACAATGCACATAGAAAACGACCAAAACAGAGGATAGAACAAGTGAAAATCAATCAATACAAACTCACCATGATCGATTATCACAAGGGCTTCTTAATCTCCTTCTTAGTTACAGATTCACCTTCTAAGAATTCGATTAAGCTCTACTAATCACCTACTTGATCAGCCAAATCAAGTTACAGTAGTAGAAATGACAATTGAGGGAAACTCACAACCTTGAGAGCAAGAAGCTTCTCAAATTTTAGGGTAATATTCAGATTGATTGTCCAAAACCAATTACAAAGGGGGTTTATATATACCCAACAGAATATTGTAACTAATCCATCTAATTAGGGGTTTCTTGAGCAAAAAGAAAACCTCCTAATCTGACTTAAAGAAGCTAATAACGTTTTATTATATTAGCCAATATATTTCAAACATAAGCAGCTCCGGATGAACGTCCTTTACCCGCATCCAGAACGTGGTGTGTGAACGTCCTTCAGCCCGAGCAAATGACATGATAAGTGAATGTCCTTCATTCTGAGCAAATTGGCCGCTATGTCTGGAAGATTGAAGTAAACACTGGTGAGGCTTCACGAGTTGAAGGACATTGGCCTGCCAAACGATCAACTCCCTTCTTTGTTTCACCCACAACCAAATAACAAGCTTGGATGACTTGAGCATGCTTGGCCTGATTCCCATCATCCCTCCCAAGTTGAGAAAAGTTTGTCCTCAAACTTGGAAGACCTTCATCCTTAGCATAATAAGGCCTCAAGTCAGACACGTTGAATGTGGCACTTCCTCCATACTCATCCGAAAGTTAAAGCTTGTAGGCATTGTCTCCAACTTTTTCCAGCACTTCAAATGGTCCATCAGCCCTTGGAACCAATTTACCTTTCCTCTTAGATGGAAAACGATCGTTCCTTAGGTGAATCCAAACAAGATCCCCAGGTTGAAAAACCATCTTTCTTCGGTTCTTGTTGGCTGAATTGAAAACCTTCTCATTGAAATTGGCTATCTTCTCTCGGACTTGCTGATGTAGCGCTTGAATCGCCTTGGCTCTCACACTAGCGTCATGGCTAAACCTGGTTGAGGTAATAATAGGGGCCAAATCCATAGGGGTGATTGGATTTTTCCCATATACTACTTGAAATGGAGACAAACCAGTAGCCTTGTTAGGAGCTCTATTAAATGCAAACTTAGCATGAGGTAGCAAAGTGTCCCATCCCCTCTTATTTTTGTTCACCAAGGACCTTAGAAGTGTACCAAGGGTCCTATTGGTAACCTCCGTTTGACCATCTGTTTGGGGGTGACATGCAGTGCTGAATTTGAGTTGGGTACCAAGCTTCTTCCATAAAGTTACCCAAAAATGGCTCAAGAACTTGGCATCCCTATCCGAGACCATAGATTTAGGGATTCCATGCAACTTAACCACCTCTTGGAAGTACAACTCAACAACTTTCATAGCATCATAGGTAGTGTGACAAGGAATAAAATGGGCCATCTTAGAAAAACGATCAACAACTACCATAATAGAGTCTTTACCTCTGGGCGTTCTAGGCAACCCAATAATAAAGTCTAACCCAATAATAGATTCTTTACCTCTGGACCTTCAGGAATGGGCAGTGGTGTGTAAAGTCCTTGAGGCAGACTGTGACTCATCGAAAGCTGGCAGATTGAACACCTCCTGATCAGATGCTCAACGTCTTTCTTCATTTTAGGCCAATACTAATGTTCCTTCATCATCAAGGTAGTCTTCTCAATCCCAAAATGTCCTGCCAAGCTACCTCCATGAACCTCGAAGATGAGAAGTTCACGTAAGCTGCTCTTTGGAATGCACAATTTATCTCCCTTAAAGAGAAACCCATGCTCAAGGTGGAATAAACCTTGGGGTCGCTGTTGACATGCTTCATAAACCTCCTTGAAATCTTCAACTTCCGTATACAAAGCCTTGATTTGATCAAAGCCAAGTACTCTAGAATCCAGAACATGTAACAGAAGGAACTTCCTTGACAGTGCATCAACTGCTTTGTTCATATGACCGGTCTTGTGATGGATCATGAAATAATATGCAAGGTCATCTACCTGCCTTTGGATCTCCTGGGTATCATTGGGGGTTATGCGTTAAGCTGGTTTATTAGGGAGTATTGACCCAGGTATGAGGTCAATCTTGTGTTGGATATCTCTCTTGGGAGGCAAACCAGAGGGCATCTCTTCAGGAAACACAAAGGAATAGTGTTCCAAAAGAGGGGTAAGAAGGGGGTGGCTATTTGTGGAGCTTAGGCATGTGTTTTGGTTCAGGAGAATAAGGTCCTTATGTTCATGAAACTCATAGTGTTCAGCAACCAAGAGTGTGATCAAATTGGGTTCAACAACCACATTCTCCTTGGGTTTCGAAAGTTGGGTAGGTTTGAGGGGTACAAGGGTAATCTTCTTGTGGTCAGACACAAAGGTATATGTGTTGGCTCTTCCATCATGATGCACATCTCTATCAAACAACCAAGGTCTACCAAGCAAAACATGACAAGTATCCATAGGTAATATGTCACACCAAAGTGAATCTTGAAAGGATTTACATATAGATAAATTCACCGAGCATCTCTGATTCACGTGAATGCCCTTGCCTTGATTAAACCACTGGATAGTATAAGGAGCCGGATGAGGGTTGGTTTGTAACCTCAACTTGTTCACCATAGACTATGAGGAAGCATTGGTGCAACTTCCTCCATCAATAATCAACGAACACATCTTCCCATTGATAGTACATCGTGAATGAAAGATGTTCTCCCTTTGCTCTTGTCCCTCTTGCATAGAAGAGCTACTAAGAACTCTCCTCACCACCAACATTTCCCCTTCATCTAGTTCTTCAATCACCTCATCATAAACTGGTTCACCCAATAATTCCTTCTCATACTCCTCTTCCAAATCTGGTTCAGGTGCAACGAACAAGGCAGTTTGGTATTCCATAAGTGACACCACTCGTTTATTAGGACATTCAGATGCAATGTGTCCTAATCCTTGGCACCTAAAACACCTTCGAGGACTGTAGGTTTTGGGTTCAGTAGGGGTAGGCTTTTGTGGGGTATACGACTGGGTATTTTGTGGGGGTTTAGGGGTTGGAAATTTAGACGGGTAAGGCTGTTTTTGTGGAGGGTAGTTTGGGTTCTAAAATGGATATGAACGTGTTTGAGGTTGGGGTTTATGGGTTACTTCCTTCCCTTTGTTTCTCTTTTGCAACTCAACGTTGTGTGCCAATGAACTCAACTCATCAAGGGTAGAATAAGGATGTAATTCCACAACATTTTTAATCCTTTCATCCAAACCAGAGAGATACCTCACAAGGGTTTGAGGTTCATCATCCTTGAGGTCACATCTCCAAAGCAAATGCTCAAATTCTTTAGTGTATTCTTCAACTGACTTGTTATCTTGAATCAAGTGTTGGAGCTTTACGTAATTGTCCTTGAGGTAACTAGCTGGAAGGAACTTTGCTTGAAGCTTCTTCTTCATTTTCTCCCATGAACGCACCTTCTCCTTTCCCATAGAAACCCTTTTCTTCTGCAAATTAGTCCACCAAATAGAGGCATGTTTTCACAATTTCAAGGGAATGAGTTTTACCTTCTTATCGTTTGGAATGTCCTTAAGATCAAAGACCCTCTCCACTGTTTGTAGCCAATCTAAGAAAACCTCAGGGTCAAGGTTTCCTTAAAACTCAAGAATGTCAACCTTGAAGTCAAGCCTTTCTTCCTATGGTGCTCGTCTTCTGCGATGGTTTCGTACCCCAATGTCCTCATCCCCAAATGGATTTCCCGAATCAGAATCAACTTCTTTGAAATCTTGATCATCTCGATATAAGCCCTTAATATGCTCAAATCCAGAAATGTTAGAATCAAGAACATATGTAAGTAAGTACCTTCGTGATAGAGCATGGGCGCCCTTGTTCAAATGCCCGGCCTTATGCTTAATCACAAACTGAAAAGCTTGCATAAATTCAACCCATTTTGCATGTCGTGGGTTAAGCTTGTGTTGGCCTTGGATAAACTTGAGAGCTTCATGATCACTATGTAGAATAAACTCTCCACTTAGTAGATAATGCCTCCAATGCTCAAGAGCTCTTATAATGGCATAGAACTCCTTGTCATATGTACTAAACTTCCTTTTGGCATCATTCAACTTCTCGCTAAAGTAGGCTATTGGCCTTCCCTCTTGTGTAAGGACGGCACATGGACTCATGCTTGGATGAATAAGGCCCTTTTGGAGTAGCTCATCAACTTGCCTTTGAACCTCATGGGATTCCTTGGGGTTCATTCGGTAGGCTTGCTTATTTGGTAATGTAGTTCCCGGAATGAGATCAATCTTGTGTTCAATGTCCCTTCTTGGTGGCAATCCTTGGGGTATTTCTTTTGGAAACAAATGGCCAAACCTCCTCATCAAGGGTGAGAGCCATGGATGATCTTTGGTTGGGGAAGCTTGTTCTTCTTGGATATTCGCCAATATCAACTCTTTATGCTCATAGAATTCATGTTGTTCCGCCTTTAATAAGGATACAATGTTAGTCTCCCTTTCTTTCTCTTTTGTTGGTGGAGGCCGAATAGAAGAAGGGGGCAATGGAGCCAATGTAATCTTCTTCTTGTTGATGACGAATGAGTAGGTATTCAATCTTCCATCATGAGTGACATACCTATCAGAAAGCCACGGTCTACCAAACAAAATATGACAAGCATCCATGGGTATTACATCACACCATACATCATCTTTATAATTCTTCCCAATGGACAATGAGACTAATACACGTTTATCAACTCTAATGCCCTTCCCATGGCTTAACCATTGAATATTATAAGGAGATGGGTGAGAACTTACATCCAAATTCAACTTTTCTACCATTGTAGTAGAGGCGGCATTAGTACAACTACCACCATCAATTATAAGAGAGCATACCTTTCCTTGAACGGTACACCTAGTATGGAATATGTTCTCTCGTTGCTCCTTCTCATTTGGGGTAGAAGCCCTACTTAACGCCCTTCTAAGCACCAACAATTCGCCTTCATCCGCTTGCTCAACCTCCTCATCATTATCCTCCTCATTTTCGGCAAGCTCACAAGGTTCCACTTCATGTTCACTTTCATACAAGCTTGGTTCAACAAACAAAGCACTTTGATATTCAACAAGAGAAACCGTGCGCTTGTTAGGACATTCGGATGCAATATGACCCAAACCTTGGCACCTAAAACATCTTCTTGGTGGTAATGTCCTTGGTTCTTGGACTTGGGTTTTGAGTGGGAGATTTTGTGGCTGGTTTAATGTGGGTTTGGCGTAGGGTTTAAGGGAGGATGGGGGCTGATTTTGTGGAGCTTTTGATTGCGTTTGGGAATAAGGACGTTGGGTATAGGGTTTGGATGTGTTTGGGAACGTCCTTTGCGGTTCCTTGGCTCGTTCTTTTCTTTGCCTTTCCACTTTCATAGCCAAGTTACTTAGCTCATCAAGAGATTCATATGAATGTAATTCAACTATATGACGTATCCAATCATTCAAACCAATCAAGTAACGTACCAGAATTTGTGGTTCCTTTTCCTTGAGATCACAACGCCAAAGGAGATGTTCAAACTCCCTTGTGTATTCTTCCACCGATTTAGAGCCTTGGACAAGCTTTTCCAACTTGTAGTAGTTGTCTTCAACGTATGATTGGGGAAGGAGCTTGGATTGCAACTTTGACTTCATCTTATCCCAAGAACGGCTCTTTTCTTTCCCTTTTGCAACTCTCTTCTTTTGAAGGTTAGTCCACCAAATACTAACATGTTTTCTCAATTTCAAAGCAACGTACTTCACCTTGAGCTCATCACTACAATCTTTCAACTCAAAAACACGTTCAACCGTGTGTATCCAATCAAGATAATCTTCTACATTCAAACTACCATCAAATTTAGGAACTTCGACTTTAAAATCCAAACGTTCATGCCTTTTAGACTTTGAACTACCTTCACCATGTGACGAGACACCATCACGTACGGATCCTTCACGTAGCATTCTGTTTTCTTCCATTTGTTTACCCAATTGCACACGCAAAAGTGCTATTTGGTGCTCAAGTTCATAAACCTCATTTGATTTGGATTCATCGTTTGCCATTAGAAATCAACTTGATGTCATATGACTCACGAGGGAAAGGGACGGATTTGGGCTTGGTTTGTGTTTAGGACGAGGGTTCTTTGAGGAGCTATGGGTTCTTTATGAGTTCTTGATGGGTTCTTGATGAGTTCTTGATGAGTTCTTGATGAGTTCTTGGAAGAACTATCAAAGGGGCGTGTATAACGTGGGGTTTATGTGATTTTGTGACAAAACAAGGTCCAAGATTCATGCAAGAAACAAAGGAGATTCATCTAAACATGGCTCTGATACCAAATTGATGCATAATGGATCATAAGACAACCAAAATGCCAAGAAAGAACACGGATCAAAAACACAAGTAAGAACTTGCAAGAGATGAATCAGATAAGGACCTTTACAACGAACTGAACAGAGTAACTTTGATAGAATTGAGCAACGAAACTCTTCGGATTGATACAGCCACACTACAATCTTCAAGAGCTCCTACTCCTCCTGTCACCACCCAAGAATGCTCAATCTTGGATTAGAAGAGAAGATTTCACACGAAAAACCCAAAGGCAATTCGTTTTCTAGCCCAAACTAGAGAGAAAACAACACATTGTGTTTGTATTTGATTTTATTGAATATGAGATAATGTCTTTACAAGAGACCCAAGGGGTCTATTTATAGGAATAGGAAAACTCTTCCCTAAAGAAGCGTCACGCCAGCAAAGGCTGCGTCTACCCGGCAAGGCCCTTTAGGCGGCACTTACAACAAAGGCCCTTTAAAGAAAATACAATATCTCCTAAAATACAACTCCAATACTAAAGATTCAAAAACCAAAATGTACATAAGGAATAACCCTTCCACACAGCTAAATGAGAACTTCAAGACTCTTGAGATAAGGAGCTTAAAAGTCCCTTAGCTTTGGAGATACTCGCGACATAACCACTTGAAACAGTTTGCAGCAGGCTGGTAAGGTCCTTCAGGGCTTCCTCTTGATGCATTGAAGTATGATATGCATCAGGACGTGTACCTAGGGTTCAAGAAACTAAGAATCAACTATTACATCATATATCCTATTTATGACATCATAAACTCTAAAATACAACTCTAGAAAGAATTTGCTATAACTCCTTCAATACTTGTCCGTTTTCAATGATTCAAAAACCATTGGAAAGCTTATTGAAAGAGCTCCAATCTGTCTTTTGATGATTTCCTCAATAGACGTATGGATCTAGAGTTATAGAGCAAAATATCGAACTGTACTTGATGGAGTCCTTTGCTGCCGTGAGAGATGACTTCTCAATAAGGACTTGAGAGTTATTTAAGCTCATTGATGTCCTCCAAATGTGAGAGTAACTCCATATAAGCTTAGAAGTTTGAGGACTAAGCGGACTAAGCTTAGAGTACCTTCATGGTCCTTTACATCTTCTACCTTGATAAACCTTTGTAGATGATGTTACCCAAGATGACATTTGTAGCTTCAAACTGGATTAAGGTCCTGTAGCTAGGCCTTGATGTATATAGCTAGGAAAATATACATCACTTAATCAAGGTAAGGGCATCCACGTGGATCAGAGATGTTTATTGAACTTCTCAATCGGTAAAACGTGCCAAGACTCTCTTTGGTGTGATATTTTACCTATGGATGCTTGTCATGTGTTACTTGGCAGGCCTTGGCTTTTTGATAGATCCGTGAGTCATAATGGGAGGGCAAACATTTATATCCTTCTCTTTAACCATAAAAAGATTACCCTTGTACCCCTTAAGCCTACCTTACTCTCAAAACCCAAGGAGAATTTGGTTACTGATCCAAGTTTGATCACTCTCTTCGTTGCTGAACACCATGAGTTTCATGATCATAAAGACCTTATTCTCAAAAACCTAAACACACAGCCTAGCTCCACAAATGACCACCCCCTTCTTGCCCTCTTCTGGAACACTATTCCTTTATGTTTCCTGAGGAGATGCCCCCCTGGTTTACCTCCCAAGAGGGACATTCAACACAAAATTGACCTCGTTCCTAGGTCAATACTCCCTAAAAAACCAGCTTACCGAATGAACCCCAGTGATACTCAGGAGATTCAAAGGCAGGTAGATGACCTTCTCGCCAAAGGGATGATCAGGGAGAGCTTAAGTCCTTGTGCTGTACCAGCTCTCTTAGTGCCAAAGAAAGATGGGAGTCAAAGAATGTGCATTGATTGTCGTGCTATCAACAAGATCACCATCAAGTATAGGTATCCTATACCTAGGCTTGAGGACCTTCTGGATGAGCTTCATGGGTCTCAAGTGTTTTCAAAGATTGATTTGAGGAGTGGCTACTACCAAATCAGAATCTATGAAGGGGATGAGTGGAAAACGACATTCAAGACTAAAGGAGGTTTGTATGAATGGTTGGTTATGTCTTTTGGTTTAACTAACGCCCCATCTACTTTTATGAGATTGATGAACCAGGTTCTGAAGGCCCTTATAGGCAAGTGTGTTGTTGTCTATTTTGATGATATACTTGTTTATAGCCACAATGAGGAGGATCATGTCAAGCATTTGCAAGCTGTGATGGAGATACTGTCCAAGGAAAAGCTTTATGGAAATTTAGGGAAATGCCAATTCTTCACCAACAAGGTTATGTTCCTTGGCTATGTGATCTCTGCCGAGGGCATTCAGGTGGATGAAGAGAAGATTCAAGCTATAAGAGATTGGCCAGTCCCCACCACCATCCAGCAAGTGAGGAGTTTCCATGGTTTGGCTTCCTTCTATAGGAGGTTTGTGAGGAACTTTAGTACCATCCTAGCTCCCATGACTGAGTTAGAGGTTTGTGAGGAACTTTAGTACCATCCTAGCTCCCATGACTGAGTTAGTGAAGGCTAAAGGTTTCTCTTGGACTCCATCAGTACAGAAGGCCTTTGAAACTATCAAGGAAAGGTTAACCATTGCCCCTGTGTTAGCCTTGCCTAGTTTCTCAAAGGTATTTGAAGTTGAGTGTGATGCATCTGGGTTGGGCATAGAAGCTGTCTTATCCCAAGAAGGCAGGCCTATTGCTTATTTTAGCGAGAAGTTGAATGATGCCAAAAAGAAGTACAGTGTGTATGATAAGGAGTTTTATGCAATCATTCGAGCATTGGAGCATTGGAGGCATTATCTTATTGGTAATGAGTTCATTTTGCATAGTGATCATGAGGCCCTCAAGTTCATTCAAGGCCAGCATAAACTAAACCCTCGCCATGCTAAATGGGTTGAGTATATGCAAGCCTATCATTTCATGATCCACCACAAGGCCGGTCATTTGAACAAAGGAGCTGATGCCCTCTCAAGGAAGTTCCTTTTGTTACATGTCCTTGATTCGAGAGTGCTTGGTTTTGAGCACCTTAAGGCCTTGTATCCGTAAGATGAAGATTTTAAGGAGATTTATGAAGCATGTCAGCAGCGGCCCCAAGGAGATTTATCCCACATTGAGCATGGGTTTCTCTTTAAGGGAAACAAGTTGTGCATCCCAAAAACTAGCCTACGTGAGCTTCTCATCTTGGAGGTTCATGGAGGTAGTTTAGCAGGTCACTTTGGAATCGAGAAGACTACATTAATGATGAAGGAGCATTACTATTGGCCGAGAATGCAGAAGGACGTTGAGCACTTGGTCAAAAGGTGTTCATTATGTCAACTCTCAAAGAGTCACAGCCTGCCACAAGGTCTTTACACCCCACTGCCTATACCCCAAGGTAACCAATAGGACACTTGGTACACTGCTAAGGTCTTTGGTGAACAAAGACAAGAAAGGATGGGATACTTTGCTTCCTCATGCTGAGTTTGCATTCAACCGAGCTCCTAGCAAGGCTACTGGTTTGTCACCATTTCAAGTAGTGTATGGGAGAAATCCAATCACCCCTATGGATTTGGCTCCCATAATTACCTCAACCAGGTTCAACCATGATGCTAGTGTAAGAGCCAAGGAGATTCTGGAGCTACACCAACATGTCCAAGAAAAGATAGCCAAGTTCAATGAGAAAGCTTCCAATCTGGCTAACAAGACTAGGAGAAAGGTGGTTTTCCAACCTGGGGATCTCGTGTGGATCCATCTCAGGAAGGACCGTTTTCCATCTAGGAGGAAGGGCAAGTTGATTCCTAGGGCAGATGGTCCTTTTGAGGTGTTAGAGAAGGTGGGAGACAATGCCTATAAGCTGGCACTTTCAGATGATTATGGAGGAAGTGCTATGTTCAATCTTTCTGATTTGAAGGCATATTATGCTGAAGGAGAAGAGCTACCAAGTTTGAGGGCAAACTCTTTCCAACTTGGGGGGGATGATGGGAATCCGCCTCCTCAAATCCAATTGATTCAAGAGTGTTATTACTTGGTGGGCATAATTAAGAAGGGCATTAGTGTCGAGGGAGGCCAAGGACATTCACCCCATGTGATGTCCTCACTGCTTGTCTCCATATCTCAACAGTGAAGGTCATTCGGGCTCCTGCACAACTGTTCTATTTTTGACGTGCGGCAAGGTCCTTTATCTGGACAGCGGTAAAGGTCCTTTACTTGGGCAGCCTTGATATTTTGGCATGTTTTCAAGGGCAATTTGGTCTTTTCTCAGGAGGTCCGATTTTCCCTATTAGTATTGGAGGTCCTTGCTGAGTTCCCGCTATTTTGGAACAAAACCACTTGTGTTTCTTCACTTGTCTTGCATGGATTGGAGTCTAAGTGAATGAAGATCCTCCAATGAGGAAGTGCCAAGTGGAGGGATGTGATCGTCCAATGGTTGATCAAATGATGATCGAGTACTTCATAGTGAAGCATGTATTAGCTTTAATCATTTGTAATTAGCTTAATTAACCACGTTTAGGAGGTTTCTTCATCATTAGGAAACCTCACTCTAGTTAGTTTGAGCTCCTTGCTTGCTTGCTTGCCTTTTCCCTTATTTCAGCCGAGTATATGTATCATTGTATTGGCCACTTCACTTCATATCTTACGAAATACAAAACCAAAGAAAGCTTTGAGCTTTTCGTTTGTGAGTTTCTCAAACTCTCATTTCCACTCCAGTAGCTAGATTTGGCAATCTAGTGGTGTTGTGTGGACTTGTTGTGATCTCATTTGGAAGGTGATTAGATTCTGTAACCAGCCGAGGTCCTTCAAGCTTGCCCGGGTATTCTTTTCACTTGTAGGTGTTTAAGTACTATAACAAGTGAGGAAATACTTGTATCTATCTTTTCATTTATTTGTTTTTCGTTCCTTGATGCTTATTGCATCATATTGTTGTGGTTATTGGCTAGCCCGAGATATTGGAGTCCTTGTGATGTTATAAGCTTGCTTGATTCAGTACATTGGTGAGCTTATATACATCAGCTTGTATTTCATCCAAATATTCACAAATGAGAACAAATGATGGCATAGGATCTTGATCCTTTATAAGCTCACGGTTTCCAACCTCCATTGGTGTAAGAATGAGACTCCTTGGTTCTTCAAATTCATGATACTTATTCTCCATAAGTGCCATAAGTGTAATTTGATCCTCCTTGAGCCGTGAGACACAAGGTGGTAATAAGGACGCCTCTTGGAGCATCATACTCCTATCATACAATTTTGATTCTTCCAACAAAGTATAACTAGAATCCATAGAAGTAATATTACAATATAATGAATTTTTACAAATCTTGTAAAAAACAAGACTTACTAAACTTCTTGGATCCATATGAAGATCATTGCCATGGTGTGAATAGCTCTTCATTTGCAATTCTTGGACATTTGTTGTAGCGAGGCTAATATCTTGGTCAAGATCAATGTCAACGTCAATGATGGCACAACTTTCTCCTTCTTGGATCAATGAACACATTTCATCACGTAGCTCTTCTCCATTCAATTCTTCTACTTCCTCTACTTCAAGATCCTCCTCTATGTGTACCTCATTTACTTCTTTAGCAATGCTACTACATACTTCTTGAACTTGCTCATTTGCAACAAAAACATCACATTCGGCAAATTCAACTTCTTCATTCACGCCTTCCTCCTCATACAATGGATTGTCATATACTCGAAACTCATCATTATTCTCCTCATACAATGGATTGTCATACACTTTAAACTCATCTTTAGGCACGCTACATACTACATTAACTTCCTCATTCGTGCCAAGGTTATCACATACTTTATAAACATCCTAATACACGTCAAATACATCAAATGATTCACTTTCACCACTTGATTGCCAAATCAAGATACTGAGGTAGAATTTGAGAGTTGTTAGATACTCACAAACAAAGCAAGCTCAAGGCTCTACTATTTCATCAATTCACTGTTCCCCAAAGGACATTATAGAGGGGGTATTTAAAACCCAACTAAACTCTAATTAAGATTTTCTTGAGCAAAAAGAAAATGTCCTAATCATGCTTAATTAAACTAATTACATCATAATTAAGCTATAACTAAAATAGGAAGCTTCTAGATCAATTGGAGGATTAATAAAAGCATCACACATGGCATCTTCATGAAGCTACTAGAACAATTGGAAGGTACTAGAAACATCACACATGGCGCTTTCTTATTGTAGCATCATTTGGGATACCAAATCCGTAACTGTCAAGGCTGGTGTGTTTCTTCCTTCAGTAGTGAATGTCCTTGGATGTCCAGAACAAAATAGCACTGTAGGACCCAAATGACCTTCAGACTATGTAAGCTTGGACATTATGAACGACCTTCTAAGAACAAACTGAAAGAGAAACCTTAATTCTGATTTATTGAAGGAGTCATGTAAGATGAAGGACATGATCTCCCTGAACGTCCTTGCCCTTCTTGTCAGAGCTGTATAGAATGCGAATGACTCTTCAAAGCACTTGCTCTTGGACAATCATGGAAGGCACAATGAAAAGTGAGGTATTGAGACAGTAAAGATGGCCTCGCATAAGGTGAATGACCTTCAGTATCATCAAGGTCCATCTGGGATTCACGAATGACCTCTAAGCATGCTGGCACGAAATGAGGTTGCGAGGGTTGATTTCCATCACAATCCCCAAACCTGCTATTCCAATAGTGAAACCTGCTAGTCCAATAGCTTAACCTGCTATTCCAATAGCTTAACCTACTATTCCACAAGCCTTACCTGCAATCCAAACACATAACCTTCAAACCCTCAGTACCAACCTGCAATCCTAAACTCCACTAACAGCCTAAACACATTACCCCTTCTTACCCAACGTCACTCTGGACGTTCCAAAACCCCTACCATGGCATCTGGAAGCAACAGTCCTGAAAATAAAGATCCTACTGAGCAGTGGAAGCAAGAGAAAGCAGAATTGGAAGGAAGAATCGCTTATCTTTCTGATCAGTTGAAGCGATACATGAATCTGCAATTCAGGACACCACGGGAAGAAGAAGAAGTCATCCCCAGCAGTCTTAGCGAAACTGAGCACTCTGCTAGCTCAACTCGGAGGTCACGTCTGTCTAGGCGTGCACCAAGAGAAGAAAGGCTCGACTTCAAGGTCGACATTCCTGAATTCGACGGTAATCTTGATCCTGAAATCTTCCTTGACTAGATTCAAACTGTCCAACAAGTATTTGACTTGAAAGATATTGCCGATGATAAGAAAGTCAAATATACTGCTCTTAAGCTGCGGAAGCATGCTAGTATTTGGTGGACTAACCTACAGAAAAAGCGATAGCATGCCGGGAAAGAAAAGATCCGCTCTTGGGAAAAGATGAAAAAGAAACTTAACTCAAAGTTTCTTCTTGCAAGCTACTTCAAAGACAATTATCTTCGTTTGCAGCAACTGGCCCGAGGATCTAAATCTGTTGAAGAGTTTACCAAAGAATTCGAACACCTACTCTGGAGGTGTAACTTGAAAGAAGATGAACCTCAAACCCTTGTGAGGTATCTTGCTGGCTTAAACGAAAACATAAGGTATGTGGTTGAACTTCAACCTTATGAAACTCTTGATGAATTGAGTACTTTGGCTAACAAAGTGGAACAACAAAAGAAAAGAAGAGGCAAGGAGGCACCAAACAGGAACCCTAGTTCCCAAAGAACTCCCTACACGCCTCAAACATACACCCAACAAAAGAGGCAAAACCAATCCCATCCGTCTGCCACAAAAATGCCTCACCCTACGCCCCAAACTGTGACAAAACCACCACAGGTCACGCCAATGGATAGGAAGCGGTGTTTCAGGTGTCAAGGGCTCGGTCATATTGCTTCTAAGTGCCCTAATAAGAGAGCCATCACTCTTGTTGAATTCCAAAATGCTCTCTTTGAACCTGAACCAACGGATGTCGAAGAAGAACCCCACGCCATTCACAACGAATCTGAAGAAGAGGTCGTGGAAGAACCAGATCAGGGTGAGATGCTGGTTATGAGGAGAGTACTGAATAGCTCTCCAGTTCCTGAAGATCTGCAGCAACGGGAAGCTATCTTCCACTCCCATTGTACGGTGCAAGGGAAAGTTTGTTCTTTGATCGTCGATGGTGGAAGCTGTACTAACGCAGTTTCGACAACTATGGTAAACAAGCTACAACTCCCTACAAGCCCTCACCCTTCACCCTACACTGTTCAATGGCTCAACCAGGGTAAAGGATTGAAAGTGAACCTACGCTGTTTGGTAAGATTTTCAATTGGAAAGTCTTATCAAGATTCAATATGGTACGATGTACTACCTATGGATGCTTGTCATATTCTGCTTGGGAGACCATGGCTATTTGACAGGGACGTCACGCACAATGGAAGAGCAAACACCTATTCGCTTATGGTGAATAACAAGAAGGTGACCTTAGCTCCTCTGAAAGCATCCAAGCTCAAAGAAGGTGATCCAAAACTCATCTGTTTCATAGTCACTGGACGCCCTGAGTTAAGTGAGTCCAAGAAGGTCACTCCAGGGGATACTAGTCACGGCAGCACGACAAAAGAGCTCCCTTTGGTCGTCCATCACGAGAGCTCATTGGCTAAGACTATATCAAACTCCAGCCAACGTGAGGTCCAGTCTGTGGAATATCACGTGAACCCTACTGCTGCTCAAAGGGGTCGAAATTCAACTGTTTGTCACGCCAAGGGTATAATTGAGAAAGAAATTGTTCATCCAAGTGCCCTAGCAATCACAAGGAAGAAGAAAAGTAACTTGGTTCAGACTCAAATCCCAAGAAGTCACCTTGTATGGTTAGTCACACCCTGTGATCTAATCTATGTCTTTTCAGTTATTATGAGACTTATGAACCAGGTTCTGAAGTCCTACATCAGCAAGTGTGTCTTGGACACCTTTATGTATAGCAAGAGTGAGAACGATCAAAACGTCCACATCATCACATCTCACGTGGAAGCTATTGCAAGCGATGAAACAGCCTTGGTTCATGTGAAGGTCTTGATTCACATGAAGTTCCAAATTGAGGCCACTAAAGTTCTTGAACTTGACCCTCCAAGTTTGAGGACAAACTTCTCCCAACAAGGGGGGAATGATGTATTTTGGCCCACGCCAAATACATCCCAAGAGGCCCAAAACAATTTCAAAGAAACAAGGCAAGCTATGAAGGAAAACATGAGCATAGAGGCCCATAGGCCCATACATATTGTGTGTTCCTTATGGCAAGAGGATGTCCAAACATCCTAGGGTCTACAACAACACGCCAATCAAGCCCAAGAAGAGGTCCAAGTCACGTCCATGAGGGTCAATTTCGTCAATTGTGCTCTTTTTGGATGTATTTTATTTTTATAGCTTTTATTATTTTGGTGTAATTTAATTAATTAGGAGTAGATAAATCTAGAACATTCTAAACTGTTCTAGAATGTTCTAGAAAGTCAAACTAGGCGTGTGATAGGAAGGGTAGGCGCCAATTGGTTGAGAAATATGAATCAAGCTGTAAGCTTACCCCCTTGAGTGTTAGGATTAACCCTCTCCCCTCTTCTATTGTATCTTGGTGTGGTAACCAAGTGGTTTAGGAAGAACTTGATCCTAGGTTGTGGTCTAGATCAAGAAACCCTAGGTTGTCCTTCTTGTGGATTCAAGTAGGAAATCTAGCTCTATCCCATTATCTTTCTATTTCTTAGAAAGATAATAACTACCCTCACCTCACCACCTCCCTCCAACGCCACTCTCTACCACCACAACTCCCCTTCAATCGTCCACCCTCCTCCCTCCTCACAAAATAGCTCAACCAACTCCCTCTCTCTCCATAACAAACTCATAACAACTTCCTCTCTCCTCCAACAACTTCTGAACCCTCTTCCTCCCTCCTTTCCTCACGTCAACTCTCCTCTCTCTCTCCCCTCTTTCACGTCAATCCCTTCCTTCTCACCATCCAAGAATCAACCCCCTTTTCCCATTCAAGATTAAACCCTTCTTGAATCTTGAAACCACAAAAGCCCTCACGGTAAAATCCCTTCCCTATTCTCACCCATCTCACGTGAACCACCCCATCCTTAGACTCAAATTCACGTGTGGTACCCCATTGAGGAGCCGGATGATGGAGAGTTACTTGTAGTGGGAAGGGCCTTGAATGTAGCCCAAGTGTCGAATGATCAAGTACAAAGGGAGGCTATCTTTCGCTCTCGTTGTACCATCAAAGGGAAAGTATGCTCATTGATCATAGATGGAGGAACTTGCACCAATGACGCTTCAACAACAATGGTCGAGAAATTGCAAATGGAGATTAGCCCTCATCCCACACCTTACACTATACAATGGCTAAGCTTAGGACAAGGCATTCTTGTGGATCAAAGGGTCTTGGTAAGTCTTTCAATTGGGAAGAGTTATAAAGATTCATTATGGTGTGATATTATTCCTATGGATACTTGTCATATATTGTTGGGAAGGCCATGGTTGTTTGATAGAAGTGCCATACATGATGAGAGGGCCAACACTTACACTCTCACCCTCCATCAAAAGAAGATCACTTTGACACCTCTACCACCATCTTCTAACCCTCGGCCTAAGGAGGATGAGAATAGCATTGTAACAATCATGAAGAAGGAATATCATGGGTATGAAGAGCATAAGGGTCTTGTTTTTGCAAGCTTGGAGGAAAGCAAAACAAGCAACCATCCAATTTTGAATTCTCCAATGGAACGTATCTATCATGTGCACCCTAGAGATATCCACTTGAATCTTATGGTTGAAGTACCAAAGATTCGAAGAAGACAAGAGATTATAGTCACGGGTGATCATTCAAGAGTAGATCGATTCATATTAAATGATGAAGGCCAAATTGTAGATTTTGAAATTTTGGAGTTACATGGAATTCCTACATCCATAGTGGAATATCGAGAATCAAAATCCAATAGTGTTGTTGGGTTATTTTTTAAGAAGTTGAAGAAGTTTAGTAAAGGAGTCTATGATGACTTCAAAGCCTTTAAGAAGAAAGCTTGTAATTTCTTTGCGAAGAAGGCGAACAAGAGAGTTGATGTTCAAAGTTTGAGGACAAACTTTTTTTCAACCGGGGGAGTATGATGTATATTTGATGGCCATATACATCAAGAACATCAAGGAAGACATCCAATATACATCATAGGAGCCTAATACTCGGTTATATGGCAAAAGAGCATCATTCACTCAAGTATCCCTCTCGTTTGAATGATTTCAACAAGGGCAGTTTGGTAATTTACTCTATAACTCTAGATACATGCGTCTAATGAGGAAGTCATCCAAAGACATATTGAAGAGCATTGAAAGAGCTTTCCAATGGTTTTTGAACCTTGGAAAACGAACAAGTATTGAAGGAGTTATAGTGTTTTCTTTCTAGAGTTGTATTTTAGAGTTTTTATGATGTAGTAAATGTGTAGGATGATGTAAGCCTCAAGGGGCCTAATTTCTTGAATAGTACACGTCCTAGGGGGCTTAGGATTACTATAAATACCCCCTTAGGCCTCTTGTAATCTCATTCATTCAATAAATCAAATACAAACACATGGTTTTGTTTTCTCTCTAGCTTTTGCTAGTTTTTCCTTTCTCTTGTGGGAGATTCGATCCTATCTTCTTCTTCTAGCCTAGGGTGGCGTCCTTGGTGGTGATAGGAAGAGATTAAAGCATTCTTGAAGGTGGTGTGCCTGTATCCTCCAAGATTCTTCAAAAGCCAAACTTATCATTCGTTCATCATCCATTCGTGAGTTTCCATTTGAGTTTCATTGACCTTGTTTTGTTTCTACATTGTTTCAATTTCAAGATTCATTTGAATATCATTCATGAAACTTATATTCCATCCATTCCTACATTCATTTCATTCATTTCGTTCATCCATTTCGTCCATTCCATTCATTTATCCGTCCTTTCATATATTCTTTCATTCAATCTTAAAGAAACACTTAAAGATCCTAGTCTTTTGTATAATTTGATCATCCTTGATCCTATTATACATAATTTCATTCAATTTCGTTGATCTTTAAGAACTTTGAGAAGCAAGATTCTTATCTTGGTTTTTAATGATCCTGATTTCTATGAGTAATGAGATCTCTTTGATCCCATTATACATCAGACATTCACCCCATGTGATGTCCTCAATGCTTGTCTCCATATCTCAATAGTAAAGGTCATTCAGGCTCCTGCATAACTGTTCTATTTTTGACGTGCGGCAAGGTCCTTTATCTAGACAGCGGTAAAGGTCCTTTACTTGGGCAGCCTTGATATTTTGGTCTTTTCTCAGGAGGTCCGGTTTTCCCTATTAGTATTGGAGGTCCTTGCTGAGTTCCCGCCATTTTGGAACAAAACCACTTGTGTTTCTTCACTTGTCTTGCATGGATTGGAGTCCAAGTGAATGAAGATCCTCCAATGAGGAAGTGCCAAGTGGAGGGTTGTGATCGTCCAATGGTTGGTCCAATGATGATCGAGTACTTCATAGTGAAGCATGTATTAGCTTTAATCATTTGTAATTAGCTTAATTAACCACGTTTAAGAGGTTTCTTCGTCATTAGGAAACCTCACTCTAGTTAGTTTGAGCTCCTTGCTTGCTTGCTTGGTTGCCTTTTTTCCCTTGTTTCAGCCGAGTATATGTATCATTGTATTGGCCACTTCACTTCATATCTTACGAAATACAAAACCAAAGAAAGCTTTGAGCTTCATTGTTTGTGAGTTTCTCAAACTCTCACTTCCACTCCAGTAGCTAGATTTGGCAATCTAGTGGTGTTGTGTGGACTTGTTGTGATCTCTTTTGGAAGGTGATTCACTTCTGTAACTAAACGAGGTCCTTCAAGCTTGCCCGAGTATTCTTTTCACTTGCAGGTGTTTAAGTACTGTAACAAGTGAAGAAATAATTGTATCTATCTTTTCATTCATTTGTTTTTCGTTCCTTGATGCTTATTGCATCATATTGTTGTGGTTATTGGCTATCCGAGATATTGGTGTCCTTGTGATGTTATAAGTTTGCTTGATTCAGTACATTGGTTAGCTTATATACATCATAATTGGTATCAGAGCTAGCTTACCATCTTGGTGAGTTTGTTTTGATTCATTTGGTGTGAAGTAAGAAGATACTAAAGCTATGTCTTCCGGTCAAGTTCAACCTCAAAACACCGAAGATGTTCTAAAAGAGAAAGAAGAGCTGGAGAAACGAGTTGAATTCTTTACAGCTCAACTCAAGCACTATATGTACTTGAGGAACCAAGAGCTTAAAGGTTCGGATGGAGGTGCTTCTGATTTGGGGAATCCGTTTGGAGATGATGAAATGGAGATTCTCAGCGAACAAAGAGGGAGACGTTCACCTAAGGAGGAAAGGCTTGATTTCAAGGTGGATATACCAGAATTCGAGGGAAACCTTGATCCAGAGGTTTTCTTGGATTGGATGCAAACGGTAGAACGGGTCTTTGATTTAAAGGACGTCCCCGATGACAAGAAGGTAAAATTTGTAGCTTTGAAATTGAGAAAACATGCATCTATATGGTGGACTAATTTGCAGAAGAAGAGAGTTTCTGTTGGGAAGGATAAGGTGCGTTCATGGCAGAAAATGAAGGAGAAGTTACAAACCAAGTTCCTTCCAGCCAGTTATCTTAAGGATAACTACTTGAAGCTTCAACAGTTGGTTCAAGGAGGCAAAACAGTAGAGGAGTACACCAAGGTAGATGACCTTCTCGCCAAAGGGATGATCAGGGAGAGCATAAGTCCTTGTGCTGTACCAGCTCTCCTAGTGCCAAAGAAAGATGGGAGTCAAAGAATGTGCATTGATTGTCGTGCTATCAACAAGATCACCATCAAGTATAGGTATCCTATACCTAGGCTTGAGGACCTTCTGGATGAGCTTCATGGGGCTCAAGTGTTTTCAAAGATTGATTTGAGGAGTGGCTACTACCAAATCAGAATCTATGAAGGGGATGAGTGGAAAACGACATTCAAGACTAAAGGAGGTTTGTATGAATGGTTGGTTATGCCTTTTTGTTTAACTAACGCCCCATCTACTTTTATGAGATTGATGAACCAGGTTCTGAAGGTCCTTATAGGCAAGTGTGTTGTTGTCTACTTTGATGACATACTTGTTTATAGCCACAATGAGGAGGATCATGTTATGCATTTGCAAGCTGTGATGGAGATACTGTCCAAGGAAAAGCTTTATGGAAATTTAGGGAAATGCCAATTCTTCACCAACAAGGTTATGTTCCTTGGTTATGTAATCTCTGCCGAAGGCATTCAAGTGGATGAAGAGAAGATTCAAGCTATAAGAGATTGGCCAGTCCCCACCACCATCCAGCAAGTGAGGAGTTTCCATGGTTTGGCTTCCTTCTATAGGAGGTTTGTGAGGAACTTTAGTACCATCCTAGCTCCCATGACTGAGTTAGTGAAGGCTAAAGGTTTCTCTTGGACTCCTTCAGCACAGAAGGCCTTTGAAACTATCAAGGAAAGGTTAACCACTGCCCCTGTGTTAGCCTTGCCTAGTTTCTCAAAGGTATTTGAAGTTGAGTGTGATGCATCTGGGTTGGGCATAGGAGCTGTCTTATCCCAAGAAGGCAGGCCTATTGCTTATTTTAGCGAGAAGTTGAATGATGCCAATAAGAAGTACAGTGTGTATGTTAAGGAGTTTTATGCAATCATTCGAGCATTGGAGCATTGGAGGCATTATCTTATTGGTAATGAGTTCATTTTGCATAGTGATCATGAGGCCCTCAAGTTCATTCAAGGCCAGCATAAACTAAACCCTCGCCATGCCAAATGGGTTGAGTATATGCAAGCCTATCATTTCATGATCCACCACAAGGCCGGTCATTTGAACAAAGGAGCTGATGCCCTCTTATGGAAGTTCCTTTTGTTACATGTCCTTGATTCAAGCGTGCTTGGTTTTGAGCACCTCAAGGCCTTGTATCCGGAAGATGAAGATTTCAAGGAGATTTATGAAGCATGTCAGCAGCGGCCCCAAGGAGATTTATTCCACATTGAGCATGGGTTTCTCTTTAAGGGAAACAAGTTGTGCATCCCAAAGACGAGCCTACGTGAGCTTCTCATCTTGGAGGTTCATGGAGGTAGTTTGGCAGGTCACTTTGGGATCGAGAAGACTACGATAATGATGAAGGAGCATTACTACTGGCCGAGAATGCAGAAGGACGTTGAGCACTTGGTCAAAAGGTGTTCATGATGTCAACTCTCAAAGAGTCACAGCCTACCACAAGGTCTTTACACCCCACTGCATATACCCCAAGGTCCTTGGGAAGACATCAGACTGGACTTCATTGTTGGATTGCCAAGAACCCAAAGAGGTAAAGATTCTATTTTGGTGGTTGTTGATCGTTTTTCAAAGATGGCTCACTTTATCCCATGCCATACTACTTATGATGCTGTGAGAGTTGCTGAGTTGTACTTCCAAGAAGTTGTAAGGCTACATGGAGTTCCTAAATCTATGGTTTCTGATCGAGATGCAAAGTTCTTGAGTCACTTTTGGGTGACATTATGGAAGAAGCTTGGTACCAAACTCAAGTTCAGCACAACATGTCATCCCCAAACTGATCGCCAAACTGAGGTCACCAATAGGACACTTGGTACACTGCTAAGGTCCTTGGTGAACAAAGATAAGAAGGGATGGGATACTTTCCTTCCTCATGCTGAGTTTGCATTCAACCGAGCTCCTAGCAAGGCTCATGGTTTGTCACCATTTCAAGTAGCGTATGGGATGAATCCAATCACCCCTATGGATTTGGCTCCCATAATTACCTCAACCAGGTTCAGCCATGATGCTAGTGCGAGAGCCAAGGAGATTTAGGAGCTACACAACCTAAAAAGATAGCCAAGTTCAATGAGAAAGCTTCCAATCTGGCTAACAAGAGTAGGAGAAAGGTGATTTTCCAACCTGGGAATCTCGTGTGGATCCATCTAAGGAATGATCGTTTTCCATCTAGGAGGAAGGGCAAGTTGGTTCCCAAGCCAGATGGTCCTTTTGAAGTGTTAGAGAAGGTGGGAGACAATGCCTACAAGCTGGCACTTTAAGATGATTATGGAGGAAGTGCTACGTTGAATGTTTCTGATTTGAAGCCATATTATGCTGAAGGAGAAGAGCTACCAAGTTTGAGGGCAAACTCTTTCCAACTTGGGGAGGATGATGGGAATCAGCCTCCACATATCCAATTGATTCAAAAGTGTTATCACTTGGTTGGCATAATTAAGAAGGGCATTAGTGTCGAGGGAGGCCAAGGACATTCACCCCATGTGATGTCCTCAATGCTTGTCTCCATATCTCAACAGTAATGGTCATTCAGGCTCCTATATAACTGTTCTATTTTTGACGTGCGGCAAGGTCCTTTATCTGGACAGAGCTAAAGGTCCTTTACTTGGGCAGCCTTGATATTTTGGCATGTTTTCAAGGGCATTTTGGTCTTTTCTCAGGAGGTCCGGTTTTCCCTATTAGTATTGGAGGTCATTGCTGAGTTCCCGCCATTTTGGAACAAAACCACTTGTGTTTCTTCACTTGTCATGCATGGATTGGAGTCTAAGTGAATGAAAATCCTCCAATGAAAAAGTGCCAAGTGGAGGGTTGTGATCGTCCAATGGTTGGTCCAATGATGATCGAGTACTTCATAGTGAAGCATGTATTAGCTTTAATCATTTGTAATTAGCTTAATTAACCACGTTTAAGAGGTTTCTTCGTCATTAGGAAACCTCGCTCTAGTTAGTTTGAGCTCCTTAGTTGCCTTTTTTCCCTTGTTTCAGCCGAGTATATGTATCATTGTATTGGCCACTTCACTTCATATCTTACGAAATACAAAACCAAAGAAAGCTTTGAGCTTCATTGTTTGTGAGTTTCTCAAACTCTCACTTCCACTCCAGTAGCTAGATTTGGCAATCTAGTGGTGTTGTGTGGACTTGTTGTGATCTCTTTTGGAAGGTGATTCTTTTCACTTGCAGGTGTTTAAGTACTGTAACAAGTGAAGAAATACTTGTATCTATCTTTTCATTCATTTGTTTTTCGTTCCTTGATGCTTATTGCATCATATTGTTGTGCTTATTGGCTATCCGAAATACTTCTCCTTTGTTGGTACAATGAGAGATCTTGCACTCTCTTTGTTGATGTTCATTCGCCACACATACATCTTTCAAGGCTCTCCTTGTCACAAGCTACTCTTCTACGTACTCCTCTTCTACTACATTCTCCTCCTAAAATAATTGATTATCATACTTTTGGTACCCAACCAAAGGCACTTCTTTCTTGTTAGGGCATGCACTTTCAACATGATCAAAACTTTGGCAACATAAACATGTACTTGGGACAATGGGAGTGGGGAGGTTTATAGGCTGTTTTGAGGAGCTTTGGATAATAGGTGTGAGGAGGTTTAGGGGCTGATTTTGTGGAGCTTTTGTGTTTGGTTGTTTTGTGGGGAATGGGGGTCTTTGTTGTATATGGTTTTTTTCCCAAAGTTCTCTACTCCTTACTTGTATTTCAACATCAAGAGCTAAAGAACTCAACTCTTCCAAGTTTGTGTAAGGTTGATTTACAACAACATGTCTAATGTAATCATTAAGACCAAGAAAGTAACATACCAAAACTCGTGGATCATCCTCCTTAAGGGCATACTTCTATAGTTGCCACCTGAATTCTATTGTGTATTCAACCACATCCTTGCTCCCTTGCTCCAAACGTTGCAAATCACTTTGTGAATTCATGCTAGATCTTTTGCAAGCCATAGAATATGAATCTTGATGAAGAAAGAATCAAACAAGACTCACGGTTTAATGGGGAAATGTAAGGAACGAAATGGGGGAATGTGTTTGGGTTAGAGGATGGGTTTCTTGATGGGGTTTCTTTGTAGAGCTAATGGTAGACGTGTATGTGGGGGATGATGGGGAATGGATTTGTGATGGAAAGATGGTGAAAAGATAGTAAAAGATAGATCAAGAACTAAGAGAATCAACTCCTAAGCTCTGATACCAATTTTGATGTGTAATGGGATCAATGGAATCTTATTATACTTGGAAACAGGATCTTTAAAAACCAAGATAAGAATCTTTCTTCTCAAAGTTTTTAAAGATCAACCAAATTGAATGAAATGATGTATAATAGGATCAAGAATGATCAAATTATACAAAAGACTAGGATCTTTAAGATTGAATGAAAGAATGCATGAATGGATTAATAAACGAATGGAATGGACGAGTGGAATGAATGGAATGAATGTGTGAATGAGTGGAATGTAAGTTTCTTGAATGATTGAATGATATTCAAATGAATCTTGAGATTGAAACAATGTAGAAACAAAACAAGATCAATGAAACTCAAATGGAAACTCACAAATTGAAGATGAACGAATGATAAGTTTGGCTTTTGAAGAATCTTGGAGGATACAGCCACACCACCTTCAAGAATGCTTCAATCTCTTCCTATCACCACCAAGGACGCCACCCTTGGCTAGAAGAAGAAGATAGGATCGAATCTCCCTCAAGAGAAACGAAAGACTAGCAAAACCTAGAGAGAAAACAACACCATGTGTTTGTATTTGATTTATTGAATGAATGAGATTACAAGAGGCCTAATGGGGGTATTTATAGTAATCCTAAGCCCCCTAGGACGTGTACTATTCAAGAAATTAGGCCCCTTGAGGCTTACATCATCCTACACATTTATTACATCATAAAAACTCTTAAATACAACTCTAGAAAGAAAAGACTATAACTCCTTCAATACTTGTCCGTTTTCCAAGATTCAAAAATCATTGGAAAGCTCTTTCAATGCTCTTCAATATGTCTTTGGATGACTTCCTCATTAGACGCATTGTATCTAGAGTTATAGAGTAAATTACCAAACTGCCCTTGTTGAAATCATTCAAACGAGAGGGATACTTGGGTGAATGATGCTCTTTTGCCATATAACCGAGTATTAGGCTCCTATGATGTATATTGGATGTCTTCCTTGATGTCCTTGATGTATATGGCCATCAAATATACATCATACTCCCACGATTGAAAAAACGTTTGTCCTCAAACTTTGAGCATCAATTCTCTTTTGTTCGCCTTCTTCACATGAGATTTACAAGCTTTCTTCTTAAAGGCTTTGAAGTCATCATAGACTCCTTTATAAAACTTCTTCAACTTCTCCCAAGATAATCCATAGGACTATGATTCTCGATACTCCACCATGGATGTAAAAATCTCATGTAACTTCACAGCTTCAAAGTCTAGTTTCACCAATTTGCCTTTATCATGGGTATTACGACATAGTATGAAACGATCCATCTTTGAATGGCCATCGACAACAAGAACCTCTTGACTTCTTTGAATCCTTGGCACTTCAACCATGAGATTCAAGTTGATATCTTTAGGGAGCATATGATAGATACGTTTTATAGGAGAATTCAAGATTGGGTGGCTGCTTGGATCCGTTTTGCTTTCATCCAAGTTTGCAAGAACAAGACCCTTATGCTCTTCATACCCATGATATTCCTCCTTCATAATCGTCACAATGTTGCTTTCATTCTCCTTAGGCCGTATGGTGTAAGATGGAAGTAGAGATGTCTCTTGATGCATGATATTCCTATCAAGCAACTTTGGTCTTTCCAACAAAGTATGACAAGTATCCATAGAAGTAATATCATACCATAATGAATCTCTACAATTCTTGTAAATGGAAAGACTTCCTAAGCTTCTTGGATCCTCATGAATGTCTTTGTCATGGCTTAGCCATTGTGTAGGGCGTGAATAATTCTCCAAGTTTAACGTGTGGATCATTGTTGTAGGGGTGTCAATGTCACCATAGGAGGCACAACTTTCTCCTTCTGTGATCAATGAACACACTTCTCCTTTGTTGGTACAATCAGAGATCTTGCACTCTTTTTGTTGATGTTCATTCCCCACACATACTTCTTTCAAGGCTCTCCTTGTCACAAGCCACTCTTCTACGTACTCCTCTTCTACTACATTCTCCTCCTCAAATAATTCATTATCATACGTGATGTATAATGGGATCAATGGAATCTCATTATACTTGGAAACAGGATCTTTAAAAACCAAGATAAGAATCTTGCTTCTCAAAGTTCTTAAAGATCAACCAATTTGAATGAAATGATGTATAATAGGATCAAGGATGATCAAATTATACAAAAGACTAGGATCTTTAAGTGGTTCTTTAAGATTTGAATGAATGAATGAATGAATGAATGGATGGATGGATAAACGAATGGAATGGACGAAATGGATGAATGAAATGAAATAAATGAGAGTGTAAATGGATAGAATGTAAGTTTCTTGAATGATTGAATGATATTCAAATGAATCTTGAATTTGAAACAATGTAGAAACAAAAATAAGATCAAATGAAACTAGAAAGAAACTCACGATTTGAATGATGAATGATATTGGCTTTGAAGATTCTTGGAGGATACAGCACACCACCTTCAAGAATGCTTCAATCTCTTCCTATCACCACCTAGGACGCCACCCTAAGCTAGAAGAAGAAGATAGGATCGAATCTCCCTCAAGAGAAACGAAAGACTAGCAAAAGCTAGAGAGAAAACAACACCATGTGTTTGTATTTGATTTATTGAATGAATGAGTTTACAAGAGGCCTAAGGGGGTATTTATAGTAATCCTCCTTCATACTCATGATATTCCTCCTTCATAATCATCACAATGTTGCTTTCATTCTTGATGTATAATGGAATCAAAGATTGTATCTTGATCAATTACACATTAAGGGAGATGTGCAACCAATCTCAACATGGGACGCTTCAAGTGAATTAGGGTAAAAGGTAGGGTGCTTCATGAGGGAAAGATGGAGTCTTGGAGAGAATTGAGATGGAGAAAGATGAGATCTTAGTAGAGTTTGAGAGAGGAGAGATGGACGAAAAATAGTTGACTTTGGGATTGACGTGAGGTCTTTTGTGAGGGAGGAGAGAGTTTGGATGAGAGATTTGAGAGAAGGATGTTTTAGAGAGTAAGAGTGAGGGAGAGATTAGGGTTTGAGAGAGACATTGGAGGAGACGTTTTTGAGAGAGGGAAAGAGATGATGAATGCATGAGAGACATTTTGAGAGAGAGTCGCGTGAGATTGAGAGAAAGAGAGAACTAAGATATTTTGGTTTTTTTGGTTTTTATGAAAAGAAAAGACTTATTTTTGGATTTTGATTTAATCAAACTAGAAAGAAAGAAAATGAAGAGAAAGATTTATCTTAACTATATTGATAGAAAGATAAAAGAAGTAATTATCTTAACTGTATTGACATAAAGATAAGAATGGATAGTTCTAGGTTTCTAACTTGAATCCACAAGAAAGACAACCTAGGGCTAACTTGATCTAGACCGCAACCTATGATCAAGCTCTTCCTAACCACTTGGGTGCCATGCCAAGATACAATAGAAGAAAGGGGGTGAGGGTTTATCCAAACACTCGAGAGAAAGCTAAAAGTTTAACTATTTTCATAATTCAAAGTTGGGTGCCTTTGAGAGCCTACAAGCCTAGCTATTTATACTACTAAAGTCCTAAACCTCCTAGGACTCTCAAGATTGGCGTGCAAGCCATCTTTTCCTACTAGGACTCTATTACTTGGCATGTAAGTCATCTCAAAATGATCAGAAATATGAACTTCATTTTGAAATGGTACAAACTGTGAAGTTCAACTTGGGCTTTGTACTTGGGCCTTTAGTTATGGACTTGGAGGACATGGTATTCCCATCATCCTCTATGAATCTTGGGTCTCCGAAGGTGATCCCAAGGCTATGTGAGCCTCCATTTCTTTCCATGTACCTATGGTCCCCAAAGGTGAGACCTAGGTTAAGCAATTCTCCTTCATGGGCTTCTTCTGATGTTTTTGGCGTGGGCCAAAATACATCATTCCCCCCTTATTGGAAAAAGTTTGTCCTCAAACTTGATGGGAGGAATGAAACCTCTTTGTTGGTTGAGCCGGGCTGGCCTCCATTATCTTCCATGAATCTAGGATCAGCAAACTTCTTCATGTAATGAATTTTGGGGCGACCCTCTTGTGATAGAACAAGTTGAACTGCTCCAACATCAACTCCAGAAGCATCACACTCAACCTCAAACTTCTTATCAAAGCTTGGTAGGACTAGGACGGGTGCGGTGCAGAGTTTACTGTTGATGAATTCGAGTGCTTGCTGGGTAGCTTGAGTCCATGAGAACTCCTTGGATTTCCATAGCTCTGTCATAGGAGATAAAATAGTATTGAAATTCTTCACAGATCTCCTATAGAGAGATGCCAAGCCGGGGAAGCTTCGATCATCATGAGTTCTAGTTGGGGTAGACCACTCCTTGATAGCTTTGACTCTTTCTTCATCAACCTTGAGCACTTCAGGCGAAAGAGCATAGCTAAGAGAGACTATGTTGTTGATGAAGACGCCATACTTGGGTGGATTATGATGTAGATTCATGTGAGCTAAGGTCTCCAAAGCAGATTGGAGGTGAAAGTTGTAACCTTTCTCACTCTTGCTATTCACAAGTATATCATCAAAGTAGATAACAATACACTTGCTAATAAGGGGCTTCAAAACCTGATTCATTAGACTCATAACTGTAATGAAAGCATTAGTTAGACCACAAGGTGTGACTAACCATTCATAGAGACCTCCTTTGGTTTTGATAGCAGTGACCCCTTCTTGAATCTGAATCTAATTGTACTCACTTCGTAGATTAATCTTTGGAAGGACGTTGGTATCATATGACTCATTCACTAGATCTTCAATTCTAGGAAACCTGTACTTGGTAGGACTCTTTTTGATGCACAGACTTTGGCTTCCTTCTTCCTTTGGGACCAAAAGGGCAGGAACGTCGCATGTATTGCAGTTTTCTCTAATTATACCCTTTGTTTGAAGATCATCATTTTGCCCTTGAACCTCTTGAGTATCAGTAGGGTTCACGTGGGTTGTTGGTTCATGATGCACAACTGATATAGGAACGGGATCAGTTTGGACTTCACGTAGGGGTAGTCTCTCGTCTAGGAACACATGAGGGTGTGGTTCTCTAAGGGGAGTGACGAGAGGAGGGTTGCCGTGACTAGGTTCTTCATCATTGGTTGGCTCTTTATGGCTAGGGTTTGTGTTTGGGTATAAGGGAGTGATCTCCTTATGCTCACTAAACTCAAGGCGTTCAGTGGTCATAGAAGTGATGGGGTTTGGATCATCTTCCTTAGGTGGGGACGGTTGGGTTATTTGGAGTGGAGTTAGGGTTATTCTCTTGTTGTTCATCACAAGAGTGTAGGTATTAGCTCTTCCGTTGTGCATCACATTCCTGTCAAATAACCATGTTCTTCAAAGTAGAATATGACAAGCATCCATAGGCAAAACATCACACCATAAAGATTCTTTAAAGGATTTGCCAATGGAAAAGCTTACCAAACATCTTTGAGTCACTTGTAGATCTTCACCCTGATTGAGCCACTGGATGGTGTAGGGCTTTGGATGGGGACTCGTTTCCAGCTGAAGTTTGTCCACCATAGTAGTTGATGCCACATTAGTGCTGCTTCCACCATCAATCATCAACGAACAAACTATTCCCTTGATTGTGAACCGAGATTGAAAGATGGCCTCTCGTTGTTGTTGATCTTCAAAAACATTTGAGTTACTAAGAACTCTCCTCATAAGGAACATCTCGTGAGCCATGGTGATGGACGGTTGGGGTTTTTGTGATTCAGGTATGGAGGGGATTGTGTTTGGGCTATTTTGTGGGGCTAGGGTTGCACTCGAAACAACCTAGAGCTCTAATACCAAAATTATGATGTATAATGGAAACAAAGATTGTATCTTGATCAATTACACATCAAGGGAGACGTGCAACCAATCTCAACATGGGACACTTCAAGTGAATTAGGGTAAAAGGTAGGGTGCTTCATGAGGGAAAGATGGAGTCTTGGAGAGAATTGAGATGGAGAAAGATGAGATCTTTGTGGAGTATGAGAGAGGAGAGATGGACGAAAAATAGGGGACTTTGGGATTGACGTGAGGTCTTTTGCGAGGGAGGAGAGAGTATGGATGAGAGATTTGAGAGAAGGATGTTTGAGAGAGTAAGAGTGAGGGAGAGATTAGGGTTTGAGAGAGACATTGGAGGATACGTTTTTAAGAGAGGGAAAGAGAGGATGAATGCATGAGAGAGATTTTGAGAGAGAGTGGCGTGAGATTGAGAGAAAGAGAGAACTAAGATATTTTGGTTTTTTTGGTTTTTATGAAAAGAAAAGACTTACTTTTGGATTTTGATTTAATCAAACTAGAAAGAAAGAAAACGAAGAGAAAGATTTATCTTAACTATATTGATAGAAAGATAAAAGAAGTAATTATCTTAACTGTATTGACAGAAAGATAAGAACGGATAGTTCTAGGTTTCTAACTTGAATCCACAAGAAAGACAACCTAGGGCTAACTTGATCTAGACCGCAATCTAGGATCAAGCTCTTCCTAACCACTTGGGTGTCATGCCAAGATACAATAGAAGAAAGGGGGTGAGGGTTTATCCAAACACTCGAAAGAAAGCTAAAAGCTTAACTATTTTCATAATTCAAAGTTGGATGCCTTTGAGAGGCTACAAGCCTAGCTATTTATACTACTAAAGTCCTAAACCTCCTAGGACTCTCAAAATTGGCGTGCAAGCCATCTTTTCCTACTAGGACTCTATTACTTGGCATGTAAGCCAAGTACTCCTAATACTAGATGCCATCTACTCCATCTCCTCCTTGGATTAGGACTCCTAAAACCCTAGAAATGTAAAGAAATACATCAAAAGGCCAAAACTGTGAACTTATTCTTGAAATGGTCAGAAATGTGAAGTTCATCTCAAAATGATCAGAAATGTGAACTTCATCTTGAAATGGTCAGAAATGTGAAATTCATCTCAAAATGATCAGAAATGTGAACTTCATTTTGAAATGGTCCAAACTGTGAAGTTCAACTTGGGCTTTGTACTTGGGCCTTTAGTTATGGACTTGGAGGACATGGTATTCCCATCATCCTCGATGAATCTTGGGTCTCCGATGGTGATCCCAAGGCTATGTGAGCCTCCATTTCCTTCCATGAACCTATGGTCCCCAAAGGTGAGACCTAGGTTAAGCAGTTCTCCTTCATGGGCTTCTTCTGATGTTTTTGGCGTGGGCCAAAATACATCAATTCTCCTTAAGCCGTGTGGTATAAGATGGAAGTAGAGATGTCTCTTGATGCATGATATTCCTATCAAGCAACTTTGGTCTTTCTAACAAAGTATGACAAGTATCCTTAGAAGTAATATCACACCATAATGAATCTCTACAATTCTTGTAAATGGAAAGACTTACTAAGCTTCTTGAATCCTCATGAATGTCATTGTCATGGCATAGCCATTGTGTAGGGCGTGAATAATTCTCCAAGTTTGACATGTGGATCATTGTTGTAGGGGTGTCAATGTCACCATAGGAGGCACAACTTTCTCCTTCTGTGATCAATGAACACACTTCTCCTTTGTTGGTACAATGAGAGATCTTGCACTCTCTTTGTTGATGTTCATTCTCCACACATACTTCTTTCAAGGCTCTCCTTGTCACAAGCCACTCTTCTACGTACTCCTCTTCTACTTCATTCTCCTCCTCAAATAATTCATTATCATACGTTTGGTACCCAACCAAAGACACTTCTTTCTTGTTAGGGCATGCACTTTCAACATGATCAAAACTTTGGCAACATAAACATGTACTTGGGACAATGGGAGTGGGGAGGTTTATAGGCTGTTTTGAGGAGCTTTGGATAATAGGTGTGGGGAGGTTTAGGGGCTGATCTTGTTGAGCTTTTGTGTTTGGTTGTTTTGTGGGGAATGGGGGTCTTTGTTGTATATGGTTTTTTTCCCAAAGTTCTCTACTCCTTACTTGTATTTCAACATCAAGAGCTAAAGAACTCAACTCTTCCAAGTTTGTGTAAGGTTGATTTACAACAACATGTCTAATGTAATCATTAAGACCAAGAAAGTAACATACCAAAACTCGTGGATCATCCTCCTTAAGGGCATACTTCTATAGTTGCCACCTGAATTCTATTGTGTATTCAACCACATCCTTGCTCCCTTGCTCCAAACGTTGCAAATCACTTTGTGAATTCATGCTAGATCTTTTGCAAGCCATAGAATATGAATCTTGATGAAGAAAGAATCAAACAAGACTCACGGTTTAATGGGGAAATGTAAGGAACGAAATGGGGGAATGTGTTTGGGTTAGAGGATGGGTTTCTTTGTGGAGCTAATGGTGGACGTGTATGTGGGGGATGATGGGGAATGGATTTGTGATGGAAAGATGGTGAAAAGATAGTAAGAGATAGATCAAGAACTAAGAGAATCAACTCCTAAGCTCTGATACCAATTTTGATGTATAATGGGATCCATGGAATCTCATTATACCTGGAAACAGGATCTTTAAAAACCAAGATAAGAATCTTGCTTCTCAAACTTTTTAAAGATCAACCAAATTGAATGAAATGATGTATAATAGGATCAAGAATGATCAAATTATACAAAAGACTAGGATCTTTAAGATTGAATGAAAGAATGTATGAATGGATGAATAAACGAATGGAATGGACGAGTGGAATGAATGGAATGAATGTGTGAATGAGAGGAATGTAAGTTTCTTGAATGATTGAATGATATTCAAATGAATCTTGAGATTGAAACAATGTAAAAACAAAACAAGATCAATGAAACTCAAATGGAAACTCACAAATGGATGATGAACGAATGATAAGTTTGGCTTTTGAAGAATCTTGGAGGATACAGCCACACCACCTTCAAGAATGCTTCAATCTCTTCCTATTACCACCAAGGACGCCACCCTAGTCTAGAAGAAGAAGATAGGATCGAATCTCCATCAAGAGAAACGAAAGACTAGCAAAACCTAGAGAGAAAACAACACCATGTGTTTGTATTCGATTTATTGAATGAATGAGATTACAAGAGGCCTAATGGGGGTATTTATAGTAATCCTAAGCCCCCTAGGACGTGTACTATTCAAGAAATTAGGCCCCTTGAGGCTTACATCATCCTACACATTTACTACATCATAAAAACTCTAAAATACAACTCTAGATAGAAAAAACTATAACTCCTTCAATACTTATCCGTTTTCCAAGATTCAAAAACCATTGGAAAGCTCTTTCAATTCTCTTCAATATTTCTTTGGATGACTTCCTCATTAGACGCATGTATCTAGAGTTATAGAGTAAATTATCAAACGAGAGGGATAATTGGGTGAATGATGCTCTTTTGCCATATAACCGAGTATTAGGCTCCTATGATGTATATTGGATGTCTTCCTTGATGTCCTTGATGTATATGGCCATCAAATATACATCATACTCCCCCGATTGAGAAAAGGTTTGTCCTCAAACTTTGAGCATCAATTCTCTTTTGTTCGCCTTCTTCACATGAGATTTACAAGCTTTCTTCTTAAAGGCTTTGAAGTCATCATAGACTCCTTTATAAAACTTCTTCAACTTCTCCCAAGATAATCTATAGGACTTTGATTCTCGAAACTCCACCATGGATGTAAAAATCTCATGTAACTTCACAACTTCAAAGTCTAGTTTTACCACTTTGCCTTTATCATGGGGATTACGACATAGTATGAAACGATCCATCTTTGAATGGCCATCGACAACAAGAACCTCTTGACTTCTTTGAATCCTTGGCACTTCAACTGATGCATAATGGGATCAAAGATTGTATCTTGATCAATTACACATCAAGGGAGACGTGCAACCAATCTCAACATGGGACGCTTCAAGTGAATTAGGGTAAAAGGTAGGGTGCTTCATGAGGGAAAGATGGAGTCTTGGAGAGAATTGAGATGGAGAAAGATGAGATCTTTGTGGAGTTTGAGAGAGGAGAGATGGACGGAAAATAAGGGAGGACTTTGAGATTGACATGAGGTCTTTTGTGAGGGAGGAGAGAGTATGGATGAGAGATTTGAGAGAAGGATGTTTGAGAGAGTAAGAGTGAGGGAGAGATTAGGGTTTGAGAGAGAAATTGGAGGAGACGTTTTCAGAGAGGGAAAGAGAGGATGAATGCATGAGAGAGATTTTGAGAGAGAGTGGCGTGAGATTGAGAGGAAGAGAGAACTAAGATATTTTTGGGTTTTTTTTGTTTTTGTGAAAAGAAAAGACTTGTTTTTGGATTTTGATTTAATCAAACTAGAACGAAAGAAAACGAAGAGAAAGATTTATCTTAACTATATTGATAGAAAGATAAAAGGAGTAATTATCTTAACTATATTGACAGAAAGATAAGAATGGATAGTTCTAGGTCTCTAACTTGAATCCACAAGAAAGACAACCTAGGGCTAACTTGATCTAGACCTCAACCTAGGATCAAGCTCTTCCTAACCACTTGGGTGCCATGCCAAGATACAATAGAAGAAAGGGGGTGAGAGTTTATCCAAACACTCAAGAGAAAGCTAAAAGCTTAACTATTTTCATAATTCAAAGTTGGGTGCCTTTGAGAGGCTACAAGCCTAGCTATTTATACTACTAAAGTCCTAAACCTCCTAGGGCTCTCAAGATTGGCGTGCAAGCCATCTTCTCCTACTAGGACTCTATTAATTGGCATGCAAGCCAAGGACTCCTAATACTAGACGCCATCTACTCCATCTCCTCCTTGGATTAGGACTCCTTATCCTAAGGGGAGTTGGTTACAAGAGATAATAATCCTTTTAGGACTTGGCTTTCCTAATCCAAGATGGATTAGTTACAAAATAAGCCAACCTTATCTAGGACTACATAGCTTGGTGCCTAGTCTAGCACACCACACGCATATCACACACACACACACATTTGTAGATCATTCTAGAACATTCTACACTATTCTAGATTAATCTAGACTCCTACGACTTGGTACCTCACACAACTGGGAATGTAAATAAAACCCTAGAAATGTAAAGAAATACATCAAAAGGCTAAAACTGTGAACTTCTTCTTGAAATGGTCAAAAATGTGAAGTTCATCTCAAAATAATCAGAAATGTGAACTTCATCTTGAAATGGTCAGAAATGTGAAATTCATCTCAAAATGATCAGAAATGTGAACTTCATCTTGAAATGGTCCAAATTGTGAAGTTCAACTTGGGCTTTGTACTTGGGCCTTTAGTCGTGGACTTGGAGGACATGGGATTCCCATCATCCTCTATGAATCTTGAGTCTCCGAAGGTGATCCCAAGGCTATGTGAGCCTCCATTTCCTTCCATGAACCTATGGTCCCCAAAGGTGAGACTTAGGTTAAGTAGTTCTCCTTCATGGGCTTCTTCTGATGTTTTTGGCGTGGGCCAAAATACATCTTTCCCCCCTTGTTGGAAAAAGTTTGTCCTCAAACTTGATGGGAGGAATGAGACCTCTTTGTTGGTTGAGCCGGGCTGGCCTCCATTATCTTCCATGATTCTAGGATCACCAAACTTCTTCATGTAATGAATTTTGGGGCGGCCCTCTTGTGATAGAACAAGTTGAACTGCTCCAACATCAACTCCAGAAGCATCACACTCAACCTCAAACTTCTTATCAAAGCTTGGTAGGACAAGGACTGGTGCGGTGCAGAGTTTACTGTTGATGAATTCAAGTGCTTGCTGGGTAGCTTGAGTCCATGAGAACTCCTTGGATTTCCATAGCTCGGTCATAGGAGATACAATAGTATTGAAATTCTTCACATATCTCCTATAGAGAGGCGAGCCGGCGGCTTCGATCATCATGAGTTCTAGTTGGGGTAGACCACTCCTTGATAACTTTGACTCTTTCTTCATCAACGTCGAGCACTTCAGGCGAAAGAGCATAGCCAAGAGAGACTATGTTGTTGATGAAGACGCCATACTTGAGTGGATTATGATGTAGATTCATGTGAGCTAAGGTCCCCAAAACGGATTGGAGGTGAAAAATGTGACCTTTCTCACTCTTGCTATTCACAAGTATATCATCAAAGTAGATAACAATACACTTGCTAATAGTAAGGGACTTCAAAACCTGATTCATTCGTCTCATAACAGTAATGAGAGCATTAGTTAGACCACAAGGTGTGACTAACCATTCATAAAGACCTCCTTTGGTTTTGACAGCAGTATCCCCTACTTTAATTTGAGCCAGGCAGGACCCACTTCTTGGATTGACCTTTGGGATGTCGTGGATGCCAAGTAGCTCACCCACTAGATCTTCACTTCTAGGAAACCTGTACTTGGTAGTAACCTTGTTGGTGCATAGACTTTGGCTTCCTTCCTTTGGGACCAAAAGGGTAGGGATGGCGCATGGACTAAGACTTTCCCTAATCATACCCTTTGCTTGTAGATCTTCATCTTGCCCTTGAACCTCTTGAGTGTCACTAGGGTTCACGTGAGTTGTTGGTTCATGATGCACAACTGATCTAGGAATGGGATCAGTTTGGACTTCACGTTGGCGTAGTCTCTCGTCTAGGAACACATGAGGGTGTTGTTCTCTAAGGGGGGTGACGAGAGGAGGGTTGCCGTGACTAGGTTCTTCATCATTGGTTGGCTCTTTGTGGCTAGGGTTTGTGTTTGGGTCTAAGGGAGTGATCTCCTTATGCTCACTAAACTCAAGGCGTTCAGTGGTCATAGAAGTGATGGGGTTTGGATCATCTTTCTTAGGTGGGGACGGTTGGGTTATTTGGAGTGGAGTTAGGGTTATTCTCTTGTTGTTCATCACAAGAGTGTAGGTATTAGATCTTCCGTTGTGCATCACACTCCTGTCAAATAACCATGGTCTTCCAAGTAGAATATGAGAAGCATCCATAGGGAAAACATCACACCATAAAGATTCTTTAAAGGATTTGCCAATGGAAAAGCTTACCAAACATCTTTGAGTCACTTGTAGATCTTCACCCTGATTGAGCCACTGGATGGTGTAGGGCTTTGGAAGGGGACTCGTTTCCAGCTGAAGTTTGTCCACCATAGTAGTTGATGCCACATTGGTCCTGCTTCCACCATCAATGATCAACGAACAAACTTTTCCCTTGATTGTGCAACGAGATTGAAAGATGGCATCTCGTTGTTGTTGATCTTCAAAAACAATTGAGTTACAAAGAACTCTCCTCATAAGGAACATCTCGTGAGCCATGGTGATGGACGGTTGGGGTTTTTGTGATTCAGGTATGGAGGGGATTGTGTTTGGGCTGTTTTGTGAGGCTAGGGTTGCACTCGAAACAACCTAGAGCTCTGATACCAAAATTATGATGTATAATGGGATCAAAGATTGTATCTTTATAAATTACACATCAAGGGAGACGTGCAACTAATCTCAACATGGGACGCTTCAAGTTAATTAGGGTAAAAGGTAGGGTGCTTCATGAGGGAAAGATGGAGTCTTGGAGAGAATTGAGATGGAGAAAGATGAGATCTTTGTGGAGTTTGAGAGAGGAGAGATGGACGGAAAATAAGGGAGGACTTTGAGATTGACATGAGGTCTTTTGTGAGGGAGGAGAGAGTATGGATGAGAGATTTGAGAGAAGGATGTTTGAGAGAGTAAGAGTGAGGGAGAGATTAGGGTTTGAGAGAGAAATTGGAGGAGACGTTTTCAGAGAGGGAAAGAGAGGATGAATGCATGAGAGAGATTTTGAGAGAGAGTGGCGTGAGATTAAGAGGAAGAGAGAACTAAGATATTTTTGGGTTTTTTGGTTTTTGTGAAAAGAAAAGACTTGTTTTTGGATTTTGATTTAATCAAACTAGAATGAAAGAAAACGAAGAGAAAGATTTATCTTAACTATATTGATAGAAAGATAAAAGGAGTAATTATCTTAACTATATTGACAGAAAGATAAGAACGGATAGTTCTAGGTTTCTAACTTGAATCCACAAGAAAGACAACCTAGGGCTAACTTGATCTAGACCGCAACCTAGGATCAAGCTCTTCCTAACCACTTGGGTGCCATGCTAAGATACAATAGAAGAAAGGGGGTGAGAGTTTATCCAAACACTCAAGAGAAAGCTAAAAGCTTAACTATTTTCATAATTCAAAGTTGGGTGCCTTTGAGAGGCTACAAGCCTAGCTATTTATACTACTAAAGTCCTAAACCTCCTAGGACTCTCAAGATTGGCGTGCAAGCCATCTTCTCCTACTAGGACTCTATTAATTGGCATGCAAGCCAAGGACTCCTAATACTAGACGCCATCTACTCCATCTCCTCCTTGGAATAGGACTCGTTATCCTAAGGGGAGTTGGTTACAAGAGATAATAATCCTTTTAGGACTTGGCTTTCCTAATCCAAGATGGATTAGTTACAAAATAAGCCAACCTTATCTAGGACTACATAGCTTGGTGCCTAGTCTAGCACACCACACGCCTATCACACACACACACACATTTCTAGATCATTCTAGAACATTCTACACTATTCTAGATTAATCTAGACTCCTACGACATGGTGTCCAAGTTTATATATATTACTTGGCACCTCACACAACAGGGAATGTAAATAAAACCCTAGAAATGTAAAGAAATACATCAAAAGGCCAAAACTGTGAACTTCTTCTTGAAATGGTCAGAAATGTGAAGTTCATCTCAAAATGATCAGAAATGTGAACTTCATCTTGAAATGGTCAGAAATGTGAAATTCATCTCAAAATGATCAGAAATGTGAACTTCATCTTGAAATGGTCCAAATTGTGAAGTTCAACTTGGGCTTTGTATTTGGGCCTTTAGTCGTGGACTTGGAGGACATGGGATTCCCATCATCCTCTATGAATCTTGAGTCTCCGAAGGTGATCCCAAGGCTATGTGAGCCTCTATTTCCATCCATGAACCTATGGTCCCCAAAGGTGAGACCTAGGTTAAGCAGTTCTCCTTCATGGGCTTCTTCTGATGTTTTTGGCGTGGGCCAAAATACATCATTCCCCCCTTGTTGGAAAAAGTTTGTCCTCAAACTTGATGGGAGGAATGAGACCTCTTTGTTGGTTGAGCCGGGCTGGCCTCCATTATCTTCCATGAATCTAGGATCACCAAACTTCTTCATGTAATGAATTTTGGGTGACCCTCTTGTGATAGAACAAGTTGTTGCTCAACATCAACTCGAAGCATCACTCAACCTCAAACTTCTTATCAAAGCTTGGTAGGACTAGGGTAGTGCGGTGCAGAGTTTACTGTTGATGAATTCAAGTGCTTGCTGGGTAGCTTGAGTCCATGAGAACTCCTTGGATTTCCATAGCTCGGTCATAGGAGATACAATAGTATTGAAATTCTTCACATATCTCCTATAGAGAGAGGCCAAGCCAGGGCAGCTTCGATCATCATGAGTTCTAGTTGGGGTAGACCACTCCTTGATAACTTTGACTCTTTCTTCATCAACCTCGAGCACTTCAGGCGAAAGAGCATAGCCAAGAGAGACTATGTTGTTGATGAAGACGCCATACTTGGGTGGATTATGATGTAGATTCATGTGAGCTAAGGTCCCCAAAACAAATTGGAGGTGAAAGATGTGACCTTTCTCACTCTTGCTATTCACAAGTATATCATCAAAGTAGATAACAATACACTTGCTAATAGTAAGGGACTTCAAAACCTGATTCATTAGTCTCATAACAGTAATGAGAGCATTAGTTAGACCACAAGGTGTGACTAACCATTCATATAGACCTCCTTTGGTTTTGACAGCAGTATCCCCTACTTGAATTTGAGCCAGGCAGGACCCACTTCTTGGATTGACCTTTGGGATGTCGTGGATGCCAAGTAGCTCACCCACTAGATCTTCACTTCTAGGAAACCTGTACTTGGTAGTAACCTTGTTGGTGCACAGACTTTGGCTTCCTTCCTTTGGGACCAAAAGGGTAGGGATGGCGCATGGACTAAGACTTTCCCTAATCATATCCTTTGCTTGAAGATCTTCATCTTGCCCTTGAACCTCTTGAGTGTCACTAGGGTTCACGTGAGTTGTTGGTTCATGATGCACAACTGATCTAGGAATGGGATTAGTTTGGACTTCACGTTGGGGTAGTCTCTCGTCTAGGAACACATGAGGGTGTTGTTCTCTAAGGGGGGTGACGAGAGGAGGGTTGTCGTGACTAGGTTCTTCATCATTGGTTGGCTCTTTGTGGCTAGGGTTTGTATTTGGGTCTAAGGGAGTGATCTCCTTATGCTCACTAAACTCAGGGCGTTCAGTGGTCATAGAAGTGATGGGGTTTGGATCATCTTTCTTAGGTGGGGACAGTTGGGTTATTTGGAGTGGAGTTAGGGTTATTCTCTTGGTGTTCATCACAAGAGTGTAGGTATTAGCTCTTCCGTTGTGCATCACACTCATGTCAAATAACCATGGTCTTCCAAGTAGAATATGAGAAGCATCCATAGGGAAAACATCACACCATAAAGATTCTTTAAAGGATTTGCCAATGGAAAAGCTTACCAAACATCTTTGAGTCACTTGTAGATCTTCACCTTGATTGAGCCACTGGATGGTGTAGGGCTTTGGATGGGGACTCGTTTCCAGCTGAAGTTTGTCCACCATAGTAGTTGATGCCACATTGGTGCTGCTTCCACCATCAATGATCAACGAACAAACTTTTCCCTTGATTGTGCAACGAGATTGAAAGATGGCATCTCGTTGTTATTTATCTTCAAAAACAATTGAGTTACAAAGAACTCTCCTCATAAGGAACATCTCGTGAGCCATGGTAATGGACGGTTGGGGTTTTTGTGATTCAGGTATGGAGGGGATTGTGTTTGGGCTGTTTTGTGGGGCTAGGGTTGCACTCGAAACAACCTAGAGCTCTGATACCAAAATTATGATGTATAATTGGATCATAGATTGTATCTGGATCAAAAATTATGATGTAGGGTGCTTCATGAGGGAAAGATGGAGTCTTGGAGAGAATTGAGATGGAGAAAGATGAGATCTTTGTGGAGTTTGAGAGAGGAGAGATGGATGGAAAATAAGGGAGGACTTTGAGATTGACTTGAGGTCTTTTGTGAGGGAGGAGAGAGTATGGATGAGAGATTTCAGAGAAGGATGTTTGAGAGAGTAAGAGTGAGGGAGAGATTAGGGTTTGAGAGAGAAATTTGAGGAGACGTTTTCAGAGAGGGAAAGAGAGGATGAATGCATGAGAGAGATTTTGAGAGAGAGTGGCGTGAGATTGAGAGGAAGAGAGAACTAAGATATTTTTGGGTTTTTTGGTTTTTGTGAAAAAAAAAGACTTGTTTTTGGATTTTGATTTAATCAAACTAGAACGAAAGAACACGAAGAGAAAGATTTATCTTAACTATATTGATAGAAAGATAAAAGGAGTAATTATCTTAACTATATTGACAGAAAGATAAGAACGTATAGTTCTAGGTTTCTAACTTGAATCCACAAGAAAGACAACCTAGGGCTAACTTGATATAGACCGCAACCTAGGATCAAGCTCTTCCTAACCACTTGGGTGCCATGCTAAGATATAATAGAAGAAAGGGGGTGAGAGTTTATCCAAACACTCAAGAGAAAGCTAAAAACTTAACTATTTTCATAATTCAAAGTTGGGTGCCTTTGAGAGGTTACAAGCTTAGCTATTTATACTACTAAAGTCCTAAACCTCCTAGGACTCTCAAGATTGGCGTGCAAGCCATCTTCTCCTACTATGACTCTATTAATTGGCATGCAAGCCAAGGACTCCTAATACTAGACACCATCTACTCCATCTCCTCCTTGGATTAGGACTCCTTATCCTAAGGGGAGTTGGTTACAAGAGATAATAATCCTTTTAGGACTTGGCTTTCCTAATCCAAGATGGATTAGTTACTAAATAAGCCAACCTTATCTAGGACTACATAGCTTGGTGCCTAGTCTAGCACACCACACGCCTATCACACACACACACACATTTCTAGATCATTCTAGAACATTCTACACGATTCTAGATTAATCTAGACTCCTACGACTTGGTGTCCAAGTTTATATATATTACTTGGCACCTCACACAACTGGAAATGTAAATAAAACCCTAGAAATGTAAAGAAATACATCAAAAGGCCAAAACTGTGAACTTCTTCTTGAAATGGTCCGAAATGTGAAGTTCATCTCAAAATGATCAGAAATGTGAACTTCATCTTGAAATGGTCAGAAATGTGAAATTCATCTCAAAATGATCAGAAATGTGAACTTCATCTTGAAATGGTCCAAACTGTGAAGTTCAACTTGGGCTTTGTACTTGGGCCTTTAGTCGTGGACTTGGAGGACATGGGATTCCCATCATCCTCTATGAATCTTGAGTCTCCGAAGGTGATCCCAAGGCTATGTGAGCCTCCATTTCCTTCCATGAACCTATGGTCCCGAAAGGTGAGACCTAGGTTAAGCAGTTCTCCTTCATGGGCATCTTCTAATGTTTTTGGCGTGGGCCAAAATACATCATCAACCATGAGATTCAAGTTGATATCTTTAGGGAGCATATGATAGATACGTTTTATAGGAGAATTCAAGATTGGGTGGTTGCTTGGATCCGTTTTGCTTTCCTCCAAGTTTGCAAAAACACGACCCTTATGCTCTTCATACCCATGATATTTCTCCTTCATAATCGTCACAATGTTGCTTTAATACTCCTTAGGCCGTATGGTATAAGATGGAAGTAGAGATGTTTCTTGATGCATGATATTCCTATCAAGCAACTTTGGTCTTTCCATCAAAGTATGATAAGTATCCATAGAAGTAATATCATACCATAATGAATCTCTACAATTCTTTATCATACGTAGCATGCCCCTTCTTACCGAGCATTCCCGAAAAGTTTTTTTATTTATGACAGGTTTTTCATATATATCAAAAAAAATTTAGATGTATAATGGAATGAATGGAATCTCATTATACTTGGAAACAAGATCTTTAAAAACCAAGATAAGAATCTTGCTTCTCAAAGTTCTTAAAGATCAACCAATTTGAATGAAATGATGTATAATAGGATCAAGGATGATCAAATTATACAAAAGACTAGGATCTTTAAGTGGTTCTTTAAGATTTGAATGAATGAATGAATGGATGGATAAACGAATGGAATGGACGAAATGGATGAATGAAATGAATGAAATGAATGTAGGAATGGATGGAATGTAAGTTTCTTGAATGGTTGAATGATATTCAAATGAATCTTGAAATAGAAACAATGTAGAAACAAAAACAAGATCAAATGAAAACTAGAAAGCAACTCACGAATTGAATGATGAATGAATGATGAATGATATTGGCTTTGAAGATTCTTGGAGGATACAACACACCATCTTCAAGAATGCTTCAATCTCTTCCTATCACCACCTAGGACGCCACCCTAAGCTAGAAGAAGAAGATAGGATCGAATCTCCCTCAAGAGAAACGAAAGACTAGCAAAAGCTACAGAGAAAACAACACCATGTGTTTGTATTTGATTTATTAAATGAATGAGATTACAAGAGGCCTAATGGGGGTATTTATAGTAATCCTAAGCCCCCTAGGACGTGTACTATTCAAGAAATTAGGCCCCTTGAGGCTTACATCATCCTACACATTTATTACATCATAAAAACTCTAAAACACAACTCTGGAAAGAAAAGACTATAACTCCTTCAATACTTATCCGTTTTCCAAGATTCAAAAACCATTGGAAAGCTCTTTCAATGCTCTTCAATATGTCTTTGGATTCATTAGACGCATGTATCTAGAGTTATAGAGTAAATTAACAAACTGCCCTTGTTGAAATCATTCAAACGAGAGGGATACTTGAGTGAATGATGCTCTTTTGCCATATAACCGAGTATTAGGCTCCTATCATGTATATTGGATGTCTTCCTTGATGTCCTTGATGTATATGGCCATCAACATACATCATACTCCCCCGGTTGAAAAAAAGTTTGTCCTCAAACTTTGAACATCAACTCTCTTGTTCGCCTTCTTCGCAAAGAAATTACAAACTTTCTTCTTAAAAGCTTTGAAGTCATCATAGACTCCTTTACTAAACTTCATCAACTTCTTCCAAAATAATCCATTGACATTATTGGACTTTGATTCTCGATATTTCACCATGGATGTAAAAATCCCATGTAACTTCACAATTCCAAAGTCTAGTTTCTCAACTTAGCCTTCATCATGAGTAATATGACATAGTATGAAATGATCCATCTTTAAATGGTCATCGACTATAGCCTCTTGACTTCTTTGAATCCTTGGCACTTCATCCACGAGATTCAAGTTGATATCTTTTGGGAGCATATGATAGATACGTTTCATAGGAGAATTCAAAATTAGATGATTGCTTAGATCCATTTTGCTTTCCTCCAAGTTTGCAAGAATGAGACTGTTATGCTCTTCATACTCATGATATTCCTCCTTCATAATTGTCACAATGTTGCTTTCATTCTCCTTAGGCCGTGTGGTATAAGATCGAAGTAGAGATGTCTCTTGATGCATGATATTCCTATCAAGCAACTTTGGTCTTTCCAACAAAGTATGACAAGTATCCATAGAAGTAATATCACACCATAATGAATCTCTACAATTCTTGTAAATGGAAAGACTTACTAAGCTTCTTGAATCCTCATGAATGTCATTGTCATAGCTTAGCCATTGTGTAGGGCGCGAATAATTCTCCAAGTTTGACGTGTGGATCATTGTTGTAGGGGTGTCAATGTCACCATAGGAGGCACAACTTTCTCCTTCTGTGATCAATGAACACACTTCTCCTTTGTTGGTACAATGAGAGATCTTGCACTCTCTTTGTTGATGTTCATTCGCCACACATACTTCTTTCAAGGCTCTCCTTGTCACAAGCCACTCTTCTACGTACTCCTCTTCTACTACATTCTCCTCCTCAAATAATTCATTATCATACGTTTGGTACCCAACCAAAGACACTTCTTTCTTGTTAGGGCATGCAATTTCAACATGATCAAAACTTTAGCAACATAAACATGTACTTGGGACAATGGGAGTGGGGAGGTTTATAGGCTGTTTTGAGGAGCTTTGGATAATAGGTGTGGGGAGGTTTAGGGGCTGATTTTGTGGAGCTTTTGTGTTTGGTTGTTTTGTGGGGAATGGGGGTCTTTGTTGTATATGGTTTTTTTCCCAAAGTTCTCTACTCCTTACTTGTATTTCAACATCAAGAGCTAAAGAACTAAACTCTTCCAAGTTTGTGTAAGGTTGATTTACAACAACATGTCTAATGTAATCATTAAGACCAAGAAAGTAACACACCAAAACTCGTGGATCATCCTCCTTAAGGGCATACTTCCATAGTTGCCACCTGAATTCTATTGTGTATTCAACCACATCCTTGCTCCCTTGCTCCAAACGTTGCAAATAACTTTGTGAATTCATGCTAGATCTTTTGCAAGCCATAGAATATGAATCTTGATGAAGAAAGAATCAAACAAGACTCACGGTTTAATGGGGAAATGTAAGGAACGAAATGGGGGAATGTGTTTGGGTTAGAGGATGGGTTTCTTGATGGGGTTTCTTTGTGGAGCTAATGGTGGACGTTGATGTATAATGGGATCACAAGACCTCATTACACAAAAGGGTTTAGGATCTTTAAGAGCGAAGATGAAAATCTCCCTTCTCAAAGTTCTTAGGAATCCAAAATGGGATGGAAAACGAATGGAAAGATAGAAAGAACTATGAAAGATGATTACCAAATGGGTGATTTATGATGGACGAATGGTAATGAACGATTGGATGAATGAAACGAATGTGTAAATGAATGGAATGAATGTAGGAATGAATGGAATGTAAGTTTCTTGAATGATAGAATGATATTCAAATGAATCTTGAATTTGAAACAATGTAGAAACAAAAACAAGATCAAAAGAACTAGAAATGAAACTCACGATTGATATGAATGATAATGGCTTTGAAGACTCTAATGAGGATATAGGCACACCACCTCAAAGAACTCTCCAATTCTACCTTTCACCACCAAGGGATGCCAACCCAAGGCTAGAAATAGGGATATTCGAAACTCCCTCAAGAGATTCAAAAACTAGCACAAAAGCTGGAGAGAAAACAACACCATGTTTTTACTTTGTATTTGATATATGAATGAATTGAATGATTACAAGGGCCTCCCAAGGGTTCTATTTATACTAGAAGAGGACCCCCTAGGGGTCCCTATTTCAAGAATACAAGGGATTCCTCGCTTACATCATCTATTACAAGTATGACATCATAAAGAATCAAAATGAACTAAGCTAGATTAAAACTTGAATAACTTGCTCGTTTCTTCTCCAAATTCCAAGATTCAAAAACAATTGGAAAGCTCTTTGAATGGTCTATCTTTGATTCTAGGATGACTTTCTCAAAAGCTTTATGGTTCTTGAGATATAGAGCAAATGACCGAGTTGCCCTTGTTGAAGCCATTCGTTTGTGTAAGAGACATGAGTGAATGGGGCTCCTTTTCCATGTAATCAAGTATTTAGCTCCTTTGGTGTGTATTTGATGTCTCCCTTGATGACCTTGATGTATATGGCTATCAAATATACATCATACTCCCCCGGTTGAAAAAGTTTGTCCTCAAACTTGGACAAAACTTCTTCTAACCCGTTACATAGCACTTCTTCTAAGCTCATCCTTCTTCTTATAAGAGATCTTTACAAAAGTATTGTTTACATCAACTTGCTTCTTCCTCTTGCGTTCCTTGAAGAGATTACAAACTCTCTTTTTAAATGCTTTGAAATCATCACAGATCCCTTTGATGAACTTCCACTTTCTTCCAAGTTTTCTCATGAATAATCCAATGATATCATGGTGCTTCAAATCTCGTTTATTCATGGAGATTGTAGAAATCTCATATAACTTCTCAACTTCAAAGTATAGATTCACAACCTTGTTACTCATGATGAAGACAATAATATTATGGCATTCCATCTTTGAAGGATGACCTTCAACGATCTTAATATCATCTTGACTTCCTTGAATCCATGGCACTTCAACCATAAAATTCAAGTTTTCATCTCCATATGGTATAGAAGGATTGCAAATGTCACAATATTGCAGCTTATACTCGATGTCAACGATCATGCTAGGCCAGAAATAATACTCCTTCATCTTGAAATACGTATTGAGAAGACCCAAATTATCAAAAGAACTTCCATGTACTCCCATGATCAAGATTTCATGAATTCCACTCCTTGGAATACACACTTGATTCCCTTTGAAAAGAAATCCATGATCAATATAAAAGGATTGTTGAGGATGCTTCTCACATACCTTGTATACTTCTTTAAAATCATCATTATCTTCATACAACTCCTTGATATATTCAAGCCTAAGTACTCTTGAATCAAGCATGTATCTCCTCGTTAGAAAACTTCCTTTAGTCAAAGGACTTGCTTCCTCCAAGTGACTTGATTTTGATGAATGAATCAAGTACTTCATCTCAAAACATGATGATGGCGTGATCTCCTCTTCATATGAAACATACTCCAATACTTTGTAAGATTCACGAAGCTTAAGCATGATTCCTCCAAGATAATATTTTTTTTGCTCAAATACCCTCATGATAGCAACAAGTATGAATGCTAAGCCATAAGCGTGAAGCTTCTTCTTTTCTCCACTTAGTATGTCACCAAAATAATCCATGGGACAACTTCCTTGAGATAGGACTTCACCTTTCTCAACTCCATTTGTAATGAACAAATATGATGCAAGAATAGGGAATAAAAGAATATAATGATCTTTAGCATTCTTTAAGAGACATAGTACCTCAAGTATGGATGCAAATATGGACCCTTCTTGAATAGTTCCTTCTTTCCTTTTGTCCACTTGAATTACTCCATTTGATGAGGTATGTTGAGATAGCTCATTCTTGAACGAGAGGTAAGGACAATTCTCTAAGTACTTCTCCAATTCTCCATGTGGCTCCTCATGCTTCGTCAAGACTAACTCCAAAGGATTTACATACTCCTTTCTACTTCTACTACATACAAAAATGTTATCAAAGTATACACATACATTCTCTTTACATTGCAATGGTACATACTCTTTCAAAATATGTTGTATACGATGAGAATCAAAGCCGTTGATGTAGTTATCCATGAATTGCACTTGATCCTTTGCATAGACCATTCGGTGATGAATCATAGGATTTGGTGGCAGCCTTTGATGCATGATAATACTCATGGAAGAGAAACGTACCCAAAGAGATAAGTGAGAGAGGTTACTTGTTGATGGTGCTTGTCTTTCATCCAAATATTCACAAATGAGAACAAGTGATGGCATAGGATCTTGATCCTTTATAGGCTCACGGTTTCCAGCCTTCATTGGTGTAAGAATGAGACTCTTTGGTTCTTCAAATTCATGATACTTATTCTCCATAAGTGTCATAAGAGTACTTTGATCCGCCTTGAGCCGTGAGACACAAGGTGGTAATAAGGACGCCTCTTGGAGCATCATACTCCTATCATACAATTTTGATTCTTCCAACAAAGTATAACTAGAATCCATAGAAGTAATATTACAATATAATGAATTTTTGCAAATCTTGTAAAAAGAAAGACTTACTAAACTTCTTGGATCCATATGAAGATCATTGCCATTGTGTGAATAACTATTCATTTGCAATTCTTGAACGTTTGTTGTAGCGAGGCTAATATCTTGGTCAAAATCAATGTCAACGTCAATGATGGCACAACTCTCTCCTTCTTAGATCAATGAACACATTTCATCACGTAGTTCTTCTACTTCCTCTACTTCAAGATCCTCCTCTATGTGTACCTCATTTACTTCTTTAGCCATGCTACTACATACTTCTTGAACTTGCTCATTTTCAACAAAAACATCACATTCGGCAAATTCAACTTCTTCATTTACGCCTTCCTCCTCATACAATGGGTTGTCATATACTTGAAACTCATCATTATTCTCCTCATACAATGGATTGTCATACACTTTAAACTCATCTTTAGGCACGCTACATACTACATTAACTTCCACATTTGTGCCAAGGTTATCACATACTTCATGAACATCCTCATACACGTCAAATACATCAAATGATTCACTTTCAAATTCTGGTTGCTCATACGATGACGTTTGACAAACACTTTCAACATGATCAAAACTTTGGCAAGATAGACTTGTACTTTGGTCAATGATTTCCTCGTCTTGGACAATAGGAATGGGGAGGTTTAGGGGCTGTTTTGTGGAGCTTTGGATAGTAGGTGTGGGGAGGTTTAGGGGCTGTTTTGTGGAGTGTTGGGCAATAGGTTGTTGGGGTTGTTTTGTAGGCGTTTGGACGAGAGGTTTGGGACGAGTTTGTGGCTTAGTTTCAAGGTTCTTGGCGTGGGATTGTTGGGATGGTTTGTGAGGTCTTTGTTGTATATGGGTTCTATCCCAAAGTTCTTTACTTTTTACTTGTATTTCAACATCAAGGGCTAAAGAACTTAACTCCTCTAAGTTTGTGTAAGATTGATATACAACAACACGCCGAATGTAATCATTAAGACCAAGAGAGTAACATATCAAAACTCGTTGATCATTCTCCTTAAGAGCATATTTCCATAGTTGCCGCCTGAATTCTATTGTATATTCAACCACGTCCTTGCTCCCTTGCTCCATTCTTTCAAGTTTGTTGATGTAGTCTCCTTTGTAATTGAATGGCAAGAACTCTTCTTGAACTTTATTTCCATTCTTCTTGCTGGAACGTTTACTCCATTCATAAGGTGCTTCAGATTCAACCTCATAAGGATGTATCTCACGTGGATTTGCTCTTCTTGATCCCTTTTGAAGGAACCCAAGTTCTTCCATTTGTTTGGTGAGATCATCAAGTTGTCGTTTCATTTGTTGCATATCACCTTGTGAATCCATTAGAGAACTCACACACGCCATGTAATATCAATCTTTGATGAAGAAAGATTTGCAAGACTCTCGGTTTTGGGGTTTGGGGGGGTGAAGGACGAGAGGGTTTGTGTTTATGTGGATTTTGTGTTTGATTTGGGGTTCTTTGTGGAGTTTATGGTTCTTTATGAGTTCTTGATGAGTTCTTGTTGAGTTCTTGATGAGTTCTTGGAAGAACTTATGGGTGGCGTGAGAATGGTGGGATGGTGGGGGATGGATTGGTCGAAAGATTGTAAAAAGATGGTGCAAGAACTAAGAGAATCAATCTCCTAAGCTTTGATACCAATTTTGATGTATAATGGGATCACAAGATCTCATTACACAAAAGGGTTTAGGATCTTTAAGAGCGAAGATGAAAATCTCCCTTCTCAAAGTTTTTTGGAATCGAAAATGGGATGGAAAACGAATGGAAAGATGGAAAGAACTATGAAAGATGATTACCAAATGGGTGATTGATGATGGACGAATGGTAATGAACGATTGGATGAATGAAACGAATGTGTAAATGAATGGAATGAATGTAGTAATGAATGGAATGTAAGTTTCTTGAATGATAGAATGATATTCAAAAGAATCTTGAATTTGAAACAATGTAGAAACAAAAACAAGATCAAAAGAACTAGAAATGAAACTCACGATTGATATGAATGATAATGGCTTTGAAGACTCTAATGAGGATATAGGCACACCACCTCAAAGAACTCTCCAATTCTACCTTTCACCACCAAGGGATTCCAACCCAAGGCTAGAAGTAGGGATATTCGAAACTCCCTCAAGAGATTCAAAAACTAGCACAAAAGCTAGAGAGAAAACAACACCATGTGTTTACTTTGTATTTGATATATGAATGAATTGAATGATTACAAGGGCCCCCCAAGGGGTCTATTTATAGTAGAAGAGGACCCCCTAGGCGTGCCTATTTCAAGAATACAAGGGATTCCTCGCTTACATCATCTATTACAAGTATGACATCATAAAGAATCAAAATGAACTAAGCTAGATTAAAACTTGAATAACTTGCTCGTTTCTTCCCTAAATTCCAACATTCAAAAACCATTGGAAAGCTCTTCGAATGGTCTATCTTTGATTCTAGGATGACTTTCTCAAAAGCTTTATGGTTCTTGAGATATAGAGCAAATGACCGAGTTGCCCTTGTTGAAGCCATTCGTTTGTGTAAGAGACATGAGTGAATGAGGCTCCTTTTCCATGTAATCAAGTATTTAGCTCCTTTGGTGTGTATTTGATGTCTCCCTTGATGACCTTGATGTATATGTGATGTATATTTGATGGCCATATACATCAAGGACCTCAAGGAAGACATCCAATATGCATCATAGGAGCCTAACACTCGGTTATATGGCAAAAGAGCATCATTCACTCAAGTATCCCTTTCGTTTGAATGATTTCAACAAGGGCAGTTTGGTAATTTACTCTATAACTCTAGATACATGCGTCTAATGAGGAAGTCATCCAAAGACATATTGAAGAGCATTGAAAGAGCTTTCCAATGGTTTTTGAATCTTGGAAAATGGACAAGTATTCAAGGAGTTATAGTCTCTTCTTTCTAGAGTTGTATTTTAGAGTTTTATGATGTAATAAATGTGTAGGATGATGTAAGCCTCAAGGGGCCTAATTTCTTGAATAGTACACGTCCAAGGGGGCTTAGGATTACTATAAATACCCCCTTAGGCCTCTTGTAATCTCATTCATTCAATAAATCAAATATAAACACAAGGTGTTGTTTTCTCGCTAGCTTTTGCTAGTATTTCGTTTCTCTTGAGGGAGATTCGATTCTATCATCTTCTTCTAGCTTAGGGTGGCGTCCTAGGTGGTGATAGGAAGAGATTGAAGCATTCTTGAAGGTGGTGTGGCTGTATCCTCCAAGAATCTTCAAAGCCAATATCATTCATCATTCAAATCTTGAGTTTCTTTCTAGTTTTCATTTGATCTTGTTTTTGTTTCTACATTGTTTCAAATTCAAGATTCATTTGAATATCATTAAATCATTCAAGAAACTTACATTCTATCCATTTACACTCTCATTTATTACATTTCATTCATCCATTTCGTCCATTCCATTCGTTTATCCATCCATTCATTCATTCATTCATTCATTCATTCATTCAAATCTTAAAGAACCACTTAAAGATCCTAGTCTTTTGTATAATTTGATCATCCTTGATCCTATTATACATCATTTCATTCAAATTGGTTGATCTTTAAGAACTTTGAGAAGCAAGATTCTTATCTTGGTTTTTAAAGATCTTGTTTCCAAGTATAATGAGATTCCATTGATCCCATTATACATCAATATGGCTATCAAATATACATCAGACGTGTATGTGGGGGATGATGGGGAATGGATTTGTAATGGAAAGATGGTGAAAATATAGTAAAAGATAGATCAAGAACTAAGAGAATCAACTCCTAAGCTCTGATACCAATTTTGATGTATAATGGGATCAATGGAATCTCATTATACTTGGAAACAGGATCTTTAAAAACCAAGATAAGAATCTTGCTTCTCAAAGTTCTTAAAGATCAACCAAATTGAATGAAATGATGTATAATAGGATCAAGGATGATCAAATTATACAAAAGACTAGGATCTTTAAGTGGTTCTTTAAGATTTGAATGAATGAATGAATGAATGGATGGATAAACGAATGGAATGGATGAAATGGATGAATGAAATGAATGTAGGAATGGATGAAATGTAAGTTTCTTGAATGATTGAATGATATTCAAATGAATCTTGAAATTGAAACAATGTAGAAACAAAAACAAGATCAAATGAAAACTAGAAAGAAACTCACGAATTGAATGATGAATGATATTGGCTTTTGAAGATTCTTGGAGGATACATCCACACCACCTTCAAGAATGCTTCAATCTCTTCCTATCACCACCTAGGACGCCACCCTAAGCTAGAAGAAGAAGATAGGATCGAATCTCCCTCAAGAGAAACGAAAGACTAGCAAAAGCTCTAAAATACAACTCTAGAAAGAAAAGACTATAGTAATCCTAATCCCCCTAGGACGTGTACTATTCAAGAAATTAGGCCCCTTGAGGCTTACATCATCCTACACATTTATTACATCATAAAAGCTCTAAAATACAACTCTAGAAAGAAAAGACTATAACTCCTTCAATACTTGTCCATTTTCCGAGATTCAAAAACCATTGGAAAGCTCTTTCAATGCTCTTCAATATGTCTTTGGATGACTTTCTCATTAGACGCATGTATCTAGAGTTATAGAGTAAATTACCAAACTGCCCTTGTTGAAATCATTCAAACGAGAGGGATACTTGAGTGAATGATGCTCTTTTGCCATATAACCGAGTATTAGGATCCTATAATGTATATTGGATGTCTTCCTTGATGTCCTTGATGTATATGGCCATCAAATATACATCAATATGTTTGGTACCCAACCAAAGACACTTCTTTCTTGTTAGGGCATGCACTTTCAACATGATCAAAACTTTGGTAACATAGACATATACTTGGGTGATGTATAATGGGATCAAAAGATCTCATTACACAAAAGAGTTTCGGATCTTTAAGAGTGAAGATGAGAATCTCCCTTCTCAAAGTTCTTAAGAATCGAAAATGGGATGGAAATGAATAGGAAAGATGGTAAGAACTATGAAAGATGATTACCAAATGAATGTAGTGATGTATAATGGGATCAAGAGAATTGTTGATCAATTACACATCATAGGAGAGACGTGCAAACGATCTAAGAGTGGGGTACCACACGTGAATTTGAGTCTAAGGATGGGTGGTTCACGTGAGATGGGTGAGAATAGGGAAGGGATTTTGCCGTGAGGGCTTTTGTGGTTTCAAGGTTCAAGAAGGGTTGAATCTTGAATGGAAAAAGGGGGTTGATTCTTGGATGGTGAGAAGGGAGGGATTGACGTGAAAGAGGGGAGAGAGAGAGGAGAGTTGACGTGAGGAAAGGAGGGAGGAAGAGTGTTGAGAGGTTGTTGGAGGAGAGAGAAAGTTATTATGAGTTTGTTATGGAGAGAGAGGGAGTTCGTTGAGCTATTTTGTGAGGAGGGAGGAGGGTGGACGATTGAAGGGGAGTTGTGGTGGTAGAGAGTCGCGTTGGAGGGAGGTGGTGAGGTGAGGGTAGATATTATCTTTCTAAGAAATAGAAAGATAATGGGATAGAGCTAGATTTCCTACTTGAATCCACAAGAAGGACAACTAGGGTTTCTTGATCTAGACCGCAACCTAGGATCAAGTTCTTCCTAAACCACTTGGTTACCACACCAAGATACAATAGAAGAGGGGAGAGGGTGAATCCTAACACTCAAGGGGGTAAGTTTAAAGCTTGATTCATATTTCTCAACTGATTGATTTCTAAAGATTGCAAACTAGGCTATTTATACTAGGAGAGTCCTAACTCCCCTAGGATTCCTTACTTGGCGTGCAAGCCATACTAATTAGACTAGGATTACTCCTAGTTGGCGTGCAAGCCAAGAAATCCTAGTAGTACACGCCTAACTACTCCAACTTCCTCTTGGATTAGGACTCCTTATCCAAAGGGGAGTTGGTTACAACAACCTTATCCTAATAGGTTTAGGCATTCCTAATCCAATATGGATTAGTTACAAAATAAGCCAACCTTATCTAGGATAACAACCAATTTGGCGCCTACTCTTCCTATCACACGTCTGCTTTGACTTTCTAGAACATTCTAGAACAGTTTAGAATGTTCTAGATTTATCTACTCCTAATTAATTAAAATACACCAAAATAATAAAAGCTATAAAAATAAAATACATCCAAAAAGAACTCAATTGACGAAATTTGCCCTCATGGACGTGACCTTGGGCCTTTCTTGGGCTTGCCTGGCGTGTTGTTGTAGACCTTAGGATGTTTGGACATCCTCTTGCCATAAGGAGCACAAAATATGTATGGGCCTATGGGCCTCTATGCTCATGTTTTCCTCCAAGATTCGATCTACCTCCTTATAGATGAGTTGGGCCTCCTTTGATGGGCTTGATGTGGGCTGAAATACATCATTCCCCCCTTGTTGAGAAAAGTTTGTCCTCAAACTTGGGATGTCCTCTTCTTCATCGTAGTAGGGTTTCAAGTCAGCCACATTGAATGTTGCACTCCCACCATAATCTTCATTCAAGGAAAGCTTGTATGCGTTATCTCCGACTCTCTCTAGGATTTCAAAAGGACCATCAGCCCTAGGGACGAGTTTGCCTTTCCTTTTGGAAGGGAACCTTTCCTTCTTCAAGTGAACCCATACTTGATCTCCTGATTCGAATACCAATTTCTTCCTCTTCTTGTTAGCCAAGTCTGAAACTTGTTGAGTATATTTAGCTATTCTTCTTCTTACTTCTTCATGGAGCTTTTGAATTTCTTGGGCTCGTTTGCTAGCTTCATGGCTGTAGCTCATAGTAGTATTGATAGGCGTGAGATCCATAGGAGTTTTAGGGTTTCTCCCATATACTATTTGGAATGGAGATCGCCCCGTTGCTTTGCTAGGTGCTCGATTGAAGGCGAACTCAGCGTGTGGGAGAAGAGTATCCCACCCCTTCTTGTCTTTATTCACCAAGGATCTTAGTAAAGAGCTAAGAGTCCGATTGGTGACTTCTGTTTGCCCATCAGTTTGGGGGTGACACGCAGTACTATACTTGAGCTTGGTTCCCAACTTTTTCCATAGAGTAACCCAAAAGTGGTTAAGGAACTTTGCATCCCTATCAGAGACCATAGTCCTTGGTATACCATTAAGCTTAACAACCTCTTGGAAATATAAATCTGCAACTTTGACTGCGTCATAGGTGGTGTGGCAAGGAATAAAGTGAGCCATCTTCGAGAACCGATCAACAACCACCATAATAGAGTCTTTCCCACGTTGTGTCCTTGGTAGCCCCAAGATGAAATCGAGACTAATATCTTCCCATGGGCCTTGTGGAATCGGCAAGGGCGTGTACAACCCCTGTAGTAGCACGTGACTCTTTGTCAAGTTGCAAGTAGAACACCTCTTCACCATATGCTCGACGTCCTTAGCCATGTGAGGCCAAAAATAGTGTTCTTTCACTATGAGATATGTTTGCTCAATACCGAAGTGCCCTGCTAGACTTCCTCCATGAACTTCTAAGATAAGAAGCTCTCTAAGACTGCTCTTGGGAATACACAGCTGATTCCCATGGAATAGGAAGCCATTCTCCACGTGATACTGATCGTTGGGGCGCTTCTTGCAGGTTTCATAGATCTCCTTGAAATCTTCATCTTCTTCATAGAGATCTTTGATGTGTTCAAGACCTATCACACGTGAGTCAAGAACATGTAATAATAGGTACATGCGAGATAGGGCGTCTGCTCCTTTGTTCAAGTGACCGGCTTTGTGTTGGATAACAAAGTGGTAAGCTTGCATAAATTCCCCCCACTTAGCATGGTGTGGGTTGAGCTTGTGTTGCCCTTGTATGTACTTCAATGCTTCATGATCGCTATGCAATATGAACTCTTGGCCAATAAGATAGTGCCTCCAATGTTCTAGGGCACGAATAATAGCATAGAATTCTTTGTCGTAGGTGCTTGATGTAGATTTGGTCCCAAACCTACATCATGGAAGCCAAGTACTTAGCTACATTCAAAAGGAGCTTGAAAATATCACATATGGTACACATTCCAATAGTCTTAACCATGGAGGAGTGATGATTTGCTCTCTAACTCAAGAACCATTAAGCTATCAAGGAAAGTATCCTAGAGTGAAATGATCTACTTTTCAAGAGCTTTCCAATGGTTCAAGAATCTTTAGATTTGGATAAGTATAGAGAAAGTTATCATCAAATGTAATCTAGTTTAGTTCATTTGTTTCTATATGATGTCATTCTTGTATTAGATGATGTAAGCTAGTTTACTCTTATTTCTTGAAATGTACACGCCAATGGGGGTCCTCTATTAGTATAAATAGACCCCTTGGGTGCCTTGTAATCTCATTCAATTCAATCAATATGCAAAATTCAAACAAACACTTGATGTTGTTGTTTTCTCTCTACCCTTGCTAGTTTTCGAACTCTTGAGGGAGTTTCGAGTTTCTCCCCTTCTTCTATCCAAGGTTGGCATCCTTGGTGGTGAAAGGAAGTAATTGAAGAGTCTTGAAGGTGGTGTGTCTTTATCCTCCAAGAAGCTTCAAATCGCCATTATCGTTCATTCAATCAAAGCATTCAATCGTTCATCCATTCGTTCATCAACCACATTCGTTTGGTAATCATCTTTCATAGTTCTTTCCATCTTTTCTATCCATTTCCTGGTGTATAATGGGATCAAAGATTGTATCTTGATCAATTACACATCAAGGGAGACGTGCAACCAATCTCAACATGGGACGCTTCAAGTGAATTAGGGTAAAAGGTAGGGTGCTTCATGAGGGAAAGATGGAGTCTTGGAGAGAATTGAGATGGAGAAAGATGAGACCTTTATGGAGTTTGAGAGAAGAGAGATGGACGAAAAATAGGGGAGGACTTTGCGATTGACGTGAGGTCTTTTGTGAGGGAGGAGAGAGTATAGATGAGAGATTTGAGAGAAGGATGTTTGAGAGAGTAAGAGTGAGGGAGAGATTAGGGTTTGAGAGAGAAATTGGAGGAGACGTTTTGAGAGAGGGAAAGAGAGGATGAATGCATGAGAGGGATTTTGAGAGAGAGGGGTGTGAGATTGAGAGGAAGAGAGAACTAAGATATTTTTAGGTTTTTACGTTTTTGTGAAAAGAAAAGACTTGTTTTTGGATTTTGATTTAATCAAACAAGAAAGAAAGAAAGAAAACGAAGAGAAAGATTTATCTTAAGTATATTGATAGAAAGATAAAAGGAGTAATTATCAACTATATTGACAGAAAGATAAGAACGGATAGTTCTAGGTTTCTAACTTGAATCCACAAGAAAGACAACCTAGGGCTAACTTGATCTAGACCGCAACCTAGGATCAAGCTCTTCCTAACCACTTGGGTGCCATGCTAAGATACAATAGAAGAAAGGGGGTGAGAGTTTATCCAAACACTCAAGAGAAAGCTAAAAGCTTAACTGTTTTCATAATTCAAAGTTGGGTGCCTTTGAGAGGCTACAAGCCTAGCTATTTATACTACTAAAGTCCTAAACCTCCTAGGACTCTCAAGATTGGCATGCAAGCCATCTTCTCCTACTAGGACTCTATTACTTGGCATGCAAGCCAAGGACTCATAATACTAGACGCCATCTACTCCATCTCCTCCTTGGATTAGGACTCCTTATCCTAAGGGGAGTTGGTTACAAGAGATAATAATCCTTTTAGGACTTGGCTTTCCTAATCCAAGATGGATTAGTTACAAAATAAGCCAACCTTATCTAGGACTACATAGCTTGGTGCCTAGTCTAGCACACCACACGCCTATCACTCACACACACACATTTCTAGATCATTCTAGAACACTCTACACTATTCTAGATTAATCTAGACTCCTACGACTTGGTGTCCAAGTTTATATATATTACTTGGCACCTCACACAACTGGAAATGTAAATAAAACCCTAGAAATGTAAAGAAATACATCAAAAGGCCAAAAATGTGAACTTCATCTTGAAATGGTCAAAAATGTGAAGTTCATCTAAAAATGATCAGAAATGTGAACTTCATCTTGAAATGGTCAGAAATGTGAAATTCATCTCAAAATGATCAGAAATGTGAACTTCATCTTAAAATGGTCAGAAATGTGAAATTCATCTCAAAATGATCAGTAATGTGAACTTCATTTTGAAATGGTCCAAACTGTGAAGTTCAACTTGGGCTTTGTACTTGGGCCTTTAGTTGTGGACTTGGAGGACATGGGATTCCCATCATCCTCTATGAATCTTGGGTCTCCGAAGGTTATCCCAAGGCTATGTGAGCCTCCATTTCCTTCCATGAACCTATGTTCCCAAAGGTGAGACCTAGGTTAAGCAGTTCTCCTTCATGGGCTTCTTCTGATGTTTTTGGCGTGGGCCAAAATACATCATTTCCATTCCATTTTCGAATCCTAAGAACTTTGAGAAGGGAGATTTTCATCTTCGCTCTTAAAGATCCTAAACTCTTTTGTGTAATGAGATCTTTTGATCCCATTACACATCAAAATTGGTATCAGAGCTTAGGAGATTGATTCTCTTAGTTCTTGCACCATCTTTTTACAATCTTTCCACCAATCCATCCCCCACCATCCCACCATTCTCACGCCACCCATAAGTTCTTCCAAGAACTCATTAAGAACTCAACAAGAACTCATCAAGAACTCATAAAGAACCATAAACTCCACAAAGAACCCCAAATCCAACACCAAATCCACCTAAACACAAACCCCTCTCGTCCTTCACCCCCCCCCCCCCCCCAAAACCCCAAAACCGTGATTCTTGCAATCTTTTTGCACCATGATTGTTCAAGATGGAAGATTCTAGCACTTCGACACCTACACCTACGGAGCCCCAAGAAGATGTTGAAGCTTTGAAGAAAAGAATCACCTATCTCAACGATCAACTTAAGAGATACATGCATCTACAACATAGGGTGAACCGTGGAGATAGTGAGGTTAATGAAAGTGATGAAGAAGTACCACAAAGATGTCCCCCAAGGGAGGAACGTTTCGACTTCAAAGTGGAGATCCCCGAATTTGATGGTAATCTTGATCCTGAAAACTTTCTAGATTGGATGCAAACTGTTGAACGTGTATTTGATCTTAAGGAAGTCCAAGACGAAAAGAAGGTCAAATATGTGGCTCTTAAATTGCGAAAACATGCGTCCATTTGGTGGACTAACTTGCAAAAGAAGAGGCAAATACAAGGGAAGGACAAGATCAAAGCATGGATCAAAATGAAGAAGAAGTTGCAAGAAAAGTTCCTACCACCAAGTTATCTCCAAGATAACTATTACAAATTGCAACGTTTGGTCCAAGGGAGCAAAAGTGTTGAGGAGTACACAAAGGAATTCGAGCATATCCTTTGGCGTTGTGATCTCCAAGAGGATGAACCTCAAACTTTGGTACGTTATCTATATGGTCTAAATGATTGGATTCGTAACATTGTTGAATTACATCCTTACCAATCTTTGGACGAATTGAGTTCTTTGGCCTTAAAAATAGAAAGGCAAAGAAAGGAAAGACGGAAAGAAAACGTGACCAAGTATCAAACCACATACAAACCCCCACAAAACACACGTTCTTACATTCCACCACAAAAATCCACATTCCCCACAAAACAACCAAACACAAGAGCACCACAAAATCAACCCCCATCCATTACCAAACCCCACGTCCAAGAACCAAAACCCCTAGCCCCAAGAAGGTGTTTTGGTTGTCAAGGCTTAGGACATTATGCTTCGGAGTGTCCTAACAAAAGAGTAGTATCTTTGGTGGAATATCAAAGTGCTTTGTATGTAGAACCGGAGTATCATCAAAATGAACATGAGAAAGAAGAAGAAGATGACGAGAATGAGGAAGAGGAAGTAGAGGAGGCCTGTCACGCCCCGAACCGAGGAGTAACAGACGCCGCACACCTGCAGCTCTAGGAAGTCTACAAGCATGCAAGGCTAAGCTATAATAAGGAAAAACAAAGGTCTTTAATAACTCACAAACCCAAATACTAGCTACAAGTTTATAGCCCAAAGATTCAACTTAAAATCAAAATATAAGTTCTACTAGACTGAGAAATAGACTTCATAGCCCCAAAAATAAAGACTTGAACCCATAACTCCTCTCCTGAAACTTAGGTACTGTTGAGAGTGGAACCTGAAAAAAAATGAGAAGATGAAAGGATGAGCTCGGAAGCCCAGTAAGTAGCGTAGCACTCCTTTAGCTGGGTTGAGCATGCAGGTAAAACATAGGCTGGGTCAAAGTTCACAAATAAATTTATAATAAGAAATGACTGGGTTTTACAAATATTTTTCTCATCTAAAAACTCCAAAAATACACTATATTATCGATCAAACGATTTCCGTCAAAATAACATACTATAAATCAAACATAGCCATCAAAAATCACAATGGTTAGGGCTAAGGTCACTATTGACCCAGTGACAAGGGCAACGATAAGCCACTATTGACCTAGTGGCTGGGCAACGATGTACCACTATTGACCCAGTGGTAGGGCAACAAAGAAATGGGCCCAACGGAACACAGATACACATATCGAAACACACAATAGCGCGCATACAAGTCGATCGACAGGTCCAGTACATACCTTAACTGGCTAAGGCAGAAGACATAGCCCAAAAACAAAACCAGTAAATTGAGAATCGAAACGTATAAACAGTACCCAGTCAAGTAATTTCAAATAACAAATAATTCAGACAAATAAAGTCGCTCCTACAAATTGAAGGTTGAACTAAATCAAATACCAAAAACTATACTTTAAAAAGGCCACTTCGCAAATACAAAAACCAATACGGTCACAACTTAGTAACAATATGAATTAATACGGAGTCAATAAATATTTCGGACATAAACATGATCAAATATAATATACTTAAATAATAGCATGCCAACCCGATTTAATAAAAATAAACTTACGGAAAAAGGGGTTACCAAATAACATTTTGGCACGAAAAGGACTAAAGAAGTATCACACCACTTACCTGAAACAGCAAAAAATTTGGATGATCTACTCCAACAAAACAGGTTCACCTATAATTCATCCAAAACCTAGCAATTAACAGAGGTTTGTACTTTTTATAATTTGCCCAAAAAAAATATCAGCATACATACTAGTTATACCCAGGTGGTCCGTCGCAATCTCTATTTTGATATGATTATTTACTAAGGTTAAGATTACTGGTGTAGAGAACCTACAAAATAAATCACTTATTATAATACGAATTTGCCCCCACTGTCCCAAATAATTGGCAGCCACTGATGTATGTATTTACCAAGTTTCTTTGCCAATGCTCTATCATATTACCACATACATACATG